>CM069907.1:100150886-100649704 GCA_036172215.1 Camellia granthamiana | reverse complement strand
GATCCGATTGAAGGTCACCTAGCCTAACTTAGGTCTTTTCCTTACAATCGTTGAGCACTAGAGACATTACGGCCCAACCCATATCTGTTCTCTAGTGGCCAGAATCATCACACACAGTGGAATAATTTCCCAGGACTAAAATATATAGATGGTCCCAATAATCAATACAAATCAGTTTCACAAAACATGGTAGTTCACCATTATAAACATGAAACCAAAATAAATAGTTTACAGTATACCAAGTTCACACATGTTTCAGAAATAATTTGATTCTTTTGATAATACAATAATTTATCAAAACAATTTAGTCCGAAAATAACAATTTAATTTTCCAACATTTAGGATAGGGGAACATTTAAAAAAAATATGTAGCATGAAACTACTCACCTGTAAACGAAATAATGTAATCCTCGAATAGAGTATAAAAGTCCAACTAGTGCCCTGAACTAAGTATAAAAACTACACGTCACCACTAATTTAAAAATACTAAAAAAAAAAAAAATAGAAACTAAGTAACCTCAAACTAAAGCGCACTAACATGGCTCAACCCAACTCACCGTTACTCTTAAATATTACCTAAGTTCATGTTCTTTAAGGTTTAAAATCACCCAAGACATGGGTTCCGATCGAAACTTAATTAAAAATAACTTTAAGATAAAACAGAGTTTTAAACAAGTTTTCCCAATCTATTCGCTAACTTTGAAAATTATAAAACCCACTCCACGCAGTTCGAAAAATTCCAAAACCCTCCAAACATCAACTAATATATCCTAAGTTTCAAACCAATTGGTTTTACTTGATTTGCTTATCAAAATAATTATCTACAATTAATTATATCTAAACAGGTTGTTTTCTGCAGCACTTTAAAGAAATTAATGGTTCTCTTAGTATACATAAGCAATCAACGCAAAGCCAAAAATTTACGGAATTAGACTTGTAACCGGTTCTAATGACACTAATTTGATAATTTTCGGACAGATTTGAATGCATCAGTTTATATGGATTTTGATTCCCAAAAATTATGAAAAAATTCAGATATGAAATTCAATATGTAATTAATCTACTTTAAAAATTTCAGTTCAAAATTCATTCGTTTGATATGGTTTCTTGATTTTTAACATTTGTGATTCCGTGTAGAATTTTTGGACTAAGAATTTCTCCCATTCTTTATACATAAATTTAACTCCTCAGAATTCTTGACAGCATATATATACACAAATTACATATACCTACAACCTCCCCATCAATGAATTAAATCATAAAATAGAATAAGGATAAAAGAACAAATATAAAATAAAGAAGAAAGTTAGAAATCTACCACACTCCCAAAAGTTTTTTGATTGCAACTTCTTCTTCTTTTTTTTCCTTCTCTCAAATTCTCCCGTGGCTGCTGTGTTGTTGCCCTATGTGGTGAACAAATAATAGAGTATGGTTTGTGTTTATTTTATTTTATATTAGTGGTGGGCACACATAGGTCAAATAAATAGATAAATATACAAAACATATATATAAGTTATATGCAACTCAAATGGTAAGAGTCTTATTTATTAACCTTGTGGTCTAGAGTTCAAGTCACACCCTCCTCTCTATCTGTATATATATATTTTTTATAATAAATCTTGCTTCTAAATTAAAGGCTTTCACCATAAATTTATTTTAAGTTTAAAATTAATTAAAAGATCATTCAATAATAATTAATTTGCACTTTAAGATTCACTATCAAAATATTTGAGATTGTGAAATTATTATTATTATTTAATTATTTATTTGATTTATATATTCGAGTTCTCACACAATTTCAATGCAATGCATACATATTACAATGCGAGTATTGACAAAAATACAATATCGTGCATGTGTAAACACTTGTTTGTAATGAACATAAACAGAAAATGAAATTTATTAAAAAAAATATATAAAAAAACAAAAGAGAGGAAAAACACATTTTGCATACACATTACAATGGTACCTAGCATTATTGATAAAATAATAATTCTTAAAGGTTTCTTATAAAATGATCATTCTCTTAAAATGATAGAAGATTATTTCATTTGAAGTGATTTGTTTTTATTTTTGTAATCTAACCAACACATGTGAATGAATATTTTGATGAAATATAAATCAAACACTATAAGATTTTAGATTTATACGCAGCACCACTTGCTTTTTGACATTTGTTGCTTAGCCCAGGGATTTCATCGTCCTTAGAGAACATGTTTTTATTGGCATAAAACAATTCAAATCACCTCATGATAGGAAAGTCTTTGTTGGCAAAAAAGTACAGGAAAATTATTAGAGATACTTACGTGTAGGTCCTAATAAGTGAATTTATTGTCTAATAGGTCTTATAAGAAAAATTTATCAAAAAAAAGTCACTAATTATAAATTTTAACGACGATTTATAAAAGTTATGACAAAAAAAAGTCACTAATTATCAATTTTTAGTTATGTATGTAAAAAATTGTCACAAAAAAATTATTTTTAGCGACAATTTTATTAAGATTTATTTTTAATAAGACTTGATGGGAATTAAATCTAACTATTAAGATCTATTGGTAATAGGCCACGGAGGGGAACCTAAAAAAAAACAAGGTTCCAATCTTATCATTTGCTGCAAGTTCGCAAAAACAAAACTTAAAAGCACTGCACAATAGTGACTAGATAGTCTGTAAAAGCCGTAGCAGAAATATTTTGGTTTAGTATAGATACGATGCAATACATCATAAAACAACTCCAGTCAAGTATACTGTGGAGGAAGGCATAGAAGTGGTGGAGCAGGCTAGAACTAAAACTTAACAGCTAAATAGGAAAAGCATCGGTAGTACTCAGGTTACAAGCTCACAGCAAGAGGCATGTCTTCATTCAGCTTTCCACGAGGACAATGGCGGAGTTTCTGAGTTGATCCATGTCATTGACATAACGAAATGTCTCTCACCCTTGACCACATCGGCTGAGGCATAGGATTCGAGTTCAGCCATTTCTTCTGGGGTTAGCTTTACAGACAATGCACCAATGTTCTGGTTCAAGTTTGCTATCTTGGTGGTCCCGGGGATGGGAACCACGTCGTTTCCACAGTGATGGACCCATGCCAATGCCAGCTGTGATGGGGTGCAGCCCTTCTTTGCAGCCATTTCATTGACCCGCTCAAATATCTTTTGATTGTGCCCGAGATTTTCAGGCTTGAATCTTGGAAAATTCTACACAAGAAATACATGTCTCAGCATTACAACTACGCATCCACGAAACAGAAGGACCTAAGAAGTACACATGCTTTGACATAGTTTGCTATAGAAATAAATCACGATCCTATTTGGTCATATACGTGGGTTATTTGTGAACAAATTCCTGAGTAACAATCATAAGGTTTGTTTGGTTGGAAGATTTGATGAGAGAAATAGAAAACGAAAAGGAAATACAATCCCACTTTTTGTTTGGTTGTATGAAAAACACAGGGAAAAAGAAAACGAGAGGGAAATGCAATCCCACTTTTTGTCATTTGGTTCACTTACGCTATGTTTAGTTAGAAGATTTGGGAAGAAATTTGGAAATAAAAAAGAAAAAGATGTGTGAAACTATGTGAAATGTAGGTATATTTATTCACATTTCACTTAACTTTCCTCTTTCCTCTTTTCCTTTCCAAATCCTTTCTCAAATCTTTCAACCAAACAAAGCATTAGGCTATTTCCTTTCTCCATTTCCCAACTCAACCAAATATAGCTTGGAATTCGAATCTTATCAATTCTTTCTCCTTTTCTTTCTATTTCCTTTTCCCTTTCCATTTTTCTCATTAAATTCTCCAATCAAACACAGTCTAAAGATTTTCTCATTGACAACACTAGTTTTAAGAAAAGTGAAGTATAAAATAAATCAATTTCAATGCAAGTATTACTCATCTACATACATACACATTACAATGCGAGTATTGAGAAAAATACACTATCATGCATGTCTAAACACTTGTTTGTAATGAACATAAACAGGAAATGAAATTTATAAATAAATAAAAAATGTATAAAAAGACGAGAGGAAAAACACATTTTGCATATATATTACAATGCAAAATGTTTTGGGCATTTGAGAGAAATCAAACCGTGACACAACTTCACAAAAGAGTCTTCGCCAAATGCAGTGCTCACATATTATACTAGTATACTATGGATAATGGATTACCTGTAGCAGGTTTGAATTTTGTATAACAGCAATACTACAGACACAGAAGCCAACTACAGACCGCTCACAAGCTTCTGGGTCCCTTAGAATTGTGAATGGTCTGTGGTAGTTGAAGAAAGAGAGAATTTGTATAATATTCATTTACACACTAAATGGTTACAACATATTCAGTATATATACATGTGATAGTCTATCTCTGTTTGTAACAAACTAACAGTGTAACTACTTAACAAACTAACAGAATGCCCGTGAGTCAGTTAGTTGGTGGAACTGCAGAGGACTGAGGCGGTTGCACCACCTGAGGTTGAACTGCAGAGGACTGAGGCGGTTGCACACTCTGAGAGTGAACTGTACAGAACTGAGGCTGCACTGGCACTGGTACATTAGCAGCCCCCCGCAAGCTATTGGGGCAAGGAAGAACCAAGAGCTTGTCTTTGAGATAGTGAAAACGAGAAGCGGAGAGAGGCTTGGTAAACACATCGGCAATTTGATCAGCCGAAGGCACATAGCGAAGATCAAGCTGTTTAGCCACTACCTTTTCACGCACAAAATGACAATCGATGTCGATATGCTTGGAGCGAGAATGGAAGACAGGGTTAGAAGCAAGAGCCATAGCAGAGAGGTTGTCACACCACAAAACCGGAACCGAAAGAGCAGGAAGACACAGATCACGGACCAGCTGCTGTAACCAAGTGATTTCAGCAGCAGCATGAGCTAAGGATCTGTATTCAGCCTCAGTTGATGACCGGGAAACAGTGGGCTGTTTCTTGGCAGACCAGGAGATTAAATTTGGACCAAGATAGACACAGTACCCAGATGTGGAGCGGCGATCAACGGTATCACCTGCCCAATTTGAGTCAGAGAAAGCATGAAGGGAAAAAGGACCAGAAGAAAAATGCAGGCCATGAGAAAGAGTGCCTTTGACATAACGAAGCAAACGTTTGACATCCTGAAAATGGGCATTAGTAGGAGAGTGCATATGTTGACAGGCCATATTAACAGCTAAAGCCAAATCGGGGCGAGTAAGAGTAAGATATTGGAGACCACCGACAAGGGTGCGATAGAAAGAAGGCTGAGAAAAAGGCATTGATGCTGTAGGTAAAGTAGACGGTTTGACAGCCAATGGAGTAGAACAGGGTTTACAGTCACTGAGACCAGCTTTAAGTAACAAATCAGCAGCATAGTTTTCTTGAGACAAAAAATAGCCACCAGCATGAGGATGAATAGCAATACCCAAGAAATAAGAGACAGATCCAAGATCTTTCATAGAAAAAGAATGATGCATTTGAGTAAGTAGATGAGTAATAAGAGTAGGATCACTGCCAGTCACTAAAATATCATCAACATAAACCAACAGAATAGTAAGACTAGTAGGAGTTTTCTTGACAAAGAGAGAGGGATCAGAATGGCAAGTATGAAAACCTTGAGCCACCAAGAAAGAGGAGAAAGTAGAATACCACGCTCGAGGCGCCTGTTTAAGACCATAGAGAGCCTTTTTGAGTTTACACACTTGAGTAGAATTCTGAATAAAACCAGGTGGCTGCACCATATAAACTTCTTCATCTAATGTACCATGAAGAAATGCATTTGATATGTCCAATTGCTTGATAGGCCAATCAAAATGAAGAGCCAAACACAGAAGAATACGGATAGTAGGTTGTTTGGCGACAGGACTGAATGTTTCATGAAAATCAACCCCTTCTTGTTGCAAATAGCCTTTTGCAACTAATCGTGCTTTATACCGAGCAATAGTGCCATCGGAATTCCGTTTAATGCGAAAGACCCACTTACAGCCAATAGCCACCTTATTAGAGGGAAGTGTAACCAACTCCCAAGTGCCTTGATGTTGAAGGGCTTTAAACTCTTCATTCATGGCAGCAACCCAAACAGAAGACTGAAGAGCCTCAGTGACAGAATTAGGTTCAGTCTCAGTGACAGAATTAGGTTCAGTTGGAAGAAGAGAAGGACGGGCAGTGAGACAAAGAGGATGACGAGATTTAGATCGAGTGATCATGGGATGGCTAGAAGCAGGAGGCTGGACAGCAGGAGGATGTGGCAGAGGTAAATCAATAGTGAGAGAGGTAATAGGAATGGCAGGAGAGATAAGGGGAGAACACAAATTTGCCGAAGAGGAAGAAGGTGACTCAGACTGCACAGAGGAAGGCTGTGCGGAAGAAGAAGACTAAGATGGAAGCAGAGAGGACGGAACTGAGGGAGGAACCGAAGAAGGGACAGTAGAAGAACCCCAGAAAAAGGAGGTAAGATGAGAACCTGAAGAAGAAGAAGAAGGTGGAGCAGCAGAAAAATTAGAAGAAAAAGGAAAACAATGTTCATTAAAGAGCACATGGCGAGAGACATAGATTTTGCCGGTGAGAGGATCAAGACAGCGATAACCTTTCATAGTAGGATGATATCCTAAGAAAACACAAGCCACAGATTTGGGTTGAAGTTTGTGCGAAGTATATGGTTTGAGCCATGGAAAACATTGACAGCCAAAAACGCGGAAAAAGGAGAAATCAGGAATGGAATGAAACAAAACTTCATAAGGGGATTTGTTGTGCAGAACACTACTAGGCATGCGATTTATAAGAAAGACAGCGACAGCAATGGCATCAAACCAATAAAGTAAAGGAACGGAAGAATGATGAAGTAAAGTGATAGCGGTGTCAATAATGTGCCTGTGTTTTCTTTCAGAAACTCCATTTTGAGCTTGAGTATATGGACAACTAGTTTGATGAATAATGCCCTGAGTTTGTAAAAAGGAATCAAACTTGTGATTAACAAATTCAGTGCCACAATCAGTTCGAATAATTTTGAGAGTAGTATGAAACTGATTTTCAGCATAGGCTTTGAATGCTAAGAATTTATCAAAGACTTCACTCTTGTAGTTTAGAGGATAAATCCAGGTAAATCTACTGAAATCATCGACAAACAACACATAAAATTTGTAAGAAGTATTATTAGCAGAGTGAAATGGACCCCAAACATCACTATGGATTAAGGAAAAAGGACAATCAACTGAAGTAGTAGACAATTTGTAAGGTAATCTATGCATCTTAGACACCTGACAATCAGGACAAGACAACATTTTAGTAACAGAAATTTTAGTAGGTAAGTGCGCAGCTAGATGATGCAACTTCTGTGATGAAGGATGGCCAAGCCTTTGGTGCCAAAGTAGATCAGACACTGAAGATGTGGTAGATTGATGAGCCTGTGTAACAGGAGAAACGGATGACAGAGAAGATGAAGGAGAAAACTGGTAGAGTCCATTGACATGAGTGCCTTTATGTAGAATCTGATGAGTGTGCTTGTCCTGAATCACAAATGTGTTAGCATCAAAGATAACAACACAGTTATGATCCTTGGTTAATTGATGGACAGAAAGCAAATTAGTAGAAATGGAAGGGACATGAAGAAGATTGGTAAGATGAAAACCATAGTGAGGAGTAGGTAGAAGACCAGTCCCAATGTGATGGATGGGCAAGGAGGTACCATCACCAACTTGAACTTGGTCAGGACCTTGATAAGCCTGATAGTCATGAAGATTAGACATATCATTAGTCAAATGATTTGTAGCTGCAGAGTCAAGATACCATGGTGGGGCAGCAGCATCGGATAAAGGAGAAACAGATGTATTATAGGCTCGAGGTGGAGCTCGAGATAGAGCTTGGGAGGACTGATGATGATGTGGAGCTCGAGATAGAGCTTCGGAGGACTGATGATGAGGAGACAAAGCCTGCGGTTGAAAGGTAGGATTCATGCGAAACCAGCAATCGAAAGCCAGATGTGATAGCTTGCCACAGATTTGACAACCAGAACCAGAAGAATCATAAAAAGAATGTCTGCCTCCTCGAGGACCTCTGTATTGAGAACGACTTCCGCGATAATTGGTAAAGCGTCCTCCTCTAGTACCTCTGTATTGAGATCGATCTCGTGAATTAGGATATGCAGAGGATGAAACGAATGAAGATCCTTTGGTTGATGCAGTGTAGGCCATATGAAGATCACGGCCAGAGGACTGTTGGTGTTTATTTTCAATATGAATTGATTCTGAACATAACAGAGAACATAGATTTTCCATCGAAATTGCTTCAGATCGAGTTCGGATTGAAGTTTTGAAAGAGTCATATTCTTCTGGTAAGCCATTCAACGTTAGAAGAACAAGGTCTTCATCATCGACTGGAGCAGAGGCCAAGGCTAATTGATCTGAGATAATCTTGATTTGAGAAAGATAATCTTCGATTGAAGAAGATTTCTTACGGAGACTTTGCAGTTTGTTTTTCAATTGGTGTATGTGTGATCTGGAAACGGACGTAAAGCGCTTCTCAAGAGCGTGCCACACTTCGTCAGCATGTTGAAGATGAAGAACAGAGGAATAGATTGAGGATGACAGAGTTGCAGTGAGACAACTGAGAAGGTGTGCATCAATCATCTGCCATTGCTGATACTTCGGATTAGAGATTGATTTTCCATCAGCATCACAAATATTTGAAGAAGGACAGGACTGTGATCCAGTAACGTAACCAAGAAGATCTGTGGCTCGCAGCACATTGTGCATTTGATTCTTCCAGATCAAGTAGTTGGTGGAATCAAGCTTGACAGTCACCAATGCATTGAAATGTGAAAGAAGCAGAGTGAGATTGGAAGGCAGGGAAGCAGAAGCATTGTTCTCCATTGATGGATCATAAATTGCTCGTATGAGCTTCAAGCTCTGATACCATGAAGAAAGAGAGAATTTGTATAATATTCATTTACACACTAAATGGTTACAACATATTCAGTATATATACATGTGATAGTCTATCTCTGTTTGTAACAAACTAACAGTGTAACTACTTAACAAACTAACAGAATGCCCGTGAGTCAGTTAGTTGGTGGAACTGCAGAGGACTGAGGCGGTTGCACCACCTGAGGTTGAACTGCAGAGGACTGAGGCGGTTGCACACTCTGAGAGTGAACTGTACAGAACTGAGGCTGCACTGGCACTGGTACATTAGCAGTAGTTTCTTTGTCGCTAACATTTGTCTTTGTATAGCCTAATAATTACACACTGGGTTCCAGTTCAAAATCATGCACAAAACAAGATGTTTTCTGACTTCCTTCAAGTAATTTCACTTGGAACATAATCTACTGGGGTCATGCCGACCTGATCCCATTTCGAATGTTCGCTGACAGCCAAAAGAATAAGACTTTTTTTCTTCTTTTATTCAGAATAATTGTGTAGAGTTTGTACGCAAGAAAAAATTATTATAGAGAGAAAGAGAGAGAGAGAGAGAGAAAACACTATATTCCCCCAGGGTACCATGGCTCACATATAGGGATTAATGAAATTTTGGAAGTTTCAGAAGATTGATCACTTTGTAAGGCAGGCACACAAATTAAATTTAGAGTGAAACATGATATAATAATTTCAAGCAATTTTTTACAAATACTTCTATTCAATTTATTTGGCAAGTCAAAATAATAAGTATGTGAACAGACCTTGCGGAAATCACCATCTGGCAAGTTCGCAATGAAGTTGGTACCTCCAGATAAAAATCCCCGGCCTAGAGGGCTGTATGGAACAATCCCAATGCCAAGTTCTCTGAAATTGACAAGAAGAGTTTAAAGAGGGATGAAGTCAGAATTTCAAAATACTTATTACTCTCCAATCAGATTAATTAGCACAAATGACACCGTACCGGCAAGTAGGAACAATATCTGCCTCTATATCTCTTGACCACAGGGACCACTCCATCTGCACAGCTGTTATTGGATGTACAGCATGTGCTCTTCTGATTGTTGAAGCAGAGGCCTCAGACAGACCTATGTACTTTATCTTACCCTCTTCAACCAGTTTCTTAAGCTCTCCCATCTTCCCAAAAACATGTCATAAACAAGGTTAGAGTTCCCATGTTACTGCCTCTAATGTATCCGATGTACCCCCAAAAAAGAAAAAGATAGTCATCCAACTCTAGAACAAAATTGCAGTGTAATCACACAACCTCAAATTGCAACCTAGTTGCTCCTATCATAGGGAGTACTACCAGAACATTGCCTAAATAGAATGATAATCACTATTCATTCTTAAATTTACAACATGATTACTGTTTTCCTTGTTCAAAGCAACTCTGTGCTACCAAAAAGTGGACTCTGGCAATAAATTGGTCACGAGATGGTAGGATAATAAAATCACATATAACCACTGACATTAGTCCTTTATCATAATGTCATTGAGGCAACATACAGTTCATATATTTCACTAATCATGTGGTAAACTTATTATGTCATTCCTCACAACTTTTACCTCTAATTAAACGATGGTGTACAATGGGGATATGGTATTGCTAGTCAAAAACTACTACTTTTTTTATAACTCAGGGTGACACGTTTGATCACCCATATGGTATTTTGTGGGATATAAGGACTAGTAATACAATAGGATTATGGACAGGATTAATAATACCTACGTTATTGCATGAGATCATATATCTCATGGGAGTACTTGTACTATGATTGATAAGAGTATGATATAGTCTGAAACAAGATGGAGGGATTATTTTTGGACAATTGGATGTAGAGTGATATGACTAATCTCATGCAGGGGATTACTAATACTAGGAGTGTGGTATTGGTAATCCCACCATTTTGTGGAATTAGTAATACCATTGGACTATCAATCTCAATCCCAAGACATAACCAAATTAAGGTTTAGGGAATACCAAAAATGAAAATCATGTAGGCCTCACAGGATACGTAATCCCAACTCCTCTAATTCCTATCTACTCTTGTCAATCAAACATGCCCCACAAGTAATATCTCAACACAAGCAAACTGGGAAGAACCAAAAATCAAAACAAAAGACCCATTTGTTTATTGTCTGACATAAAAGCATAGAAGGCCCTAAGATGAAAAGCAACACCATGAGAGACCACAAAAAAGTTTTCAAGAGGAGTCTGATTTTGATCACACTGACAAGTTGTGTAAGAAAACACGCACACGCACAAAAACACTTATTACTTAAATCAACTGGGTCCTCTGCTTTAAATGGGATACGTTACACTGTTTTAACCAACAAAAAATTTTGATATGTTCACACATCTTGTGAGAAGTGTGAAAAAAATAGTTTTCCCACATAAATTATGTTTACAATAGTGACCCAAATGACAACGATTTCTTTCAATTTCAATTGGGCACACATAGTAATCAATCACACTGTTCTTACACCAACTCTTGAGTAAATATAATCAATCACTATTATGTATACATTGATAGCATCTCCAACTTAATCTCTACCCATTATATTTTAGCTAAACTAGAGAATCATTAACAAAAAAAACAATTCAAATTAGGGAGAATCACCCAAGAAAACCGACTCTAATAAACTCAATATGTGATTTCTTATTTTGAGGGTCCTATTCACTCAACATGATATTCATTCCAAAAAAGCTATGCAAATAATAAAACAATTATGGAATAGTCAAATCCTCAAAAACACAACGAGAGAGAGAGAGAGAGAGAGGTATGGAAAAGATAGTCATCCAACCAACCAGCACAGTTGGTCAGAAGAACCCTTGTACCTTGCTAGGAGATCAAGGGTTCAAGGTCCCCTGCTAGGATCACTGATGTATCAGATGTGCCAAAAAAAAGAAAGAAATATAGCAACCCAAATCTAGAGCCAAATTGAAGTGTAAACACACAAATTCAAATTGCAACCTAGTTACTCCAATGATGGGGAGTACTACCCTGAACATAGCATGAAAAGAATGATACTCTCTATTTATTCTTAAATTTACACAATGATTACTGCTTTCCTTGTTCAAACTATGTGACCAACAAGTGGACTGTGGCAGTAAATTGGAAATGAGATGGTAGGATCATAAATCACATATGACCATTGATATTAGTCCTTTAGTATAATATCATTGAGACAACATGCAATTCATGAAGTTCACTAATCATGTGGTAAACTCAGTATGTTATTTCTTAGGACTTTAAACTCTAATTGAACAAGGGTGTACAATGGGGACATGGTAATGCTAGTCGAAAACTACTTATCAATTAAAAGAAAGAATAGTTAAAGAATAACACTGGGCACTTCTTGGTTATTCTGTAAGGACGCATTTGATTCATCCACATGTTCTCCTGTTGGATATGAGGACTAGTAATACTATAGGATTATGGACAGGGTTAATAATACCTAGGATATTGGATATGATCAGTGCAGGAAAAACAAGTTATAACAGCGTTCATACAATGGCGTTTTAAAAAATGCCACTTTTTACTCCACATAACGAGCCGCTTCGTGTTTCAGTGCTTCACTTCAAAAAAAAAAAAAAGATCACCGTTATCGCTCAGATCTCACTCCGTTATCTCTCCTCACACTCACTCAGATATCACTCTCTCACACATCGCTCTTCTCTCTCGCGATCGAACTCTCTCGAGGGCTTTACTCTTCATTAATCTCATCAATCGCAATTGATACCATTTGTATTTGTAGATGTTCATCAAAATTTGCTGTTCTTCATCAATCACGTCGGTCTCTGTTCTTCATTTATGTTCTTCATCAATCTCGAGGCTAATCGAACTCCATCTCGATCTCTCTCGCTATTAGCTCCCATCTTGAGTTTGCAAATCGCAAATCCAAAATCGATATCATAGTAAGTGTTAATTGGTGTTCGAGTTTGAATCTCTACTTTCTCATTGTCAAATTAGATTTGCTGATTAACTCTCTATTTTTTTCATTCTCAAATCAGATCAGATTGTTATCATTCTTGAACCAAATCGATCTATCTTGCTCTTTATCTCAGGTACATTTTTCAGAAAATTTAATAAATTCATGTATTGTTGCTTCTTTTGGTGCTTTCGTAAGAAGTATGAGGTTACATAATTTGATTTCTTTTATAGAAATTTGAGATTCATTCATAATGTGTCCACTGCTATGACCGTAGTTAAAAATAAAATAATCTAGCGCATAACTAGTTTGATCATCAAGCATAGCTAGGTCTGTACAATGGTTAATCTCAAGGGTATCAGTGGATATTTTAATCTCATATTTGTTAGGTTTGTGAACCATAGGTTGTTAAGATGCACTGCTAGTTTTATTCCTTTTTTTCCCCTTTGGTTTTCTGTTTGTAGAAATTATTGTTAATAATAATAAAGATTGAAAACTTATGTGAAAGAGGATGAGGATGAAGCTAGCCACGATTATTATAATTATTGTTAATAATAAAGATTCAAAAATCTGTAATATTACAATAAATTGTCCTCATTATTCATGAAACTTTCAAATTGACATGAAGATTATTATTATTAGTAGTAGTAGTAGTACATGTCAACGCAGCTCCTCCACGTACCACAGTGGACCATCCTAGAAAAAACAAACAAAACAACAACTAGAATTAGTAATTCTCCATTAAAATCAGAGCATTGCAGGCAACCAGAGAGGCTGACTAGCCTTTTAGGTTACTAAATATATGTATAGATAAGGTCTCCATCTTCATGAATGTGTTACACTACTAGTCTAATTATTTAGGCCCACTACACTCATCTTCATCAATGTGAAAGTTCAAAAAGGAGTCTAACAACTCAACACACACGAAATCTTCCAATCATAGATTCTTATTGCCTTCGTACGCCCTATTGATGATATATCACCTAGAATGTTCTCTAGGGGTTTGATCTGGATTGGAGTCTGTTATGTGATTAAAATATCTTAATTGTGTCAGGCAATTCAGGTGTTCTAATAAGCTTTTCACAGTTCACAAGTAAATTTATCTGAAAAATGTTGAGGACTTAGATATAGACTCGGTAGGTACTAATACTATTTCATGTGATATTGAATTATTGGATCCTCTTCGCCTGTTAATTGGTTGTGACTCCTCTGAAATTCAAATTGTTAGGTGCTTTAGATCATTTACTATAATCCACCTCTGAATTGTGTTCTTGAGCTCCTTCTGGTCTATCGTTAAGGATCAATGTGCAAGTTTCTCTGATGGCAGTGGGGCTGTTTCTCATTTTGGTGTACCATTAGTTTGAACCCTTATGTACAATTATTGCCTTATGTACAAGGGTTCAGTCAATCGGTTCAGTCAAAGCTCGCCTTGTTGCCAAAGGCTTCAACCAAGAATATGGTATTGATTATAACTAGACCTTTGCTCCAGTTGCCCGGCTCACCTCTGTTCGCAGTTTGATTGCTGTCGCTACCATCCCGTCATTGGACCTTTACCAACTGGATGTGAAAAATGCTTTCCTTAATGGTGTTCTTCTCGAGGGAGGTCTATATGCACCCCTCCTCCTGGATCTACTTATCCACCTCATTAGGTCTGCAAACTTCGGCGTGCCTTATATGGGCTTAAGCAAGCCCCGCGCGCATGGTTTGACAAGTTCAGCTCTACTATTCATGATTGTGGTTTTACATCCAGCTCTTATGATACTGCTCTTTTTATGCGGAAAACTGCTCACGGGACCACCCTGTTTCTACTCTATGTCGATGACATGATTATCACCGGTGATGATGTGGCTGGGATTCTTCGTCTCAAACAGTTTCTTAGCCATCATTTTGAGATGAAAGACCTTGGTCCCTCTCAACTATTTCTTGGGTCTTGAAATCTCACATGATTCCACGGGTTCCTTTCTCTCTCAGGCGAAGTATACATCTGATCTTCTCGCCCGTGCTGGCCTTACTGATTGTCAGACTGCCTCCACTCCCCTGGAGACCCAGAGTCGTCTCACTCCTCTTGATGGCACTCTCCTCTCTAATGCTACCCCTATATCGTCAGCTGGTGGGCAGCCTTGTCTATCTCACTGTTACTCGTCCTGATATTGCCTATGCCGTTCATATTGTCAGCCAGTTTATGTCGGCTCCTCGTACCCCTCATTATGCTGCTTTAGTTCGTATCCTTCGCTATCTCAAAGGTACCTTATTTCATGGTTTTCATTATTCCGCTCACTCATCTCTTCAGCTACGTGCTTTCTCTGATGCTGATTGGGCTGGGGGATCCTACTGACCGCCGCTCTACTACCGGGTTCTGTTTTTTTCTTAGGCGACTCTCTTATTTCTTGGCGCAGCAAGAAACAAACTCTTACAGCTCGTTCCAGTACCGAGGCTGAATACCGTGCTCTTGCTGATACTACTCAGGAGCTTGTCTGGCTTCGTTGGCTTCTTGCTGACATGGATGTTACCCCCTCTGGTGCTACTGCCACTCTTTTGTAACAATCAGAGTGCTATTCAAATTGCTCACAATGATGTTTTTCATGATCGCACCAAGCACATTGAGATTGACTGCCATTTTATTCGTCAACACGTCACTCGTGGAACTGTTCTTCTCCGTTCGATCTCTTCTGCTGATCAACCTGCCGATCTATTCACCAAAGCTCATTCTCCTGGCCGCTTCGTTGACCTTGTTTCCAAACTCCAGTTGGTTGATGTTTACCCTTCTTGAGTTTGCAGGGGGCTGTTAATAATAAATGTAAATAATATGATAGTGGCATAGATAGTGGATATATAATATGTAAGTGGCATAGATAATGGGTTATAATGGGTTCTCCTTTCGGCTCTCCCTCATGATGATGTGTGTAATAGCACATTGGTCTCTCCTATATAAGGAGTGTAGTATGGTCTTGTATATTGAGAAGATTGAATACAATTGATATATATTTCTCTTCTCACTCTCTCAAATTATCACCAAACAAGGCCTAATGAAGGCACCACTAATTTGCATTGTGAATCACAATTACTTTTCTTAGGCCACTCAGAAGTCCCCAACTCAACTGATGGCCAGATGTGCTTGGATGCTGAATTGAATTGCCAAAACTACCCCCATGCCTTGTGGATATGTACATTGAGAAGGAAATTCAGAGACACCTAAAACCAATGATGAAGATGTGGAAAAATTGAAGATTGAGGGGTTCGTTAACTCTAAGTTCCATTTGTATATGCATACATACATATACATTCTATATATGATCTCCTTATTTAAAAGTCAAAAACTTTTCAATTTGGTTGTCAATGTGGTGTGACAGCCTGTTTCCTGGTGAACTATTATTTTGTGTAAAACTCTGAAATTTATTTGTTTCTACATGGTCAATCCACAAATGCTATCCATATCTCCCCCAGTATTTACTGCATTCAAGTATTGGCTTGAACTTTCTCCTCAAAATATTGTGCTAAAGAGCAAGCTATAATTGAGCACTTTTGCCACTAAAAATGAGTACTATACCAGGCTGAAGGATGGATGTTTCAATTTCAAGTGTTTTTCCTCTTAATGGCTGAACATGTTACATATTTTGACAGAAATTGAAATAAAATAATAAATACAACACACACACACACACACAAAAATAAATCAATTTAAATATTTTTCCTTGGTTTGAAACTCAGATGTGCTTCATAGATTTAAATTGTTTTTCTTGTCATTGGATTCTAATTATTTTATTCAAACTTGTAATGTGTAATCATTTGATATTTTGCCACATGCAGGTTATGATGTGGAAGAGGAGTAATATTTACCATTTGCTACGGTGCATCGCCAATCTCTTTATAGAAAAGGTATGCATTATTGCTATACACACAAAATAAAAAATAAAAATATTAATAATAATAAAGTAAAAGCAAAAAAAAAAAAATTACACCAAATGCCTCTTCATCCTGTTGATAAATAGACTGTGGATTTATCTGTTTTATGTTCATATCTTTAAATTTTTAGTGAATGTATTTATATTTGGTTTGTGGCCTTCCAAATAATATTTTTTTGGACAAATTATACTAATAGTTCATATATTTTGGTTCTTATATCATTTTGATTCTTGTAATTTCAACTAATTCGATTTTTATCCTGAATTTATGATTTTATCCTAATTTGATCCAATTGATTATAATTGTTAGCATTTTTTTTAATGAAAAATACGCACATGAAAGACGTGTGTCTTGCTTTTAGGGTGAAATTGTAAACTAGATTAACTCAGTAAGTTAATCTCAACCAAACTTAGTGATAATTTTTCGTTAAAAAAATTCCTAATGACATACATTATCAATATGACCAAAATTGACCCAAAATAAAAAAATTAAGTACTAAAATTGAGCCAATTAAAAGTGTAACTAAAATGACACAAGGGGCAGAATGTAGAAGCTATTAGTGTGATTCACCTTATTCTCTTTTAGAAGCTTAACACTCTGCTAAACCATTTCATTGTGTGAAGTAAAGGCTGTATTTTCTGTTCGTTGGTCATTTACAGAATTTGTTTATGTAAATTAGAGGAATAGGGTTTTCTTTTCTTTTTTTTATCAGCAAACAAAAAATTGTATTAAAGAGAGAAATTTCCTCTGCAGTATGTCCAATTCTCCTAAAATTGCTTGAGGGATCTTGAACAAGGATAAATTAGTACTATTAGGTTGGCCATAGTTTAGACAGAATTCATCAATTTTTATATTCATATAGTACAATTTTCAGGTTACTATATACAGAATTCTTTTCATTGGCCAAGTACGTTCAGATGTGCTTGTTTCTTGGTTTTGTCACTGCAGTTGATTTCACCATCAACAAAAAGAGGGGATTGTGGGTTAACACTGGAGGTAGAATCTACTTTCACAGTTTATTTTGCACAACCTGAACCTCTTGTGGACGGACATAATTTTTGCATCTAAATTTGATCTATTTTGATGATGACAATGGCTTTTCAGGTGGAGACAGAAATTTTTATGGCTACTGGTAGACACAAAAAGGTAAGCATTTGAGGAATGGTTTTTCTGTTCTTACAATTAACTAGTAATTATGCCACCTCTTATTAAAAGGGAAGATATTAAATCAGTGGTAAACAGGGCAAATATTATCAAGTCAGTGGGACACTTTTTTGAAATTTCAGAAAATATGAGATGGTTTGAAATTTTAGGAAATAGAATATGGGTGAAAATAATAGCAAAAGACACAAATCTTTGTGTTGTGTAGCATTCTGGTCAGTGCTTTTTTGGATATGTTCCATGTCTAATCTAGTCGATGATGGTTGATTGTTTTCAGGCATGTGAGCTTTGCGAGAAGTTTGACGCCAAAAAGCACGTGGACTGAAGAGTAAATATTTTTTGTGTAGTAAAAATCTCATGATATGTGCAATTAATTTGGTTCATGGATGAGTTGAGTACTTTTATGCACTTTTCCCCATCTCCGTATAATGTTTTATGATGTGTTGATTATAATATATTGGATATATAATAGCTTGATGCATGGTTGGCGCATGGATATGTAAATTTGAGTCATTTGTGTTCGTTGTTAAATTCCCAAGCTACCTTCTTTAGTTAAATTGTTTGGCTCATGCTCTATTTCAGAATCCGGAGAGGGGGAAAAAAATTCACTGGCTTATGCTATATTCAGAATGAGAGAGGAGGAAAAAAATTTAATTGGGTTAGGCAATATTTCAGAATCAGGGAAGGAAACCCCCCCCCCCCCCCCCCCAAAAAAAAAAAGAAAAGAAAAGGTGGTGTTTTTTGGAAAAACACCACCAAATGACGTCCTGATGACATCACACATCAGTTTGTAAAAAAAAAAGAAAGAAGAAAAGGTGGCGTTTTTTGGAAAAACGTCACCAAATGACATCATTATGACAACATCACACCTCAGTTTGTAAAAAAAAGAAGGAAAAAAATAAATAAATAAGTGACGTCATTATGACGTCACACCTCAGTTTGTAACGAAAATTGAAGGAGACGTCAAAGATTTTGCAGCGTTTTAAAAAATGCCATCTAATATTTTTAGCAACGTTTTTCAAACGTTATAAAGCTATTGTGGCAGCCATATCAGAGACGAAAATATTAAACGTCGGTATAACTTTTTATGGCATTTTCCAAGCTTTTAGCGGTGTTTTTAAAACGTCGCTAAAACTCATATTTCCTGAAGTGGATTATACATATCATGGGAGTAATACTACTATGATTGATTAGGGTATGATATAGTATGGCATAAGAGCATCTCCAATAGCATAGACATTTATCTCATTTTAGGCATTTCATCTAGTCTCATCATAGATTGGGGTTCCAACAAAATAAGCAACACGCTAGGTATTTGTCTCATTCTCTCTTAATTACATTTGGAGAGTCTTGGAGGCTAGATGAACCAATTTTAGGAGTCAAGGGTACTGTTCGAGTACACACTAGCTAAAGTGCTTGGGCAAAAATACAGGATGTGCTATTTTATAAACTTTGCCAGGCAAAATACCTTGAGTGTTGAAGTTCCTCTGAGAGGGAAGGATTTTTTTTTACCATTGGATGGATGTGACTAATCTCATGCCATGGGCTTACTAACCCCACGGGAGTGTAGTAATTGGCCCCTCCACTCCTTGGAATAACCATTGTGTACTTGAATATGGACTTTGCTAAAATGGAGTTCAGTTACTGTTTTTGAACTGTGATGGGATATATTAATTTTTATTTTTCAGTGTTTGTAATGGTGGTGACCCACATGGACAAAGTTGTTTCATTATGGTGCATTATAGTCTAGTTAATAAAAGAATTCTAGCTAACATATAAGTTCCTGATTTACATTCATATTATGGTCCAGTAAATTCAAGCTAATTTTTATCTAAAATATGTTTCATTCCTATCTAATTTACTATTTTAATATTAATTGATTCTATAAATTGATTTACTTCTGTTATGAACAAGCATGCCTCTTTTTTTGTCGTGTCTTAATCATTTATTATATTAGCAAATGTTAAAGAGTATTTTGGGGGCATTGATTAATATTGAGATTAAGATAAGAAGTGTCTTTAACATATGTAAGGAAAAAAAAGAGTTAAAATGTGTGTTGAATTCAATGAAAAGTGCCAAGTGTTTTTTTTTGTGTTTTTGTTTTCATATTATTTTTCTTGTGCCCTAGAGGCACTTGTTAGGAATATCCATTATATTTGTAAGTTCAAAATTATTGCAAACTAATTTGACTCGGTCAAAATCGTCAGTTTGGTGAGAGTCGAACCAGAGTTGAACTAGTCCTGTTGGAGTTCTTCTGGCCCGCCCTTCATTGGATTCCTACCTCCGCCCCTGGGTAGTCCCACCATTTTGTGGAATTAGTAATACCATTGGACATTCAATCTCAATCCTAAACGAAGGATTAGGGAATAACCCAAAAAACAAAAAAAAAAAAAAACAAAACAAAACAAAACGTGGGTCGCATGTGTGTGCCCCACAAGATATATAATCCCAACCCTTCTAATTCCCATCTAATTTGGGCAATCAAACAGGCCCTATAATTAATCTCTCAACAGAAGTAAAATGGGAAGAATAAAAAAATCATAATAAAAGACCTATTTGCTTAATGTCTGACATAAAAGCATGAAAAAGCCCCAAGATGAAGAGCAACTCCAATGAGAGACCACAAAAATGTTTTGAACAAGAGTCAAAATTTGCTCACACACTTGATAAATTGTGTATAAAAAAATTACACTGCATCCTCCACTTTCACTGGATCAATAATCACATTTAAATGGGATACATTACAATGTTCTAACTGACAAAAAAGTGCGTTATATTAGAACAAAATATTTTCCCCACATAACATATGTTAATGTGTTTTACAATAGTTGACCCCAAATGACAATGATTCATTTCAATTTCAAGTTCAATTTCAATTGGGCACATCCAATAATCAATCAATCCCATTGTTCTTACACCAACTCTTAAAGGAAATATGTTCAATCACTACATTATGTATATATTGATATCATCATTCACCAAAAAAAACCAACACAATTCAGGGGGATTCACCAAAAAACAAAGTCCAATGAACTCACTATGTCACTTCTTATTTTAAGGGTCCTATTATGTGAGTCCGGATCCTCTCCTTGTTTTTTTTACTTGGCTCCCTACTAGGAACGGCCCAGATTGGGCCAAGGGAGATGGGCAGCTCAGATCATTTCATTAAAAAAAAAAAAATTCAAACCAATTTTTTGCTGAAAGTGTGAAAGAGGAGAGAGAGAGAGTTGAGCAATCGAAAAGAAAGAGAGGGAGAGAGATACGCATCGACAAACCACCATCGCCGTGTGTCCACCGGCAACCACTGTCCACTATTTTTCACCCGCGACCACCGTCCATTGGCCATTGTTGCTACTTTTATGCCTCCCCATAATTTGGAGTAATTGAAAAAAAAAAAAAAAAAATCATCAACCCCAGATTTTTAGAGTTTTGATCAAAATGCCAAACAATAATTCAAATTTCACAAAAATAATAAATCAAAATCTAAGAAAACGAAATTAACAAAAGCTTATTTCCTCCCCCCCCCCCCCCTCTTTCTCTATACGTGTTCCACCCTCTCTCTCTCTCAATATATATATATATATATGCGAATCTATATCTATCACTCTCTTGATCTCTCTACTTTGTAAGATATGTGAAATCAAGCAGTTGAAACTAGCTTTGGTGTATAATATGGGAAAAAATCTTGATGGGTTCTTGGTCTCTTTGCTCAATTTATTGTAATTATATATATATACATTGGCAACCCAGTTATGAAAAACTTTGGAAGGAATTGAAAGATCTTCTTCTTCAGGTGATAAAGTGGCCATCACAGTCGCCGTTGGAAGTGGGTTATCGTAAACAGGGTCGCCGGTGAGATGGGGTCGCGCGATGAGATGGGTTGGGTGAGGTGGAGGAGAAGAGGGTGAGGGTGAGGCATGATAGTCTCTCTCATCTTTCACACTTCAGTAAAAAATTGGTTTGAATTTTTATTTTTATTTTTTTAATGGAGTGATCTGAGCCGCCATCTCCTTTGGCTCAATCTGAGTCGTTCCCAGTAGGAAGCCAAGTAGAGAAGGTAAGGAGAGGATCCGAACTTCCTATTATGTGACTTCCTATTTTAAGGGCTTGCTACACCTGCTCCCTCAGTCAGTGTAGTGCTTCATAAATATACTTGAACTCTACTTGAGTAATGTTAGAAGTCTCAAAACTTCTATTAAAGTTTTTATTAAATATCTTATACGGGTGCAGGATCCATATAATCATATGGGTTTCACTCTCATGAGAGACATTTAATAAAATTTTTAGTAGAATTTTTAGAATTTCTAATATTTTTCTCTATTTTATTGCAATATAAGCCATGATTAGTTGGAAAATCACTTCAATTCATAATATAAATTTTAAAAAAAAAATACTAAAAAAAAAATATTTAAATGGAATACATGAAAAAATAGAGAACCCACTTTTTAATTAAAATTTAGAAGAAAAATAAAAATAAAAAAGCATTGTTGGAGATATTTGGAGAGGGAGGAAATAGAGATCAAACCGTGACTTCGATGGGAACGCTAGTGTCAATCCGATGCTGGTAATAGAGATCGATGCACTCCACCTCCAGCCGCTTCAAACTGGTCTCGCACGCAGCCCGCACGTAATCCGGGCTGCCACGCACCACCGGCTTGCCGTCGACGAAGGTGATCCCAAATTTGGAGGCCAATTGCACTTTCTCTCTCCACCCTCCCTTCAGAGCCTATAAATAAATAAATAAATAAAACCCAATTCAATCAAATTGAGCTTGATTCAGAATTGATAGTTAAAAGGTTTGAATGAGTGGAATTGAAATGGAAGTAGATATGTTGTTTGTTGTTACCTTGCTGAGAAGGAGTTCGTTGTCGCCATAGGCGTCGGAGGTGTCGAGGAAAGTGACGCCGGAGTTGATGGAGTGGTGGATGAGCTGGATCATGTCTTCTTCGGGCTTTGGAGGCTCGTAGTTGCTTGACATGCCCATGCAACCAAGTCCCTGTGCTGATACCTCCAGACCTTGTGAACCCAACTTCACCTTCTTCACTTGAACCATTTTTCTTCTTACAAATTTCTTCAAAACCCTCTCTCTCTCTCTGTATATACGTATATATTTATAATTGCAGAAGAGAAGTGAAGTGAAGTGAGGTGAAGTTATTGACCACGGAGCTGTCGATATTTGTGGCCGGTTTTTGGTCAAAGGAGGAAAGGGAGTGGCCATTAAAGGTGGCCGCAGATCGGTTGCGACTATGGAACCTTTAATTCCTCATCTGTCTGTTAGATTGGTAGGTTGAAGAAAATTAATTCGTATTCATCTGTTAATTTGGCGGATGTGAATTGAGCGAATTAGCAGATGAATGCGAAATGATTTGACGATTTAAAATTTTATAAATTTTCAACATAATTCAACTTATACATTTCTTAAAAAAAAAGTATTACAGTGAATGACTTATAAAAATATTACAATCACTGTATGACTCATCCAAAGAAAGAAAGTTTGAAACTTTAGAGTATTACAATCATTACATACTTCATTCACATATTACAGTCACAGCATGCGTCATCCATATAAAGTATTACAATCTGTGGTTCCCAAAATATAAAAACGATTCAAACCACCAAAACTATGAACAAAGCAGTAGTAGAGATTGTATGCCTTTGTATTATAATATCTATATCTGTTTTTTAAAACAAAAATCAACTAGCATATATCATCTTTTTTATTTATTATTTTTAGAATTAGATTTAAAAACCAAAAAATATAAATAAATAATCTAGTTATTTTTTTCAATTCAAAAAATATATTCAAGTTAAAAAACTCTTTTTCAACAGAATATTTAAACTATTTTTCAATTAAAAACACAAACATAATATCTAAACAAATTGAAAATACAAAGTTTTACAAATTACTAGGCGTGCTCGCGGTTTGATAGTTCGATTGCAGCTAAAAGAACCTCAAATTCGCCATCTGTCCAAAACTATGCGAATTAGAAAAAATCAATCCGCAACCGTCTGCTCGTCATCACACATTTGTCCAAAATACGACGAATCGGATCGGTTTAGTCGGTTTGGTCGAATCGGTATATCCGCTGCTCACCCTTAGTGACCATAAAAAAATCGAACTGTCGACATCACAAATTACGTTCAAAATCGAAATCTATAATTTTAGGATAATGCCATGATAAACACTATGGTGCAGATACAATTTAAGAATTTTAAATGTTTTACTAAATGTTTTCTTAAATATTTTATATAGGTGTGGAATTTACATGTGACTTATATGATCTGCGTTCTACATTCATGTGAGATATTTAATAGAATATTTGATAAAATATTTGGGTCTCTAATATTTTTCCTAAAGTTATAAAATAACATAATTTTAATTTTTTGAGTCATAACTAAATAAAAAAGAAATGCTATAACTAAATATAATACGAAATATAACTAAATAACTCATGAATTATAATTAAAATAATGTCATAATTAAAGAAAAAAAATTAATTATAACTATAAACAAAAAATGATATAACTAATAGTGAATAAGATATATCTTTTAGGGATGTATATTAGAATTTCCTATAAGTTATATCTAAATCATACAGGGAAATTCTATGACACAGTCTTCAAAGGAATTTATTTATGTTTATAATGTATGTTATATATATATATATATATTTTTCCCTTATAAGAGTTATGATAATTTATGGTTCAAAAATGGAGTTACGCATTTTTTAGGTAATATTAGGCATTTTGCGGTATTATTACACATTTTGTAATTAAAAAATGCTTGGATAAAAAAAGTGTAACATTATAAAAAGAGGCCTAATATTACCACAAAATACATAACTTCTTTTCTGAATTGCCGTAACTCCTATCAAAAAAATACATAGCATTTACCACTAAAAAATGTGTAGCATTTGCTCCAAAACAATGTGTAATTATGTGCATATGGTACACACTTTTTGAAAAGTGTGTACCACAACATTGCCTTATACTTTGTTAATTATGGTAGACACTCACGTATGTTATTAGAGTTAGGCTTCCCTCTAGTCCGTGATCATCTTGGAGGACACTGTTGGGCTCATGGGGGCCCACCATAGGTCTCGTTTTGATAATCCAAACCGTTCAATGTGTAGAACTCGTCAAGTACTATATGTCTGTAAAACATCACGTTGATCAGATATTGATAGCTATCTCATCGGATCAAATTTCTGTTAATAGTTTATTTTTTTACCGTCCATTTTTTTTTTATATAGAAAACTGATTTAATCACGTAACTATCGATATCTAATCGACATGATTTTTTACAGACATGTAGTATTCTACTAATTCTACACATTCAACGATTCAGATAATCGAAACGAGACCCGTGATAAATCTCCACTTGCCCAATAGTACCTTCCAGTGCAATCACAAACTGGAGGGAAGCCAACTGCATGTTATTAATATCTCATATATATTTATAAATTGTTAACTGTGTTGTTAGCAAGTTTGTCGTTGTATAATGATAAAATTAATTGTAAACAATTATTTAAACAATTTTATTTATAAAATGTTGCATATGGTTTGGTATTTAAGTAAGTTATGATCATATTGCGAATGATGACAATATTTATAAAAATCGTTGTTCTAAATCAAATCAAATCAAATCAAATCAAATCAAATTTTACTAATTTGGTTTGGTTCCAAAAGTCATAAAACCTTAGGCAGTGATTTGATCTTGAAATATTTCAATTAGATATATTTTCCTTTCAAAGTATTATTAGCCAAAATTTCAAGTCTTTTCTTTTTAAAGGAGGAAAGGGAGTGGCAATAAAAGAATAGAAGTGCCGATGTCACAGATTACGTTCAAAATCGAAATCAATAATTATAGGATAATACTATGACAAACACTATGGTGCAGATATAACTTTAGCAATTTCAAATATTTTATATAGGTGTAAGATTTATATATGATTTATATTGTGTAGATTTCACATTCATATGACACATTTGATAGAATATTTAATTAAATATTTAAGATCTCTAATACTTTTCCTAAAATTATAAAATAACATAATTTTAATTTTTTGAGTCATGACTAAATAAAAAAAAAATGCTATTACTAAATATAATAAGAGATATAACTAAATAACTCATGAATTATAATTAAAAAATGATATAATTAAAAGTGCATATGATATATCTTTTAGAAATATGTATTAGAATTTCCTATAAGTTATATCTATATCACACTGGGAAATTCTATGACACACTCTTCACACTGGGAAATTTCCTAAAAGTGCATATGATATATCTATGTTTGTAATGTATGTTATGTATTTTTTATTTTTTATTTTTTCTCATATAGAAGGATGGAGAGAGTTAGAGAGAAATTTTTCTTCTCGAGAGCTGGAAAAGAAAGTTAGAGAAAAAGAAAGGGAAATATGATGAAAATTAAAGGGAATTCAAATACGTCCTTTTGGACTTGAAGATTGAATACTTAGGTGATTTAGAAAACATTAAATGAGGTGCTAAAGTAAAAATAACATCATTAACTTATAATTACTCAGTAAATTCTCTTTTTTGGAGGCTAAGCAATATTAGTTTGAGTTAAACTTGGCCACTAAAGCTGATGAAACTATTAGTTGCATAAGCCAATTAGTTCTTAGAACAAAAGAGAGAAGGATCGAAAAGGTCAGAGAGAGTAAGAGTGAAACTTTCTTCTTAAGAGGTAGAAGATAAAGTTAGAGAAAAGAATGAGAAGTAGGATGACAATTAAAGAGAATTCAAATTCAGCCTTCTGGACTTGAGAATTGAACAGTTGGGTGATTTAGAAAACCTTAAATGAGGTGTTTAAGTTAAGCTAATATCGTAAAACTACAGTTACTCATGAAATTCTCTTTCTTTGAGGCTAAGCAAGAATGTTTTGAGTTAAACTTGGCCACTAAAGCTAATGAAACTATTAGTTGCATAAGCTAATTAGTTCTTAGAACAAAAGAGAGAGTAAAAGTGAAACTTTCTTCTTGAGAGGTAGAAGAGAAAGTTAGAGAAAAGAAAGGGAAGTAGGATGACAATTAAAGGGAATTCAAATTCAACGTTTTGGACTTGAAAATTGAACAGTTGAGTGATTTAGAAAACCTTAAATGAGGTGCTTAAGTTAAGCTAATATCGTAAAACTACAATTACTCATGAAATTCTCTTTCTTGGAGGCTAAGCAAGAATAGTTTGAGTTAAACTTGGCCACTTAAGCCAATGAAACTATTAGTTGCCTAGGCTAATTAGTTCCTAGAACAAAACTTACAAGGATGGTGAAGGACAGACAGAGTTAGAGAGAAATTTTCTTCTTGAGAGGTAGAAAAGAAAGGGAAGTATGATGAAAATTAAAGGGAATTCAAATTTACCCTTTTGGATTTGACAATTGAACACTTAGGTCATTTAAAAAACATTAAATGACCTACTTAAATTAAACTAATATCGTTAAGCAACAATTAGTCAGAAAATTCTCTTTCTTAGAGGCTAATTAATTCTTAGAACAAAAAGTGAGAGGTACAGAGAAGGATAGAGAGAGTTAGAGAGAGATTTTCTTCTAGAAAGGTGAAAGAGAAAGTTAGAGAAAAGAATTGAAATAGGATAAAAATTAAAGGGAATTCAAATTCATCCTTTTGGATTTAAGAATTGAACACTTAGGTGATTTAGAAAACGTTAAATGAGTTGCTTAAGTTAAACTAATATCATTAAGTGACAATTACACAGTAAGTTCTTTTTCTTAGGCAAGATTAGTTTGAGTTAAACTTGACTACTAAATCTAGTGAAACTATTAGTTGCCTAAGCTAATTAGTTCCTAGAACAAAAAAGAGAAGTATAGCGACCCCGGTCTTTTCCCATTTGATTATTGTATCTGGACTTATGTTCCGTGGATTCTGTTGTCATATTATTGTTGTTGTCATCCTTCAACGTCATTGTTTGAGTCTTAGGGTGTGTTAGACCTGTTTCGAGTGGGTGGTTTGAGTCTGGGATCAAACCCCAGATTTTTGAAGTTTCGGCCTTTCCGCTCGAGCGGACCTTCTTGCGCTCGAGCGGATATTGCACACTTCCAGTATTTGTGAACCCTGCAAAACTTCTGCAGGTGTGATATCTACGCTCGAGCGGGATTTCTGAGCTCGAGCGGGTTGAGCTCGAGCGGTATTGTTGACGCTCGAGCGGGTAGTGTGTTCTTCGCGTGGGTTCTGGAATGGGAGAATCTACGCTCGAGCGGTTAACATTGCGCTCGAGCGGACATTGTTTTTGTTCTTTACGCTCGAGCGGTGTTTTGTGCGCTCGAGCGGGCCTGTCGAGTTTAAATACGCAGCAGCGTGTTTTAAAACAGTTTTTCAGCCTCTTTCAGTTTATAAAACCCTAGGTTACGAGTTTTCTCTCTCCCAACTCATCTTCTCTCCTAGGTTTCATCTATTTAGAGTGAGTATCTAACCTAGTTCCTTCATTAAAAAGGTAGAGTGAGTCGAGGGCTTCCATCTAATCTGAACGGTTTTTGATTTGGAGCACTTTGGAGTTTGGGCTATCATCCCCGTCTTCTTCTTTTTGGGTTCTTGCTTCGAGGTAGGGATTTCCTACTCCATTTATACGTTTTAATCCTAAGTGTTGGTATTTTGGTATGTGGGGGTAGTTTGGTAATTTTGGGAGAAACCTTAGGGTTTTGGCTTAGATTAATTTGTATAATTAATTTAAGGGAAAAATGTGGAATTGGGTTTAATTCATGAAGTTGGGAAAATTATGAGATTAATGATATAGTTGGGTAGTTTAAATGCTTACCTATGAGAATGTGGACTTTACATTCATTGTTGTATTTATTTCTTGTTTAGAAATAACTGTTTTGGGCTATCGGTGGAGGATAGTCGTGATTGTTGTAGACCTTGCATGTGGCTTAGGTATAACTGGAATTAAGTCACGTATGTTGACTGTTGAAGTAATACAGAACATTACTTGTATTGATCATGTGTTGTATATGGCAATTGTGTGTTTCATTGCATATGCATGTTGTTTGGAGAAGATAGGGGATGAACTCCACGGTTTAGGGGAAGATAGGGGATGTACCTCTAAACCGGACTTGTTGGGAGGAGATAGGGGATGGACTCCAGTAGCATCACTCATATGTGTGCTTATTGATAATAGCAATATTGCTATTCGTTGTTGATATGATACATCACCACCATGTGTATCAGTTGGGAAGTATGGAAGTGGATTTGATTGAGATTGTTATAACACCAGCATGTGTGTTTATTTTGTTATATGAAAATTTTAACCTGATTTGTTATCCTTGTAGAGTTGTTTGGCCAGGTTCTGAGCCATGTCTGTATAAATGGAAAGTGTATTGTGTCATAGACAATATGTCATAGACAATGTAGACATTAGTGTCATGAAATTGGAAATTGATTATCTTGTGTTAACCACGTATCGAATGCTAATGCTTTAGTTAATTCTTATGCTTGGTTTAGTATTTTTCTACTGGGCTGTGGCTCACCCTATATGGGAACTTCATTTTCAGGTTCAGGTGGTTCACTACCTCCAAGGACTTAGCTTGTGAGGATTTGGATTCGAAGACTTGCTTTATTTTATTTGTTTTATTTGAATAACTTGTAAACTTTCAAGCCTAGGGCTTTATTTGTTTTTGAGTTAGAACTCATGGAATTGTGTCCAAGTGTTGGCTTGGCAAGATGTAAGCCCATAGGGCCTTTATTATGATGTTTTTATTTCGTGGTACTCTGATAAATGGAATAAAATACTTTAGTTCTTTATGATTCCGCATGTTAATATTATGTATTATGGGTTTATTTTTTAGGGCGTTACAAGAAGGATGGAGAAGGTAAGAGTGAAACTTTCTTCTTGAGAGCTGGAAGAGAAAGTCAAAGAAAAAGAAAGGGAAATCGGATTAAAATTAAAAGAAATTCAAATTCATCCTTTTAGATTTGAGAATTGAACACTTAGGTAATTCAGAAAACATAAAATGATGTGCTTAAAACTAACATCATTATCCTACAATTACTCAGTAAATTCTCTTTTTTGGAGACTAAGTAAGATTAGTTTGAGTTAAACTTAGCCACTTAAGCCAATGAAACTATAAGTTGTCTAAACTAATTAGTTCCTAGAACAAAAGAAAGAATGATGGAGATGGTCAGAGAGAGTAAGAGTGAAACTTTCTTCTTGAGAGCTGGAGTGAAACTTTCTTCTTGAGAGTTAGAAGAGAAAGTTAGAGAAAAGAAAGGAAAATAGGATGAAAATTAAAGGCAATTCAAATTCATCCTTTTGGATTTGAGAATTGAACACCTAGGTGATTTAGAAAACAATAAATGAGGTGTTTATGTTAAACTAACATTGTTAGGCTACAATTACATAGTAAATATTCTTTCTTCGAGGCTAAGCAAGGTTAGTTTGAGTAAAACTTGGCCACTCAAGCTAATGAAGCTATTAGTTGCCTAAGCAAATTAGTTCCTAGAACAAAAGAGAGAATGATAGAGAAGACGGAGAGAGTTATAGAAAAAAAAGGAAATATGATGAAAATTAAAGGGAATTTAAATTCATCATTTTGGACTTGAGAATTGAATATTTAGGTGATTTAAAAAACATTAAATGAGGTACTTAAGTAAAACTAACATAGTTAACCTACAATTACTCAGTAAATTATCTTTTTTGAAGGCTAAACAAGATTTGTTTGAGTTAAACTTGGCCACTAAAGCTAATGAAACTATTAGTTACCTAAGCTAATTGGTCCCTAGAACAAAAGAGAGAATGATGGAGAAGGTCAAAGAGAGTAAGAGTGAAACCATCTTCTTGAGAGCTGAAAGAAAAAGTTAGAGAAAAGAAAAGGAAACAGGATGAAACTTAAATGGAATCCAAATTCATCATGTTGGACTTGACAATTAAAAAAATGATATAACTAAAAGTGCATATGATATATATTTTAGGGATGTATATTAGAATTTCCTATAAGTTATATCTAAATCATACAGGGAAATTCTATGACACACTCTTCAAAGGTATTTATCTATGTTTGTAATGTATATTATGTATTTTTTTTTTTCCTTCTTATAAGAGTTATGATAATTTCTGATTCAAAAATGGAGTTACGTATTTTTGAGGTAATATTAGGCATGTTGCAGTATTATTACACATTTTGTAATTAAAAAATGCTTGGATAAAAAAAAGTGTAACATTATAAAAAGATGCCTAATACTACCACAAAATACATAACTTCATTTCTGAATTGCCGTAACTCCTATAAAAAAAATACATATCATTTACCACTAAAAAATGTGTAGCATTTGCTCCAAAACAATGTGTAATCATGTGCATATGGTACACACTTTTTGAAGAGTGTGTACCACAACATTGCCTTATAATTTGTTAATTGTGGTAAACACTCAAGTATGTTATTAGAGTTGGGCTTCCCTCTAGTCCGTGATCATCTTGGAGGATACTGTTGGGCTCGTGGGGGCCCACCACAGGTCCCGTTTTGATAATTCAAATCATTCAATGTATAGAACTTGTCGAGTACTATATGCTTGTAAAACATCACGTTGATCGGATATCGATAGCTATCTCATCGGATCAGATTTTTGTCAATAGTTTATTTTTTCACTGTCCATTTTATTTATTTATTTATTTTACATAGAAAACTGATTTGATCACGTAACTATCGATATCCGATCAATATGATTTTTTATAGACATATAGTATTCTACTAGTTTTACACATTGAAAGATTCAGATAATCGAAATGAGACCCGTGATAAACCTCCATTGGCCCAACAGTACCTTATAGTCCGATCACAAACTGAAGGGAAGCCAGCCGCATGTTATTAATATCCCATGTATATTTATAAATTGTTAAGTGTGTTGTTAGCAAGTTTGTCGTTATATAATGATAAAATTAATTATAAACAATTATTTAAACAATTTTATTTATAAAATGATTGCATATGGTTTGGTATTTAAGTAAGCAACAATGATTCATCCCCCCTTTTTAGGATCCCCTTTGGACCCCCTCTCTCTCTCATTGGTCACCTTTTCTTTTTCTTTTTTTTTTTTTTCCTGCTCCTCCAATCACCTCTTGCCACGTGGCAAAGGGGGTAAAGGGGGTGACCCCCAAAGGGGGTCCCAACCTTTATTCTTAAGTAAGTTATGATCATATTGCGAATGATGATAATATTTATAAAAATTATTATTTTAAATCAAATCAAATCAAATCAAGTCAAATTTTACTAATTTTGTTTGGTTCCAAAAGTCATAAAACTTTAAGCAGTGATTTCATCTTGATATATTTCAATTAGATATATTTTCCTTTAAAAGTATTATTAGCCAAAATTTCAAGTCTTTTCTTTTAAAAGGAGGAAAGGGAGTGGCAATAAAAGAATAGAACTGCCGACGTCAAAATTACGTTCAAAATCGAAATCTATAATTATAGGATAATGCTATGAGAAACACACTGGCCCTGTTTGGTAGAGCTGTGAGAAAGTGCTTATAACTTATGCCTAAACAGCTTATAGCTTATAATTATGAACATAAGCTGATTTCTGACTTATAAATTAAGCATCTCCTACCCCACTCAAAGAATAAGCTGATTTCTGACTTCCAAAAAGTTATAAGCTATAAGTTATAAGCTAAACCAAACACATCAAAATAACTTAAATTAAGCTGAAAGCTGAAATAAGCAGCTTTTAAGCTGCACCAAACAGACACACTATGGTGCAGATATAACTTTAGGAATTTCAAATGTTTTACTAAATATTTTATTAAATATTTTATATAGGTGTAGGATTTATATATGACTTATATGGTGCAAATTTTATATTCATATGAGACATTTAATAGAATATTTAATAAAATATTTAAGATTTCTAATACTTTTCCTAAAATTATAAAATAACATTGAGTCATAACTAAATAAAAAAGAAATGCTGTAACTAAATATGTGGTGAAGTGGTTTAGAAATACTCTCTGGATCCAATGGAACACTCGTGATCCTCAGCTAGTAACCTGAAAAACAATGAACACTCCGGTCGGGGGTGCTGGAATTAGCACTCCGACGGATAAGTCAGTATATACTCTCTTGATTGCTTGTATCTTAAGTTAAGCATACTAATTCTTACATACCTCTCTCTGAATGATGTTCTTTTATTTATATCTTTTTCTTTCTTGGGCTTCAGGGCTGGGCCCATTTTCAATTCATCGTATAACCATTTACTCGGCTCCTTTTGTTGCAAACCGCTCTTCACTCGGCCCCTTACTCAACTGGTTATTTGGCCGAATAAGGTATTGTTGGATTTGCATGTATAAGATGGGGCCGAATGCGATATATGAATTTCAACTCTCCAAGTCCAACTATTCGGCCTCTTTACGTGTCCCAATATTTGGCCTCCACAATTGCCCCTCAAACACTCCACTAACAACAGTTAGCTAGTGTGTTTGGTTTCGAACTCGAAAAGTCAGAGCCGAAATTCGGCGGCTAACCTCATTCCAACGCGGATGTCAGAGCACACGCCTTTCGGTCATCATTTCAACTTCCTGCCCCTTCGCACGCTTCCGTTTATTGTAATTTAAAATTTTGTCGTCTTTTCGAATACATACACATTTTTGGATGCTTGAAGTTTTTGGACTGCCTTTCGACTCACCTCTGCAACTTCCTTTTATCCTTCATTGTCCTCTCCGTCTCTTGTAAGTTCTCTTCCTCTCTGCTTTTTATCCCTTTTCCTGGTTTGTTTTTAGTTTAGCATACTCTTATAGGCTGACGAAAATGGCAAAGCATTTGAAAGACCTCCTCCCCGCGGATCGAGTCTCTGGCTTTCGATGCCATTTTTCTATTCCTGATGACGTCCGGCTGTCACTTGTGATAGACGGCACCCTTGATATGGAGAGGGCTGATGAAAGCACAATCGTTTTCCCTCTCTTATGAATCGCAGAGGGCGGAGTCCGTTTCCTCCTTCACCCATTCCTTAGGGCTGTCCTTCGCTATTGGGGTCTAATCCCTTCCTAACCGAATGTCAACTTTTTTAGAATCGTAATGGGGATTGTAGAGTTAAACCGTCGCCTTAGAATTAATCTCGACATACCTTATATTCGGCATTGTTATGCCTTGGCCAAGTCTTCTAGCCGGCATGGACGCTACTTCCTTAGGGCCAAGGACATTGACCATCAATTAGTGACTATGCTTTCCAGCTCTGGCAAGTGAGTCGATAATGTCATGGTTGTTGTCCTAGGTAACTGGGAATTCGCCGAAAGCGAGGACCGCCTAGATCTTATTCCTAGACGGAGGGGCGAACCAGGTGGCCGTATAGCTCCTTGCGTTTATTTTTCTTTATATTTTCAAGGCTTTATTTTTGCGGTCTCATGGCTTGGCTTTTGCAGGAAACGATTAGAAGAAAATTTTGATTTCAACCGACGACGCCGTTCTTACGGAAATTAAAGTCATGCTCAAATACTTCGGCCATCCAAACCTTCAGAAACAAGGGAGGGCAGCCCACATTCTTCTTCAATACGAGCCGACGTATACGACGTTTTCGGCGACAGAAAACATCCCAATTCCAAGGGGTGAAAAGTTTCTTATGGCTCTTGTTTTAACCAACTTCAAACACTTGCGGCAAGTTGGTTTCGACGGATTCGACTCGGAGTGGGCAGAAGTAGCTGAGGAGTCGCTGAAGAGTCAGACCAGTCCGAAGCCGAAGTAGACGAGGCTTTGAAGGTGGCCTTTGAGGAAGCCGGCCTCAATTTAGCCAACCCTCCGTCTAGTTCGGGCTGAGGGGACCTTCCATTTGACGACATCTTTTCTAGTTTAGAAGACCTTCCTGGCCCGTGCCCCGAAGAGATGGCCGGGTTGTCACTCACTCAACTCACCAAAAAGAAAAAAAAGAAAAGAATGGCCGCGCGGCGGAGAGCCGAGGCCATTCGATCTGAAGTGCCATCCGCCGCCGATGCTGAGCCTTCCTTGCCTGTTATCGAGGAGGAGATGGCTCAAACCCGAAATGCCGAGTCGGTGCCGGTTGTGCAGGCGAATCAAGAGGCTGAGCGAAGGGCGGAGAAACGTCCTGCCGAGGTCGAGGCCGGCTCTGAAGAAAACAAAGCTGACAAACGGCCGCGCTTAGAGGAGTCGGATGTGGTTGTGCCTTTTGTCGTTCAACCAAAGATAAAAAACATGATGATCTCCTTTGACGCGTCGGCTATGAAAGACCCAGCCGTGGCATTGAGCATGGCTTCGTCGGTCTCATTGCCGGCTGACAAAGCGGCTTTCCAGGTGGAGCCGGATCTATTGGCAATAGCATTAGCCGCTCAATCGGCTCTTCTGGTATATAACTTGATCTTGTCTTTCCCTTTCATGCATATTTTGTTTTGGTTTTAATTTCCTGTTTTGCAGACGGTTGGAAGGATAGCCGAGATAGGTCGTCGCCAGCATGACACCATCGAACGAATTGGCCGTTTACAGTTAGAAGTTGAGGGCCAGAGGAGCAAGACCGAGTTCGAAGCAGCGAGGGCAAAGATGGAAGGTGCAAGGGCCGAGACCGAGACGGAAAGGGCTAGAAATTCAGACCAGCTCAGATTGGCCGCCGAGGAGAGAGCAAATGCGAGCGAAGATGCGCTCAAGTTAGCCCAAGAGGCGATTGCCAAACTGGAGGATGATTTGGAAGAATCGAAGAAAGCGAAGGAAAAAGCCGACTCTGAAGCTTCCAAGGCGTATGAGGCTAGGCAAAGCGCTGCCCTCGCAAATTATGTGGAAGAAGTCCCCAAATTTGAGAATCGGGGATTCAAACACGGCTGGCTCAAAGCCTTTGCTGCTGCTAATGTGACATTGGTTATGCTGATTCCATACAAGCAAGTGGATGTTGAGCCGCTGGAGTCTGACTCTGAGGATTGATTAGGGCAACACTTTAGTTGTTCTTGTTTAAGGATTTTAAATGTATTGTTGCAGCTTTTCGTTTAGTAGTTTTTATGTGTAAAATGGCTACAGTTTTTAAGTTTTTGCTAGGCATTTCCATGCAAACTTGTAGCTTTTTGTTTAGTAGTTTTCACATGTAAAATGGCTACAGTCTGTGCCCAATTTACTAATGAAAATTTCCTTTGTACTTTGTTATTATTTGTGCTTAATTTTGCTATTGATGAATAGTATTGCTTTTTGTTACTTTAGATAAAACATTTGTGTACACTGGCCAATTCGATAATTAGGCAATTTAGTAATTTACCCTCGTCGAATAGCCGATCAGATTATTAAATTTGCCCTTGCCTCCGCCAATGTATGAACTCCGGAAGCCGAATATCATTAGTTCATGGAGTGGCTGCGACATAGATCGATCAGCATCGGGCTTAGCTATTTAGCCGATTAGATTAATAAATCTGCCCTTGCCCCAGCCAATGAACTCCGAAAGCCGAATATCATTAGTTCATGGAGTGACTGCGGTACAAATTGATCGGTATCAGGCGTAGATATTTGGCCGATCAGATTAATAAATCTGCCCTTGCCCCAGCCAATGTATGAACTCCAAAAGTCGAATATCATTAATTCATGGAGTGGCTGCGGCACAGATTGATTGACATCGGGTATAGATATTTGGCCGACAGATTAATAAATCTGCCCTTGCCCTAGCCAATGTATGAACTCCGAAAGCCGAATATCATTAGTTCATGGAGTGGCTGCGGCACAGATCGATCGACATCGGGCTTAGATATTTGGCCGATCAGATTAATAAATCTGCCCTTACCCTAGCCAATGTATGAATTCCGAAAGCCGAATATCATTAGTTCGTGGCATAGTTGCGGTGCACGTCGATCGGTATCGGGCTTTTGGAGTTTAGCATTAATGAAATCGCCTCGGGGGCGCTGCATGCGTTAGGAATAAATGGAGTGGGTTCTTCGCGCCCGTAATTCCACTTATTGTGTTCAGACTCAATTTAAACTAGTTTGTTGCGAAAGGTTAGAGAAGTGCGAATGTCAAATAGACTATTCTTCAACAGCAGAGAAGAAGGGCGGACATTGGCTGAGCTTGACACTAAAATGAATCGCAGCAGCGAGCCCACACGCACGGGAAGTAGGATGTCCAGGGAACGGGAAAAACGTCAACCCCCAAGTCGTTGAAGTAGATCACCTCGAAGGAAAAACAGCAATGGGGCAACTTCCCTCGACCACGACCGAGAAATGCTTCCGATGCGACGCCGCGACCATTGAGTTTTGTGGTTTTTGTGGAGAATAAACCGATGATGGAGGCGGATTCTATTGTTAACGACCCAGGTGTAGCAGTCGAGTTCACTCGACAGATTTTTCCACTGGAAGTCTAGCAGTCGATGGTTGGTCGACAACATTTCGAGGTGTTTTGGGAGGGCATCCATGGAGCAGTGAGAGGACTGTATACCACCTATGAAGTTGGCATGCGTTTGCACGTCGCGTGGCGGGAGATAGAGAAGAAGGACGAACAAATTTGAAACTTAGAGGCTCGTGCGGAGAAGGCCGAGCGTGAGCTAAGGAAGGCCCAAACTGCCGAGCCGCGTGCGGCCAGACAATCTAACCCGGTCGTGGAGGAAAGAGTGACCTAACAGCTGATAAGTCATGCGATTGCCGATCGATATACGAAAAGCATGTTTGCAATAGAGACTGCAAGGTCCATGGGGTATGAAAAAGGCTTCCATGACGGCCGGAAAGTAGGGATAGACAAGACCAAAGAGAAACTCGCAGAGGAGGAATACCGACGCGAGAATCGGGGCTTTAGGCATGGGTAGATTAAGGCTCTTCAAGTCTTAGAGGCTCTCTAAGAAGTAGGAGTTGAATCGGCGTCGCCATTATACCAACATCATCACTTTCCTTTTGGCGCTTTCGAAATTGAGAAGAGCGACGACGAGGGTGACGCTGAATAGAATTGAACATATTGTAAACGCTCCAACGCAGATTGGGCGTCAGCTATGTATTTATTGGTTAATTTAATAAAATACTCTGTTTTAAGTGTTTGCGTGCTTCAACTTGTTTATACGGTTTGTGCCGGCTCAACTTAATTAAGTATTTTATTTTGAATGTTTACATGCTTTAATTTGTGTATACGGTTTTTGCCGCCTCAACTCAATAAAGGATTTCGTTTTGAATGTTTGTATGCTTTAATTTATGTTTATACGGTTTTTGCCGGCTCAACTTAATGAAGCATTTCATTTTGAATGTTTGTATGCTTTAATTTATGTTTATACGGTTCTTGCCGGCTCAACTTAATGAAGCATTTCATTTTGAATGTTTGTATGCTTTAATTTTTGCCGTGTATTGCGGTATCCTTGAGGGGCGCTCTGAATCCGGAGTCTTTATTCGACAAAAGCGTGACGGGGCTCCGAATCCGGAGGCTTATCCAACCCGAACGTGACCTGCATGGATAGGGCTCCGAATTCAGAGGCTTTTTTACTTGGCCAATCGTGATATCCACGAAGGGCGCTCCGAATCCGGAGTCTTATTCGGCCCAAACGTGACTTGCACGGATGGGGCTCCGAATTAGAAGGCTTTTTTACTTGGCCAATCGTGATATCCATGAAGGGCGCTCCGAATCCGGAGTCTTATTCGGCCCAAAAGTGACCTGCACGGATGGGGCTCCGAATTCGGAGGCTTTTTTACTTGGCCAATTGTGATATCCACGAAGGGCGCTCTAAATCCGGAGTCTTATTCGGCCCAAACGTGACCTGCACGGATGGGGCTCCGAATTTGAAGGTTTTTTGCCTTGGCCAATCGTGATATCTACGAAGGGCACTCCGAATTCGGAGTCTTATTCGGCCCAAACGTGACCTGCATGGATGGGGCTCTAAATACTTGGCCAATCGTGATATCCACAAAGGGGGCTCCAATCCGGAGTCTTATTCGGCCCAAACGTGACCTGCACAGATGGAAGCAGCTTCTTCAAGACCAATTCGCCTGGTAGATAGCGGCGTAGCTGAACGTGTTGGTTATACGACTTAGCAAGCTGCTGCTGGTACCGTGCCATGGATGCAAGGGCACGGTCTCTTCGTTTTTCAATCAGAGTCAAATCCAAAGCCAACATCATGTCGTTTCGGCCTACATAAAAAAATTTTGATTTCAGAGTTGGGAGGCCAATCTCCAAGGGGATGATTGCCTGCGTTCTGAAGCACAATGCGAACGGCGTTTTCCCGGTGGACCGTCTTAAGGTAGTGCGATGAGCCCACAATACACTCGGCAATTCTTCGACCCATCGGCCTTTTGCTTTCTCCAGCCTCTTTTTGATGCTGTTCAAAATGGTTTTATTGGAGGCTTCAGCTTGGCCATTACTCTGTGGATAAGCTGGGGTGGAGAAGTAGGGCCGAATACCATACTTGCTGCAAAGCTCTCGGTAGACACCGCAATCGAACTGGGTGCCATTGTCTGATATAAGTGCTCTTGGAATGCTTAACCGTGTTATGATATTTCTCCATACAAAATGCTTCACGTCGGTATCTCGGATGTGCGTTAGTGCCTCCGCTTCTACTCATTTTGTGAAATAATCTGTCGCGACAATCAAAAATTGCTTGTTACCCGGGGCACGAGGCAGTGGTCTGACAATGTCAAGTCCCCATTGGGCGAACGACCAAGAACTGGTTATAGAGCTTAACTCTTCAGCGGGAAAGTGGGTCAGAGGAGAAAACTTCTGGCACTGTTTACATTTTTTCACGTAACATTCGGCATCGGCTCTCATTGTCGGCCAATAATACCCCTGCGACACAGCTCGATGAGCCAAGGAGCGCCCGCCAGAATGGGCACCACAGCTAGCTTCATGTATTTCTGTCAGGAGTTCCTCGACTTTATCCGGATGAACGCATTCTAGGTATAGACCAGAAAGGGATTTTTTGTAAAGCTTTCCTTGCGAATCCAAGTAGTATCGCAGGGCTTTGTTTCGCAGCTTGTGCGCTTCTTTCTTGTCTGATAGGAGCTATTCGGAAGACAGGAATGCAGCAATGGAGTCCATCCAACTCGGTCCTGGTTCTATGATATTGACCTGGATTTCCTCCGAAGAGCCAATGCTCGACTCCAGGATGATACCGACTTCGATGGTCCGTTTAATCTCCGAGTTAATGGCGGAGGCTAGGCAGGCCAGGGCATCTGCATGTGTGTTCTGGTCACGGGTTATTTGGTTCAATTCATGGTGGTCAAATTTTGCCAGCAAGGAATTTACCGTTTTCATGTAAGCTGCTATACGGTCATTTTTGGCCACATACTCCCCTTTTAGCTGATTGATCACCAGTTTCGAATCGCAAAATACAAGCAAATGCCGAGCACCCAACAGATGTGCATTCCTTAAGCCGGTTAGCAGGGCTTCGTATTCGGCCTCATTGTTCGATGCTTCGAAGTCGAGTTTGACAGCCTGCTCAATTATTGCTCCGTCGGGAGACATGATCACTACCCCGGCTCCACTGCCCCGTTGGTTGGATGACCCGTTGCAATACAACTGCCAAATGTCCCCAACATAAATTTTCTAGTTTGGCTTGGGTTGAATTTGTTCAGACTTGACGTCGGCAAGACCTCCCGTGAATTCGACGACAAATCAGCAAGCACTTGCCCCTTGATTGAGGTTCTAGGCAGAAATTGAATATCGTACTGGCCGAATTCGAGAGCCCACTGTGAAACGCGCCCTGATGCTTCTGCACTACGTAGTACTGACTGGAGGGGGTAATCTGTTAGTACCCCGATGCTATGCCCCTGGAAGTAATGCTTCAGTTTTCTTGTTGCCATGACAAGGGCTAGGATGAGTTTTTCCAACGGAAGGTAACGTGTTTCGGCGTCAACCATTGCCTTGCTCACATAATACATGGGTCGCTGCTCCCCAAGCTCTTCCTTTAACAGTACGGCGCTGACGGCCCGGTCGGAGACGGCTAGATATAAAATGAGCGGGTCGCCTGTCGATAGTGTTGTCAATAGTGGAACTAATCGGAGATAAGTCTTCAGACCGTTGAACGCGGCTTCGCACTCAGAGGTCCATTCAAAAGCTTTACCCTGCTGTAGGGTATGAAAGAATTGTCGGTAGCGATCCGTGGAACGACTGATGAACCTGTTGAGTGCGGCGGCCATCCTCATCAACTTCTAAACCTCCTTGACCGATCGAGGGGAGCCGAGTTCCAGGATTGCTGTGATTTGCCTCGGGTTAGCTTCGATTCCTCGGTAGTTGACGATGTAACCCAAGAATTTGCCAGAACCGATCCCAAACGCGTATTTGGAAGCGTTCAGCTTCATTCTGTATTTGCATAAAATGTTGAATGTCTCTTCCAGATCGGCTAGATGAGTTTGCTCTTCTTTGGACTTGACCACCATATCGTCAATGTACACTTCCATAGTGTGGCCAAGTTACTCCTTTAACATGGTAGTGACTAGTCTTTGGTAAGTTACCCCTACATTCTTCAGCCTAAAAGGCATAACCTTATAGCAATAGGTCCCTCTTGGGGTGAGGAATGCAGTTTTGTCTTGGTCCTCCAGATGCATGGCAATCTGATGGTAGCCTCTGTAGGCATCGAGAAAGCTCATACGCTGATGACGTGCCGTCGCATCGATAAGTTGGTCTATTCTGGGGAGGGAAAAACAATCCTTGGGGCAAGCTCTATTTAGGTCGGTGAAATCAACGCAGACACACCAAGTCCCATTTTTCTTCTTTACAACCACAGTATTCGAGAGCCATGTAGGGTAGGTCACTTCCCTGATTGCCCTGGCGTCAAGCAACCAGTCAATCTCTTCAACAACGGCAGCAGTGTGCTCTGCGGCTGACCGCCGGCTTTTCTATATAATCGACTTACATTTGGGGTCAACATTTAAACGATGCTGAGAGACAGATGGATCTACCCCCAGCATTTCATACGGCGACCAAGCAAATACGTCCAGGTTGCTGAGTAAGAAGGTAATTAGCTGCTTTCTGTCGACTTCATTCAGGGAGGCACCAACCATGAAGAACCTGTCAGGATTCCCGGCAATTTCGACTCGATCCAGGGCTTTTGTGGCCTTTTCACTTGGAAGCCGTCCAACATCGTCGAGGCTCTCTCGATCCGGAACCTCAATAGAATTCACCTCCAGCTCTCTTGGTGTCTTCGCGGCAAGGAAATAACATGTTTTTGCCGATTTCTGGGAACCACGAATTTGTTCAATGCCACGATCAGTCAGAAAGCGGAGCAATTGATGATAGGTGCTCGGCACGGCCTGCATGGTGTGCAACCAAGTTCGTCCCATGATGAGATTATACGGCAAATGCAGCTTGACAACCAAGAATTCCACATCTACTGTTCTCGAGCCAGCTCGAATTGGTAGTGTGATTTTGCCCAGCGGATATTCTGGATTAACGTTGAAGCCGAATAGTAGATAAGGAGCTGGGGAAAGATCAGATTCGGTGAAGCCGAGTTTGGTGAATGTCTTGTAATACATAACTTCCGATGTGCTCCCCGGATCAACGAGTACGCGCTCAACGGTGAATCAGTTTCGCGTAACTCGATTACCAAGGGATCGATGTGAGGAAGTGTCACTCCGGCCAAATCTGAATCATCAAAAGCAATGCTTGCAGCTTCATGGGGCCGTTTGGTCGGAGTGAGTTGATTTTGAGGGTCAGGATGCGACTGAATTGTATGCACCACGGAAGCCATTGGTAGGCTGTATATCATGTGGATCACGCTGAGTGGAGGCGAATCCTGCCGTAAGCTATTGCTTTGGTTGAGTTGCCTTTTCGGACGTATTGTTTTAGCCAACCATCTTGTACCAATTCCTCTAAGTGATCCTTCAATGCGTAACAACTCTTAGTATCATGGCCGTGGTCTTTGTGATACTCGCATCGCCTATCCCGTCGTCTCGTGTCGGGAGGTCCGACCATTTTGGATGGCCACTTGAAGAACGGAAGGTGTTGGACTTTAGACATAACCATGCTGATCGGCTCTGACAACTCCGTATATTTCTTGTTCGCGCGCCTTGTGCACCTGCTATCTACTTGAAGTTGTTCACTAGCTCGGTGGGAACATTGGTCGTTTGATCGGCGTGAATCCCGTCTCTTGTCTCGTTTAGCTCGATGCCATGGTTCGGGGCTCCGAGGTGGTACAGAATTTACTGGCTGAACAATTTCGGAAGGGGCAGTCTTGTTGGTGTTGTTCCCGGCTTTAACCCGCAAGGCGTCATCTTCCACTTTGCAGTATTCCTCGACTTTCTTCATCAACGACCAGACTGTTTTGAGGGGCCTTCTAGTCAAGGAACTGCGGAGAGCACTATCAGGATGCAAACCCATTTTAAAGGTAGTAATGGCCATGGAGTCGTTGCAAGCGTCATCGACAAGATTAAAGCACTCCCAATAGCGCGCCGAATACGCTCGTAAGGTTTCTCCTAGCTGGATTTGCATTGCCTAGAGAGAGTCGGCTTGCTTTGCCTGGACCTCGTTGGTGATGAATCTTGCCCTGAAGGATTTCTGTAATTGATGGAAACTCCTAATCGACACCGGCTCCAACTTATAATACCATCTGACGACCAATGGTCCCAAATTGCTCGGAAATATTCTGCACATGAAAGCTTCGTCATCTGCATGCAGCGTCATGGCTTGCTTATAATGACAGATATGATCAGTGGGGTTTGATTTCCCGTCGTACAGGGTGAACGACGGGGCTTTGAACTTCTTGGGTAGTACTGCCTTTGCGATCCATCGCACAAAGGGATCGTGCTGGTCTTCTTTGTCTGAACCATTTCGTCTTCGCTTATGCCTTACACGTGGACTCTCTTCAGAGGAACTGGTAGTTTCAAGTCGTCCCTTCTTTTTGGGCTCCGGGGATAATGAGTCAGAGTCACTGTCACTATCTTGTCTCCGAACTCGAGGTCTTCGACCATCCGCTCTCAAAGGTCGTCCCGGCTTTTGGCGCGTGACTTGTTTAGACTTTGCCACTTCCAAAGGCAAATCCTGCCGGAGGCGCTTGTTCTCAACAATCATGTTTTCCAACCTCTATTCGTTTTGCTTCACCTGTTCCATGATCGCTTGCATTGTCTCATGTGCTGAAGTTGAGGGTGAGGTGTGGGCAACGGAGTCGAAGTTCAAGGCGCGTCTCGTGGTGATGTTTTCCGGTCCTAGCATGTTTGTTGGAGTGAGGTCATCTCTCTAGTTGGTTTCGTCAGCGACTATCGGAGAATCTTCCGTTACGCTCGCCATGGATGTAGTTGAGTATTCCCACAGACGGCGCCAATTGTGGTGAAGTGGTTTGGAAATACTCTCTGGATCCAATGGGACGCTCGTGATCCTCAGCTAGTAACCTGAAAAACAATGAACACTCCGGTCGGGGGTGCCGGAATTAACACTCTGACGGATAAGTCAGTGTATACTCTCTTGATTGCTTGTATCTTAAGTTAAGCATACTAATTCTCACATACCTCTCTCTGGATGATGTTCTTCTATTTATATCTTTTTCTTTCTTGGGCTTTAGGGTTGGGCCCACCTTCAATTCGTCGTATAACCATTTACTCGGCTCCTTTTGTTACAAACCGCTCTTTACTCGGCCCCTTACTCAACTGGTTATTTGGCCGAAGAGGGTACTGCTGGGTTTGCATGTATAAGATGGGGCCGAATGCGATATATGAATTTCAACTCTCCAAGTCCAACTATTCGGCCTCTTTACATGTCCCAATATTCGGCCCCCACAAAATATAATACGAGATATAACTAAATAACTCATGAATTATAATTAAAAAAATAATATAATTAAAAGTGCAGTGCATATGATATATCTTTTAGGAATACATATTAGAATTTCCTATAAGTTATAATATCTATATCACACTGGGAAATTCTATGACCCACTCTCCAAAGGTATTTATCTATGTTTGTAATTTATGTTATGTATTTTTTATTTTTTTTTTCCCTTATAAGAGTTATGATAATTTATGATTCAAAAATGGAGTTATGCATTTTTGAGCTAATATTAGGTATTTTGCGATATGATTACACATTTTTGTAATTTAAAAACGTTTGGATAAAAAAAGTGTAACATTATAAAAAGATGCCTAATATTACCACAAAATGTATAACTCATTTACATTACTGAATTGCTATTAACCTCCTATCAAAAAATACATAGCATTACCACCAAAAAAAAAATGTAGCATTTACCCCAAAAAATGTGTAATCATGTGCATATGTGGTACACACTTTTTGAAGAGTGTGTACCACAACATTGCCTTATAATTTGTTAATTATGGTAGAAACTCAAGTATGTTATTAGAGCTGGGCTTTCCTCTAGTCCGTAATCATCTTGGAGGGTACTGTTAGTCCCGTGGAGACTCACCACGGATTTCGTTTTTATAATCCGAACCGCTCAATGTATAGAACTCGTTGGATACTATATGTCTGCAAAACATTACGTTAATCAGATATCGATAGCTATCTCATCGGATGATTTCTATCAACGGTTTATTTTTTCACCGTTCATTTTTTTATTATAAAAAATTGACTTGATAACGTACCTATCGATATCCGATCAACGTAATTTTTTACAGGCATATAGTATTCTACTAGTTCTACACAATGAATGATTCATATAATCGAAACGGGACTTGTGATAGGATTCCACTGGTCCAACAATACTCTCTAGTTTGATCACAGAATGGAAGGAAGCCAGCCCATGATATTAATATCTCATATATATTTATAAGTTGTTAAGTGCGTTGTTTCCAAGTTTGTAATTGTATAATGATAAGATTAATTCTAAACAATTATTTAAACAATTTTGTTTATAAAATGATTGCGTATGGTTTACAATTTAAGTAAGTTATGATCATGATGCGAATGATGACAATATTTATAAAAATCGTTGTTCTAAATCAAATCAAATCAAATTTTACTAATTTGGTTTGGCTCCAAAAGTCATAAAACTTTAGGCAGTGATTTGATCTTGATATATTTTAGTTAGATATATTTTCCTTTCGAAGTGTTATTAGCCAAGATTTCAAGTCTTTCCGTCTAAAAGAAGGAAAGGGAGTGATCATAAAAGAATAGAACTGGCGACGTCACGGATTACGTTCAAAATCGAAATCCATAGGATAACGTTATGATAAACACTATGGCGCAGATATCATTTTAAGAATTTCAAATGTTTTATTAAATATTTTACTAAATATTTTATATAGGTGTGGAATCTATATGTGACTTATATGGTGTGAGTTTTACATTCATATGAGAAATTTAATAGAATATTTAATAAAATATTTGAGATTTCTGATACTTTTTCTAAAATTATAAAATAACATAATTTTAATTTTTTGAGTCATAACTAAATAAAAAAGAAATACTATAACTAAATATAATACGAGATATAACTAAATAACTCATGAATTATAATTAAAATAATGTCATAACTAAAGAAAAAAATTAATTATAATTAAATTTTTTTTAGATATAACTAAAAATGCATATGACATATCTTTTAGGGATGTATATTAGAATTTCCTATAAGTTATATCTATGTCATAGTGGGAAATTCTATGACACACTCTTCAAAGGTATTTATCTATGTTTGTAATGTATGTTATGTATTATATATATATATATATATAAGAGTTATGATAATTTATGGTTCAAAAATGGAGTTACGCATTTTTGAGGTACATTTAGGTATTTTGCAGTATTATTACACGTTTTGTAATTAAAAAATGTTTTGGATAAAAAAAATGTAACATTATAAAAAGATGCCTAATACTATCACAAAATGCGTAACTTTATTTCTGAATTGCTATAATTCCTATCAAAAAATTACATAGCATTTACCACAAAAAAAAAATGTGTAGCATTTACCACAAAAAAAAATTCGTAATATAGCACATTCCAATTTTCATCATCGGGTGTTTGGAAGAAAGCGTCCAAGTCTTAAGACCGGTCAAAATGACGTATCTATGATGATGCATCAATAAAAGTTATTTTTTTTGCTAATAAAAAGAAGAAAAAAAAGGACAGAAAAAAATGTTGTGTTGCCCTTAAAGTAGTGACGCATCCCTTGGAGGCAAACCAGTGTCAAAAAAAAAGAAACACTAAGAATGTATTTTATAGTAGAATCAATTGATTCACTCACTGTCAATAACATGCGTCTTTGATCGATATATATAACCAAAAAAAATCTCAACCAGTATTCATGTGACTGATAATTTTAAAATTATAAATTATCACAAAAGGGTGTTTTAGTTGAAAATTAAATAAAGATCAAAAAAATATTTATTTTCTTTACATATTTTCATGATTTTTCTTGATTTGAATCTCACAAAATGTCTCACTCACCGTTTATGAAAATGCAGTGGAGGAGACAAATATTAAACAAGCCACAATAGTGGAATTATTAAAAAAAAAATTATATTATGATGTTTGAAGGTGTTTGAATTTCAGAAGGTCTTTAGTTGTTCGATAGATATATGTTACTGTGTGATATTTAATGAATTTGGGAAAATATTTTTAAAATACAGAAAAAATAGAGAACATATGTGCTTTTTAGATTTTTAAAATAATAACAGATAAATCACAGTATAATTTATAACTTTCACTCTAAATAAATACATCATAAATTTATCGTTCGAAACTTTTAGTACAAAGGGACATAATACACCACAAAATGATAAGTTTTTGTAGTCTGATTGTATAATAAAGATGATTTAAAATAGGGAAAATTACATTAATAGTCCCTATATTTTGGGACTCGTGTCACTTTAGTTCCTAACTTTTCAATTGTGACCTATTTGATCATGAATTTTGAATCTTGTTCCAAATAAGGACAACTGAAGATATCATTGCTTAATTCCAAGGGTAAAATCGCTAATTTGATAAAATATAAACTAATTTGACAAAAATAAATTTCAAAAAAGTATTTTTAAAATTTTTAAAATTATTTCTACACCTCAAAGATAAAATTATATAAAATTGATAAATCTTTTAGACATTTATTTATTTATTTATTTTACCAAATTAATTTTTATTATATTTTTAGATGATGATTATGCAATGGGTAGTTATTAAACTTTTAATGTGTAATCGATACATTTAATATATGAAATATTTTTAGTTTTGGATTTTTTTTTTTTTTTGATTTATTGGATTGATTTAATAATTATATCAAAGTTGTCGCCATATTTGAATTTTGAAAAAATAGAAACTAATTTAATGAAAACAAAAACAACCACCCATTACATGATTATCATCCAAACACATAATAGAAATTAATTTGGTAAAATAAATAAATAAATAAATAAATGTCTAAAAGATTTATCAATTTTACATAATTTTATGTTTAGTGGGTAGAAATAATTTTTAAAAATTCCAAAATATTTTTTCTACATTTATTTTTGTCAAATTAGTTATATTTTATCAAATTGACGGTTTTGCCATTGAAAAATCAAATGGTATCTTCAATTATCCTTATTTGGAACAAGATTCAAAATTTATGATCAGATGTATTACAATTAAAAAATTAAAAATCAAAATAATATAAGTCCCAAACTATAAAGACCGTTAACGTAATTCACCTTTTAAAATAACCGGCCAAAGGAGATCCACATAGGATTCCCTACATTTTGCGGGGCTTTTTTTCTTTTTTCTTTTTGGGATGGCTTTCTTCCCTCGGTTTGGTATTATATAAATTTTTATCTCTTTAATTAAAAACTTCTCTTGCACATTGGAGGTAGGTTTGAAGGACACCACAATACTTAACTGCATGCTGGAAGCTTGACTTGGTGTTTGAGTCTTTGTTTGCTTTTTTTTTTATGATATCGTATCTTTTATTTTTTTATGAATAATTTTTGGTGCTCACCTTTAGCTTTTTCAAATTTACCTTGAATGAGATTGTATGGTTGTGATTGAATTTATGTGGTGTGAGATTCATGTATAGAATAAATCTAAATCATAAAATGAAGATTTTAGATAATTTCTGAATTGATAAAGATAGATTTGTAGCATTTCTCTATTAAAAAAAAAAAAAAACATTTTATAAAGGAGTATACACCACTTAAGCAACACACATATTATGATATTAATTTTATTATTATTTATTTTAATTTTAACTTATTTAAATTACATACACATCGTGTGTGCTAGTCGCTAATCTTCATAAAATTCATTATCTGTTCTAATAACATATTAACTTATTAACTAGCTATTTATGTAAAAATTATTAAGACATTTTACTAGCAAGCTAAGTCAAACTTGAGGTTATTTGAACCTCCCCAAAAGCTTTCTATTGTAAGAGAAAGTTCTTACAAATTTCCTATTTGAATTTTTTTTTTTTATATATATATATAGATCAATGTATTCATCATTTAAAATTTGAAGTACGATCAAATTGATTTATTAGGAACTTGATGGGAAAGGAGGTCTTCATGGTCAACTAGATCAACCAGTCAAAACGCCACCTGAATTTCATCATTTGTTGAGAAAGGGGCAGCTAGTCTCCACTTCACTGTAGACTGGACGGTGTTGTTAGATTCATGAGATCTACTATAAGTCTTGTTTTGATAATTCGAACCGTTCAATATGTAAAGTTCGTTGAGTACTATATCTCTATAAAAAATTACATTGATCGGATATCGATAGCTATTTGATTGAATTAGATTTTTGTCAACAATTTATTTTGAAAATTATATTTACCATTGATAGAAATCTAATTCGATCAATTAGCTATCGATATCCGATCAACATGATCTTTTATAAGGATAAAGTACTCGACGAGTTTTACATATTCAACGTTCGGATTATCAAAATGGAACCTGTGGTAGACCTCCACGGGCCTAACAACACATTCTAATTTGATCACGGACAGGAGAGATGCCAGGCCATTGAGAAAAATGGGGTCACCTTAATTTATTGGGTAAATTACACTTATCATTTTGGAGATTTATGAAAAATACATCAAATTTCAAAATTTTAATATAATTATGTTAAATTTTTTTAATATTTTAATTCTCTTCAGCTAAGTTCTCTGTTTAATTCTGTGGTTATAAATCAATACCCACACAGTCAATCCCAAGATCTCCTCACATGCCAGGAGGTTGCAGCTTAATGCTCTAAATATAATAAAAGGAGCAAAGAGGGATTTTATTAGTATAATTGACCGGTCTAATCCGTGCGAATATTCGATAATTGTGTCCTAATTATTTCAATTAATCAATCCTTCTAAGTTTTCTTATTTTTAATTCATTGCATGTGATATGAAATTTGAATAGGTCGTATTGGAAGATCTGGCCATAAAGCAAATGCATGCAATAATAATAATATATACACAAATGGTGGGTAATATGAGTTAAGTATTAGGAAGTGATTAGGCAAATACATATACACAAATGATATAGGTTTTGTTGTTAGGTTTCAAATTAAATTTCTAATAGGAGTTGTGTGGAATTGAAATTGGGATTTGTTAAAATAAAATAAAAAATAAAAATTGATGTGGCACACTTAGAAAAAAAAAAAAAAAAAAAAAAAAAAAATTTGATGTGGCACACTTAGAAAAAAGTAATTCTATCAGAAATTTATTTTGAAACCCAACTACAAAACTTATATCACAAACCCCAATTTCAATCCCACACTACTTCTATCAGAAATCAAATTTGAATCCTAACTACGAAACATATATCACAAACCCCAATTTCAATTGGACACTACTTCTATCAAAAATCAAATTTGAATTCTAACTACAAAACCTATATGGATTATATTTTGAAAATCTTCTATATATCATTCTATACAATCACAACTCACCAGAGAAAAACTTGCACAGTTGTTGGAGTCCACAATTCTAGGGTTCTCTTCATCCTCCATGCCTCTCTCTCTCTCTCTCTCTCTCTCTCTCTCTCTCTCTCTCTCTTCCTTGTAAGTCCTCTCTCTCAACTCTTGAATTTATTTTGATTTTTTTCTTAATTTTAATTTAATTTATTTATTTTTTATTTATTTTTAATTTCATTGTTTGTTATCAGAGTTAAAATGCATTGGCAGATTTCAAATCTATGTGCTTGAAATTTTTAGTCAGAGCTTTGATTTTTTTTTATTTATAATTATATCTATTTGACTCTTATCATATTTTGCTCTTTCGGTTTGTTTGGTCCGAATAACTTTGATTTTTCTTAAACATACTCAGAAACAACATTGATTAAAATATATATATAACAAATAATTTTTTTAAATTTTTTTAGTAGGTAAGAGATTGGAAGGTGAAAGAAAAAACTAAAGTAAAGAATGCAGTCAGTCCCAAGATCTCCTCACATGCCAGGAGGTTGCAGCTTAATGCTCTAAATATAATAAAAGGAGCAAAGAGGGATTTTATTAGTATAATTGACCGGTCTAATGCGTGCGAATATTCGATAATTGCATCCTAATTATTTTAATTAATCAATCCTTCTAAGTTTTCTTATTTTTAATTCATTGCATGTGATATGAGATTTGAATAGGTCGAGTTGTCGGAAGATCTGGCCATAAAACAAATGTATGCAATAATAATAATATATACACAGATGGTGGGTAATATGAGTTAAGTATTAAGTGATTAGGCAAATACATATACACAAATGATATAGGCTTTGTAGTTAGGTTTCAAATTAAATTTTTAATAGAAGTTGTGTGAATTGAAATTGGGATTTGTTAATAAATAAAAATTGATGTGGCACTCTTAAAAAAAAACAATTCTATCAGAAATCCAATTTGTAACCTAACTACAAAACTTATATCACAAACCCCAATTTCAATTCCACACACCGTTGGAAATTAGGCTTTTAAAGGCGTTTAAAAAATGCCGCAATAGCTATCAAAAATGCCGTTAATTCTTTTTGTGACGTTTAGTACCAAACACTGAAGATGCGGCAGTCGCCATAAAAACGCTGCTAAATGTGTTGTATAACGGTACAATAACATCATGCCATATTTAGCGACGTTTTAAAAATGTCGTGATAGTTGTTTTCTATTTTAAAAGTATAACCGTTAGCACTATACTATAGTGGCATTTGAAAACGCCGTTATAGCTTCATTTTTTTATTTTTTTGAAATTGTCCTAATTCTATGATATTTAACTTAAAAAAAATACATGTAATAAAGCTGAAAAATATTCAATATATTGACTAAATTTAGGCAAACATAATACTGGATCAATTCATGCTTCTCAATGTGCAAAAATATTTCAATTCCAAGATGAAATGAAGTTAAACTAGTGCCTAATGGTAAGTTGAAAGTTATTATAAAATAGCTCGGCACAAAAGATGCAATTCAAACTAATTATACATACAAGTACTATAAAAGCATCTACCAAGAAACAAAAATTCCAGGTTATGTTGACGCAGTTAAAGAAATGTCTTAAAGATCATTGGAAAAATAAAATGAGATCCGATGTGCACTCTTCAATTCAGTCATGAGCTACCAAAACCGCTGCTGCAACTCTCTTCAATGATTCAGAGGCCTTGCGCAGATCAGATTCAGAATGAGCAGCTGAGACGAATAATTTGATCCCTACAAGTAAACGGCATTTATCTAGTGTTGATATTTTGGAAGTCACTACAAAAACCAAGTCTTCTTTCAATACCTGCAAGTGCACAAACATTGGGACTTTGAGATTGTGTAAGCACACAATCATGATTACACAATATACATAATAAATTGTATAGCATAATAAAATGGGACAGTTACGAGCAGGTTCTATGGACTAGATTTGTTTATCTCTAACTTCCAGTGATATATTTATCATTGTAGAAATATTTTTAAAAAATACAATTCAACTACTTACACTTCTCACATTTATATTTTAATACAAACCAACAAACATTATCTAAAAATAATTCAAAACTCACAAATAAAAGTCGAAATGTCCCAATTATTTATCACTTGGATAAACTCTTAGTATCATTACATCCACAAACACAAAACACATCTAACAAGTCTCAAATTATCAAAACAAGGGGCAAATATGTAAAAACAAACTTGCTAAAGACTTTTGAGTATTTAAGTTCAGTCAATAGAATCTGTTGGTAATTATCCCTAATGAAAATGGTTCTCAATGCAACTTTCATTCTCAAAATTGAAGTCATAATCCACCTCACACATTGCCAAAACTCATTTCCTCTAATTGCGATATCACAAAAATGAGTCAAATGCCCTATTTTCCAACTCACACAAATCGTTTCATATTATCATTCATTATCAATGATTTTTAGGTTGTGTATTAACCAATAACTCATTAGAATTCACTCCCTCTCACTCTCTCTAGAATTCACTCCCTCTCTCTCTCTCTCTCTCTCTCTCTCTCTCTGTGAACGAGTAAACAGAGCACTACACATATCACAACAAAATTGAATTTTCCAAACCCATTAGAATTGGGCACAACCCACATCACACAATCATAAGACCAAGCTCTCTCTCTCTCTCTCTCTCTCTCTCTCTCTCTCTCTCACAACATGAGTTCAGATTCAGACAACAAGCCCATTCCAATTCCAACTATTGAAGAAGACCCACCAAACCCAACCACTGCTTTTTTTACCTTCAACATAGACCACCCTTCACCTCCTTCTTCAAAACCCACCACCACCACCACCACCACCATCCTTTTCCCCTTATGTATATTTAAAAAGTAATCAAATTCAGATTTCAAATTAACATAATACAAATGAAGTAGTACAAACCAATCAGGGGATACTAGAGCCAAAATTCTGGTAATTGTGATAGATTTGTGCAGATAAGGTTTTCCTATGCAAGGCTTAGGCTCATATAGCATGGAAATAAGAAAAAAGCTTGGCATTATAAAGGTGAACATAAACTTTTGACATGCACATAAACTTTTTAAATTAGCATTGAAGATAACATCTCATAATCTTTTAAAAATTTAACACCAAATCACATCATGTCTTAATCGATTTCGAAAGTTAAGAAATTAAAAACTTGCAATGTAGGTACTTTTACCTTGTTGGTTCTTCTTCTTCTCTTTCTTTGAAAGGTGAACCTATATTTAATAAGAACAAGTATTTTAATTAATAAGGTCTTGTATTGTCAAAAAGGCTTTGATTAAATGATTGCTCACCTCTTGGGATGAAAATGTACTAGATTGTGGTTAATGTGGCATTGGCCGAACAGTGGGATGTTGTTAATCCATAACCTATCATTCAATAAGAGGCTTAAGTTGTATAGCAACTCTAGGCAATTTAAAGTAATAACTAGTAGAAATAGTTATAGTTCAAATACCTGTTGCCTAGGTAATGGGTTTGAGGGTGCAACAGCTGGTGCAACAGGCATGCCTGCAGCTTGCAATTGAGAAAACTCAATTCGTGACTGAAAATCTGTGCGTATAGCCTGAATTTGTTTCTCCATTACGTCATTAATCTTTGACTCTAACTGCATTTGATAACGTTGAAATTGTTCTTCAACTTGTTCTTGAACTCGAGTTTGGAAGATACGATTATGCTCTTGTGACTGCCTATGTCTACCTCCAAAAACATCAGTGGGGGACGGTTCCAATCCAAACGTTCGATCACGACTAGGTCGCTTCGAGCCCATAACTTGTGTGTAGATTTGCTCATTTAATGCAGTAGGGTCACTAGAAAATCTCTTTATGTGCTCTGTTAGCTCATTCATTTTGAGTCTGCAGTTTTGAATTCAATAATTAGCCTCCAATATAAATAATAGTCTAATAAAATAGTATCACATGCCATAACCTCAATAACTAAATCACTATTTGACATCCTATCTTTCATGTATACAGCCATCCACACCTGTCGCCTACTATGTGGGACCCCTAGTCTGTTTTTGTGTGGCTTGACTTAAACAAGGACCTATAAAACAATGTTATGTAGCCTCATTTATTCTAAATAATCTATTTTTTTCAATAATTTGTTAGTCATAAGATGATATGTCATCTCTTTTACATTGAATTATTATTATTATTGTATCTCGTGATGAATTTTTTCGATAGTCAGAAAAAGATATTTATTGATTATTGTATTTTGTGATGAAAATTAAGAATATTTGTGGTGTACGTTATGTCACTCACTCTATGATAAAAGTTACAAATGGTAAATCTAAGATGCGCACACCTAAAGCAAAATTTATAACCGTTGTGATTATGTATATTACAAATAATTTATGATGAGAAATGTAAGGGATAATTTTGGTTATAAAATTACAACATATTATTTAGTGTTTGTTTTGAAATGTTATAATTATATTATGCATATTGTAATAGAATACATATGGTATGCACATTGTGAAGGAGGCACATTGTTGAGAAAATATTATTTTGCCCCCAAGCTATTACTCAAAAATCAAATCAATTCTTGTTCTTTTAATAAAATCAATTTTACATACAAATTATTTATTTTTGCATCAATTTTATCCTCTCCATCATTTGTCGTCTATATTCAAACAAAAGTTGCTGATATGGCCCTTAAACTTCATTTGAAATTTCATTTTATCTTCCAAATTATTTTTAAAATATCAATTAGACTCTTGGGCAAAATGAAATTTGAGGGTCTAATTAATATTTTATAGATAATTTGAGGGATAAAATGAAGTTTTAAATGAAACACATGATGCCAAGTCAGCAAATTTTGTATGATCATAGAGGGGTGAAATTGATCCAAAATTGAATGGTTTATGTGTAAAATTTATATAATCAAAAGAATGGATATTGAATTGATTTTGAGTGATAGTATGGGGGAAAGTAAAACTTTCTCCGCATTGTTTAAAGGAGGGTTGAGCTTCTTGGTGGAATCTATTACAAGTTCCATTTCAATAATCTTAATTATTTATTTTGTAGGGGCTTCAACGTATATTATTCATGCAGAAAAATTAGGTTGAATCAATAATTGTAACATTTTTATTTTATTACTTTTGTTTTTGAAAAATTGAACAAATATATATATATATATATTTTTAAAATACACTATTTATTTTTTTGAATATAATAAAATAAAATAAAAATATTACGATTATCTAATCAATTTAAATTTTTTTTATAAATAATATACACAAAAACTTATAAAATAAATAATGCAACTTATTAAAATAAAATTCATAATAAAACCCGTAAACCAAAACGGAACCGTAATAAAATCCACCCTCAAGTTATCTCAAGTCAAAATTTACTAAAAAACAATTTTCCAGACGAGCTCTTACTTCACCGCTAAAACTATTACTATTCATACTTTTTCTCCTCTCTGGTAGGAGTTTCTCTCTTGTCCAGTACAAGGCTCGTTCCCCTTTAGTGGGGGGTGTTTCTTAGTAGGTTTACATATCTTGTTGTTTTCTCTGGTGGGTTGTTAATAGCGGACTCTATTGCAGACTTGGCACGGCGACTTGTCTTGACAGAGGAGTAGGAAGCAGAGGTGGTTGTGGATGAGGTTCATATTCACTCCACTGAGGCGAAGGCAGGGCTTTGCTTGGTGGGTAAACTTCTCACCATGCATCCATTTAATATGGATGCGCTGCGGTCCACTTTGACATCAGTTTGGAAGGCATCTAAAGGAGTAGTGTTCAAGACTTTGGGTGATAACTTGTTTTTAATACAGTTTGGCCATATTGTTGACAAGCGTAGGGTGATGATTAATGGCCCTTGGAGTTTTGACAAACAATTGGTCATGTTGAAAGAATTTAATGGGGCATTACAGCCGTCGGAAATCACTTTTTCAACTATGGAGTTTTGGGTCCATGCATCTAATCTCCCTCTTATCAGCATGACTCGAGATGTGGGGGTTTTGCTGGGGAATAACCTTGGGAAGTTTGTCGATATGGAGTATGGTGACGGAGGTATTGCTTTGGGAAGGACTCTTCGTATTCGAGTTGAGATCAATATTGATAAACCCCTTCGGCGGGGTTTAAAATTGGCGCTAGGTGGCTGAGAATCTGTGTGGATTACGCTCCAGTATGAGAGGCTATCCAACTTCTGTTTTCATTGTGGCTTGCTTGGCCATAGTGTTCACGATTGTGGGAACAGGTTGTTGGAAGGAGCACACAGGGAGGAGGTGAGATTGCAATATGGTCCATGGCTTCGAGCTGAAGCACCGCGGGGACGGGTTAGAAGGGAGTCCCATGGGGGGATTGAGGAGTCGGCGGGAAGCTCACAGGCGATACCGGAGGACTTGCCTTTACACTCGGGTGGGCCTGGGGTTGGTTCTACCCCTATTTTTGTTCCGGCGACGGCAGAACAACCACACCCGCAAGGGGCCTCGGTGGACCTTTTCAAATCCAGTAAGTTGCAATTTGATTCCCAAAATCCCGTGATTGCTAATAGAGGGGCGGATTTGGTGGGATCTAAGGATGATATGGGTAGCGGAGATCTTTCTTTGGCGCTAGGTTCTAATATTCAAATTTCTGGGGAGTGGGCTGGGTTGGACCAAGCTTTAGATGGGCCTGATGGGCAAAAGGATATGGAGGTGGTGGCCAGTTTTGGGCCTGAAGAACCGGCTCGTGTAACGAAGGGCTGGGGTTTGGGGGGTCCGGGTGGGTCCAAGTTTTGTGGGACTAATGGGCAGTCCAGTCCAGATTTGGCCTCTTCGGTGCGCCCTATTCTCAATGTGCCCTCTTCTGCTGGCCCGTTGAAGGTAGGGAAAAGTGGAAGAAGTTGGCACGGGGTTCCTCTCAAACGTTGGACCAGAAAAAGTTTAGTGTTGGTGGTACGAAGCTGAAAGTGGGCAAGCGAGATCGGGGCCTTCGTGATGAGTCTTTTGGTTCCTCTGCTGGTAGTAAAAAGGTTAAGCTCTTTAAGAGACAGGATGAGCATGTTTCCTCTCTCCAATCAACGGTGGAGGCTGCGGGGCAGCCCCGCCGAATACAATGAAATGCTTCAGTTGGAATTGTCGTGGGCTTGGGAACCTGCGTACAGTTTGTAATCTTCAGCTTCTACTAAAGGAACAAGCTCCTGATGTAGTCTTTCTTATGGAGACTAAATGTGTGGTGAGCAGAATGGAGTGGGTTCGGTGTAAACTTGGCCTGGCTGGGGGTTTGTTTGTGGATCGGGTTGGTTTGTCCACCCGGGGGGGGGGGGGGGTTATCATTATTATGGCGGCCAGAGGTGATGGTTTCAGTACAAAGCTATTCTAGTGGGCATATAGATACTGTGGTGGAGTCCGGCGAAGGGAACTTGTGATGGAGATTTACCGGGTTCTATGGCCACCCAGAAGTTGCTAACAGACGGTTTTCACGGGAGTTGCTTCGTCATTTGGATGGCTTATCAGAGCTGCCGTGGATGGTGGTGGGTGATTTCAATGAAATTTTGTTGCCATCAGAGAAAGTGGGTATGAACGACCGAAGTAGAGTTCAGATACAAGCCTTCCAACAAGTGCTTTCGGATTGTATGTTAGCTGACATGGGTTTTTGGGGGCCCAAATTTACATGGTGCAATAATAGACCATTTGGGATGGTTCATGAACGTCTAGATAGAGGAGTGGCTAATGCATCCTAGTTAAGCTTGTTTCCGAAGGCTCGCATGTTTCATCTTACATGTACCACATCTAACCACATTCCCATCATGGTGGATTTGTTGGGCCAGCACAAGAGCCTGTTAGGGAATCGACGTAGACCACATATATACTGTTTTGAGGCGATATGGCTTCGTGACGAAAGATGTGAGGAGGTTGTCATGGCTAATTGGGGCCGTGTGCAAGAGGCTAATATGGACAGTGTGTGGGGTAATATGGAGAAGGTGAGTGTTGGTTTATCCCAGTGGGATAGGACTACTTTTGGCCACGTCCAACAGTTAATCCGAACTAAGTTGCGTGTGGTCTGGCGTCTGGATGGTCAGGATGTGATCTCGGCAGATGACAACTGTGTTCGTATGAATTTATGCCGTGAGATTGATGAACTCCTTGAGAGAGAGGAGGATTTGTGGTGCCAACGAGCACGGGCCAATTGGTTAAAGGATGGAGATCGCAATACCTTTTTTTTTCCATTCTAAAGCTCCCAGCGGCATAAGAAGAAGAGGATTGATGGGCTTGACAATGATGAGGGTGAATGGTGCACTAAGCACGAGGAGTTGGAGAAAATTTCAGTGTGCTTTTTTGAAGAATTGTTTTTGTCTGGCCAACCGTAGGGTATTGGAGATGTTGTGGATAAAATTCACATGGTTGTTTCTCCAGCGATGAATGTGGAACTAGCTCGAGTTTACACAGCAGATGAGGTGCCACGGGCGTTATTCCAAATGCATCCTACGAAAGCACCAGGCCTGGATGGTAAACCAACTGTATTCTACTAACGTTTTTGGCCAATAGTAGGTGAACAGGTCACACGGGCAGTCTTGGGGATCCTTAATGATCGGAAAGGGGTGACGGCAGTGAATGATACCTTTCTTGTGTTAATTCCGAAAGTGAAAAATCCTAAACGCATGTCTCAATTTCGGCCAATTAACCTTTGTAATGTGGCCTACAAGATTGTGAGCAAAGTGTTAGCCAATCGGACGAAAAAAATATTGCTGGAGGTCATTTCTCTAAATCAAAGTGCTTTTGTGGCGGGGCGACTTATTAGTGATAATGTACTTGCCTCATTTGAGATATTTCATTATTAGAAGAATAAGCGACACGAAAAAAAGAGGGGCATTTTGCTTTAAAACTTGATATGAGTAAAGCCTACGATTGAGTTGAATGGAGTTTCTTGCGTGGTGTTTTGGAGAGGATGGGTTTCAACCAACAGTTTGTGGATACCATTTTGCATTGTATTTCTTCAGTGTCGTATTCAGTTCTTGTAAATAGACGTCCGACAAAGACTTTTGTTCCTAGCCGAGGGCTTCGGCAAGGGGATCCACTGTCACCTTATTTGTTTGTGTTATGTGCAGAGGGTCTGTCCTCTTTAATCACTTGGGCCGAAGAAGAGCGGCAGTTCAATGGTGTGGCCGTGTGTAGAGGGAGTTCGCGTGTATCCCACCTTTTCTTTGCGGACGATAGCTTGATTTTTGGGGCTAGGACCTTGCAAGAATTAACTGTGGTTAAAGATATTTTGGGAAAATATGAGTTAGCATCAAGCCAAAAAATCAATCTTGAGAAATCGGCTATTTGTTTTAGTAAGAATGTTGCGGTGGATACTCAAGAGGTGTTGCGGACGGAAATAGGGGTTGGCACTATGGTGGAATCTGGTAAATATCTTGGCATGCCATATATTGTTGGTAGATCCAAACGTGGGATTTTTAACTATGTTAAAGACAGAGTTTGGAAACGGCTGAATGAGTGGAAAGAAAAATATTTATCGGCAGCTGGTCGAGAAGTCTTGATAAAATCAGTTGCACAATCTATTCCCACGTACATTATGTCCTGTTTCCAACTGCCAGATGGGCTTTGTGGGGAGATTGACTCTATGGTGAGTAATTATTGGTAGGGACAGCGGGAGAATAAGCGAAAAATTCATTGGAAAAATTGGAGAGCTCTTTGTGATCCAAAATGGATGGGCGGGATGGGGTTTCGGTGTTTAAAGGCTTTCAACACAGCTATGTTGGCCAAACAATGGGGGAGGTTGATGTCGTCACCGGACTCATTGCTGGCTAGAATTTTGAAGGCCAAGTATTATCCTACTGCAAATTTTCTTCAAGCTGGTGTTGGGTCGAATCCATCATTCATGTGTCGGAGTATTTTTAATGCTAGGCCGCTATTAAAAGCAGGAGTAAGGTGGTGAATTAGGGATGGGCGCTCGGTTCAGATCTGGGGTGCAAAGTGGATGCCTAGGCCTCACACATTTCGAGTCTGTTCTCCTCTTACCGAATCATTAACGGATGCGTTGGTCTGTGATTTGATTGATCAGGATAGGAGATGTTGGAATTTACGGATGCTACATGAGAATTTTATGGAAATGGGCGTGGAAGCCATTAAGCAAATTCCTCTCTGCTGCCAAGGTATACCCGACATGTTGGTGTGGCATTATACAAGAAGTGGTGTGTTTTCGGTTCGTTTGGCTTACCATTTGCAGATGAGTCTTAGCTTACAGGAGAGGAGAGGGTCTGGGTCCGAGGTGCAACATGCTACCTGGTTTTGGAAGCGGGTATGGCACCTCCGGATTCCCAATAAGATCAAGGTCTTTGCATGGAAGTGCTGCTCCAATATTCTGTCGATAAAATCTGTACTTCGGCACCAGCATTTGATAATGGACACTACATGTACTCGCTGTGGTGATTGGCCAGAAACATTAATGCATTGTTTTTGGGGCTGTTCGATGGCGTAGGAGGTGTGGCACCACAACCCGTTAATGTTTGTGCTAGATAAGGGAGTTGGTCTTGATTTTATGAGTTGGGCATATGAAATTGGGCGGAGTTCTAATGCGGATACATTGGGGTTGTTTTTCGCCATTTGCTGGGGTGTGTGGTCTTCTCCGAATGCAACCATATTCAATAGTATTGATCGATCGGCGGTTTCAACTATTCAGATGGTGTGTGTCTTGCTGCAAGACTTTAGGCAGGCACAATCCAATATGCAGGGTCTTCAAGTTGGCTGTGGTCTGGAGAGGTGGAGTCCGTCGGCAGGGGGTTTTGTTAAGGTGAATTTTGACGGGGCCACTTAAAAAAATCAGCAGTCATGTGGTGTGGGGGTCATCATTCATGATCAGCGTGGTGAGCCGATAGCTGCCTTCTCGGAACAAATCCTGGCATGGCTGGAGGCCGATTGTATTGAAGCCATTGCGGCTGTCAAGGCGTTGGAGTTTGCAACAGAGTTGGGGCTAACCAATATTCATTTGGAAGGCGATTCTCTGACTATGGTGAAGGCTATCCGAGACAAGAGCAATCTATGTGCTTCTTTTGGTCATTTTTTACAATGTGCCATTTCTTGTACCAAGCAATTCTTACATTTTCGTGTCTCGCATGTGAGGCGAAATGGCAACCTTATGGCTCATCACTTGGCCCAAATGGCAAAGGAAGATCCAGACAAGCGGGTGTGGCTGGCTGAGGTCCCTGCCAATTTGGTGCATATTTTGTTGAATGAAGCTCCTATTCTGTAGGGGGGCCTTCCCTCTACCCTCTAAAAAAAAAGTATGTTATTAAAGCTGGGCTTTTAGTCCATGATCATCTTAGAACGTACTGTTGGGACCGTGGGAGCCCATCACTGGTCTTGTTTTGATAATCCGAACCGTTCAATGTGTAGAAATCGTCGAGTACTATATGCTTGTAAAATATCACATTGATCGGATATCAAAAGCTATCTCATCGGATCAAATTTCTGTCAACAGTTTATTTTTTCACCATCTATTTTTTTATTTATTTATAGAAAACTGATTTGATAATGTAATTATCGATATCCGATCAACATGATTTTTTACAAGTATATAATATTCGATAAGTTCTACATATTGAACGATTCAAAGTATTAAAACGGGACCTGCGATAGGCCTCCTCTGGCCCAACAATACTCTCTAGTCCGATCACAGAATGGAAGGAAGCCAGCCCCATGTTATTAATATCTCATATATATTTATAAGTTGTTAAGTGTGTTGTTTGCAAGTTTGTCGTTGTATAATGATAAAATTAATTCTAAACAATTATTTAAACAATTTTATTTATAAAATGATTGCATATGACTTGAGTTTTAAGTAAGTTATGATCATGTAGCAAATGATGTTCTAAATCAAATCAAATCAAATTTTACTAATTTGGTTTGGTTCCAAAAGTCATAAACTTTAAGCAGTGATTTGATCTTGATATATTTCAATTAGGTATATTTTCCTTTCAAAGTATTATTAGCAAAGATTTCAAGTCTTTTCTTTTAAAAGGAGGAAGGGGAGTGGCGTGCCGACGGCACGGATTACGTTCATAATCAAAATCTATAATTATAGGATAATGTTATGATAAACACTATGGTGCAGATATAACTTTAGGAATTTTAAATGTTTTACTAAACATTTTATATAGGTGTGGGATTTACATGTGACTTATATGGTGTGTGTTTCATATTCATATGAGGCATTTGATAGAATATTTAATAAAATATTTTGGATCTCTAATACTTTTTCTAAAATTATAAAATAATATAATTTTAATTTTTTGAGTCATAACTAAATAAAAAAGAAATGCTATAACTAAATATAATATGAGATAAAACTGAATAACTCATGAATTATAATTAAAATAATGTCATAACTAAATAAAAAAATTAATTATAATTAAAAAAATGATATAATTAAAAATGCATATGATATATCTTTTAGAGATGTATATTAGAATTTCCTATAAGTTATATCTATATCTATATCATACTAGGAAATTCTATGACACACTCTTCAAAGGTATTTATCTATGTTTGTAATGTATGTTATGTATTTTGTTTTTTATAATAAGAGTTATGATAATTTATGGGTTCAAAAATGGAGTTACGCATTTTTGAGGTAATATTAGGTATTTTGCGGTATTATTACACATTTTGTAATTAAAAAATGTTCGAGATAAAAAAAGTGTAACATTATAAAAAATGTCTAATACTACCACAAAATACATAACTTCATTTCTGAATTGTCGTAACTCCTATCAAAAAAATACATAGCATTTACCACAAAAAAATGTGTAGCATTTACCACAAAAAAGTGTAATCATGTGCATATGGTGCACACTTTTTGAAGTGTGTATACCACAACATTGCCTTATAATTTGTTAATTATGGTTGACACTCGAGTATGTTATTAGAGTTGGCTTTTGGGCTTTTCTCTAGTCCGTGATCATCTTGAAGGGTACTGTTGGGCCCGTGGGGGTCCACCACGGGTCCCGTTTTGATAATCCGAACTGTTCAATGTGTGCAACTCGTCGAGTACTATATGCTTGTAAAATATCACGTTGATCGGATATCGATAGCTATCTCATCGAATCAAATTTCTGTCAACGGTTTATTTTTTCACCGTCCATTTTTTTTTTAATAGGAAACTGATTTGATCACATAACTATCGATATCTGATTACCGTGATTTTTTATGGGCATATAGTATTCGACGAGTTCTATACATTGAATAATTCAGATTATTAAAACAAGACCCATGATAGGCATCTACTAGCCCAACAGTACCCTCCAGTCCAATCATAGATTGGAGGGAAGCCAGCCCCATGTTATTAATATCTCATATATATTTATAAGTTGTTAAGTGTGTTGTTTCCAAGTTTGTCATTGTATAATGATAAAATTAATTCTAAACAATCATTTAAACAATTTTATTTATAAAATGATTGCATATGGTTTGGTATTTAGGTAAGTTATGATCATGTTGCGAATGATGATAATATTTATAAAAATCGTTGTTCTAAATCAAATCAATATCAAATTTTACTAATTTGGTTTGGTTCCAAAAGTCATAAAACTTTAAGCAGTGATTTGATCTTGATATATTTCAAGTAGATATATTTTCCTTTCAAAGTATTATTAGCCAAGATTTCAAGTCTTTTCTTTTAAAAGCAATGTCATATACATTGGTAAGTTTGGAAGCTTGTACTTACCCAAAAAAGTTTGGGAAGCTTGGATAATAGTTAAAAAGTTAAAAAATTAATAAAAAAAAATAAAGTCAAATAATTATACAAAAAAGTTAAATAGTTTTTTTATTCTTTATTTTTTGTACTTATTTTGTAGAAATTAAAAAATTATTCTAAACATATTAATTTTTTCACCTTATATTTTAACCAAAAAAATCAAAAAGTTACTAAAATAGTCTATTTTGATATTCACCATTAGATGACCATTACTTTTAGAAAAGATTCTACTATACGCACCCCGTACCATATGCATCCTTAAATTATGTCATTTTCTTCTTTAGTTATGATCATTTTCTTCTTTAGTTTATACCTTAAATTTAATTATGACTCATGAGATTTTTGGTTATGCCTTATGCATTGTTTGGTTATGATTTTTTTTTTTTGAGAGTTTTTTTTTTCATAAATCCCATTTCTAAGACTTTTATACCATAAAACCCAAACCATTTTTTATTATCCCATTAGGTTTTATTCAATGTAGTAAGACCAAAGTACCCTCCCTTTCTTCCGCGCCTATTCCATTCTAAAAACAGAACCGTTCCTATTCAATATCTTCCTAGATCTCACTCCACAAATCACTCATTCTTCAAAAAAACTAATTGTTGCCCCCAAAAACTCCGAAACCATAGCCCTAGATTCCACATCGTGTCACCACCGTCCTACCGTCATCCTCTACCGCCCACCGTCGCCGGCCATTGCTATTCCACTTCATCTCACCACTGCGAAGGTTTACATCGGAAGGAGTGTGGTTCGTTCTTCCGTGATTGCCGCCAGCCGACTGTTTTTCCTCAATTCCATCAGTTTCCAAATCCTCTCACAATGGACAGCAAACGTAAACACCATCCTTTCACCCTTGTTTTTCACTCAATGTTAATCTAATATTATTGTTGTTTTTGGATTTGATTTAGTAATGAACTCCCTATTTTCACTATTTGTCAATGTTGATAATGTTGATTTTTTGTTCAATATGAATAACAATAACAAATGTATACATTTACAATCCTTTGTTATTAATGTTGTTTGTGATTGTGATTTGATAATGAACTTCTTGTTTTTCCCCTCTGTCAATGTTGGTATTGTTGATTGTTGATGTCCATAGAACTCCAATTTTTTTCCCATCTTCTGATTCTTAAAGGTAAATATTTATAGGATGATGTAAATATTTACATCATATTGGGGTTAAGTATAATTTGTCTAATATACACTATTTAGTGCACGATATTGTGGATAATTTGAATCAGATCAGGATGTGTCTATGAGGTGCCTAGAAGGTTGCATTCTATGGCTACTGTTGTATATTGCGTTGGTTCTGGTTTGGAATTTGAGGGTGATATTAGTGGGTGTTTTGGTTGGGGCTTGGAAGTCAAGCTTGAAGATTGGAAGTACAGGAGTGTTACTATGTTGCTATTGATGCCAGTTGTTATTGCTACAAAGCTGATGCTAGTTTGTTGTTGCTATTGCTACAGAGCTGCTGCAAGTTTGTTGTTGTTGCTGCTGCTACATAGCAGTTGGGCCTTGGGTGTTCATATGTAGTATTGAGGAGTAGTTTACTTTGGTAGTATTTTGTTATTTTACTATTTTTTCTCCCTTTTGGTTGGTCTATTGGATCCTCTCCAATCTTGGGGTAGTGCTGGCATATGATTGAGCTAGCTTTTCGGTGCCAACCTAATTGGGATTGTTGAGTTAGTTTTGATGCTTGTTGCACTTCCCTTGTTGCACTTCCCCGCTTTATTGATGTAAGCTATTCGCTTGTTTATATTTTTCATCAATAAAGTTTCTCTTTTGTTGATAAAAAAATAAAATAAAATAAAAATATTGGGCAACTATTGTTATTGTGTGAAACCAAATGTCAACATTGACATTCATGGTTAGGAACTAATGTAAGAACTAATGTAAATGTTTACACTCTTTGTTACTGTTGTTTGTTTTATCTTGTCATGTGTTATTGTTTTGTAATACACTCTCTATCTCCTCCCTTATGTCAATGTCGGACTTATTGGTGTTGTTGGTTGTTGATGGTAATCAAATAATTACAGCCCCAATTTTGGATGATTGTCAACCCTGTTTTGGTTCAATATGAATTCTTATAGGCATGTTGTATATAATAGCATCTTATTGTTTCCCTTGTTATTGAGTGACGACTAATGTCAACATTCACATTCTGAGTTTGGCCATTTTATAAATTTACATCATGTTGTTTGTCGTGTGGTTTGTTAATAGTTATTTGTTGCCATGTTGTCACGACCCGAACCCGCCCTTATGGGTTAAGGCCATAACCGGCCAGTAATCACGAGATTACCTACGGCCTCAAACCAAATAAGACAAAACTCATCAGAGTAAAGGGGCCAAACGGAAGCAAATTTCAAACTTTGTCCATAGAGCTGTGCTTACATGGCACGTCATAACAAACCATACATATGTACATTAATAACTCACAACAGAAGTACAGTACCATAAAGTTCTATGCAGACAGGATTATCCAAAACTAAGTCAACCCATGAAAACTATATACAGACACGTTCAAAGACTTCGCCAACATGACAACATAAAACAAAATGACAAAAAGGTGAAGACGAGTCTCGTGCGTGAGACGCAAGGGCTGGCTCTTCAAAACCTTTGTTGTTCCACACATACTTCACTAGGGCTGGGTTTGGACTTCTCTTGGCTCACTTACAAACACATGAATGAGCGTGAGCGATAGCCCAGTGAATAACATCAAATAAAGGAAGTTATACAAACAGTACGTAGAACAACATGCTTCAAACGGCCTTGGGCCCAATTCATATTTCTATTTAACATATATATATATACAATTTAAGTCAAGTGACTGTGGTTCCAAACATACTGGCCTTTGGCCCATTTATCTTCCATTTGTTAAACTGGCCTTTGGCCCATTCAGATTTTTCATGTCAAACTGGCCTTTGGCCCATTCAACTTTCATTCATGTCAAACTGGCCTCTGGCCCGATCATTCTTGTCAATCGGCCTTCGGCCCAATCATTCTATGTCAATCGGCCTTCGGCCCAATCATTCATATCAATCAGCCTTCAGCCCAATCATTCAAATTAATGAACTTACAAAACTTACATAGAAGTAAACAATTGGACAACAACATATTTCAAATATCTTGTTAAGATATTACTCACAGTGATCGGTTGGTTGGTTTGCCCTGGAGCTCGACCCTACACATTTCATGAACACAAAAGAGTCACAACAATTCAATCCGTTCCCTAATTCACATATTCCTCTTTAGGCTTCATTCTTATCTCTTTTAACTCATTTTCAATGCTCAATGCATGCCTAAGAGTGCTTACAAGTGAAAGAGGACGGAAAACGAAACACAGAACGCATAAACAAAATTTCAGAAAACAGGGGTCCCCGCTCAAGTGTGGACTCCCACACTCGAGTGGACCCAAGAGGGCCTGCAAAAGTACTGGATGCATCAAATTTACGCTCGAGCGTGAGTTCTGGCGCTTCGAGCGGAAGGCCTCTCTACATGGCTCCCCGCTCGAGCGTGAACTTCCCCGCTCGAGCGGGAGTCGTGTCTGCAAAAATATGCTGGGAGCCCGTATTTTATGCTCGAGCGGCGGTTTCCCCGCTCGAGCGGGCACCAAATTTTCTGGGTTTTCCAGCTAAGTTCTTGAGCTTCAACCTGACATTCTGTAATGACCCTCGCTACCGTTTACCGATAAATACTGATTACTGATAAATGGAACTGATAATGATTGATGATTGACCTGATTAAAGTACTGAACTGACTGACCGAAAACTGAAATTGAATTGATCGAATATATTTATTCAATTGCATATTGTACCTGTTTGATTATGTGATTTGTCTGTTGTATTTTATGTTTAAACGGCTAATTGAAGGCCTTATCGGCGGCCGAATGAGAAACCGTTTAATGTTTCGTAATCAGTAGAATATTTGTGATTTTATGGTATATTTACTTAAAATATGATTAGGAATGATTAAACCGGATTAAAACAAGTTAATTGAAATGTTGGACTTATTTACACAATTGCCATCCTTAGTGGACCATTGTTTATTATTATCACTTGAGCCTATACACTTGATCAAACATTTGCTCAGCCCCTTTTCTTGCATTCCAACCGACCAAACTTAGAGAGAGGGGGAGATATTTGAGATTTGAACTCATCTTGTGGGTTTTGCTTGGAGATTGCTTAGAATTGAAGTATAATTGGCATAATCTAGCTTCCTTACCTTGAATTGAGACTTAGGTAAGTGTATTCATCTCCATCTTGCCATCTTTAAGCTCCATCTTGCATGTACCATGCTTATAGAGAAGTTGAGTCTTGATTTTGTTCATAATTGTTGAATTGGAGCTCCATTCATGCCTGCATGGCCATTTTAGTGTATTTTGAAGTTAAATTCTTGGAGAGTTATACATGCATGTCCATGTTTATATTATAGTCCATGTTTTCAAAATGTTTTCCAACTATTAAGCTCTTTAGAGCAAGGATTGAAGCTTGAATTTGGTTTAAAACTCATGCATTGCATGTTTACATATTGTTCTTGAAAATGGGTTTGAATTTGTATTTAATTGACTCACCTTTGGGGCTTGGATTCACAAATTGGCTTTTGAAACTTGTTATACATTGTTTTAGGATGTATTTTCCAAAATTTGGGCCCAAGAGGTCGAGTATTGAGTTGGGAATGCTTGGTTTGAGCTTGGAAGGCCAATCTGGAAATTCCAGATTTGGCTTCTTCGCTCGAGCGAAGGATTCCTCGCTCGAGCGACCAAGGTTTCCTCTGAGCCACGCTCGAGCGAAGGATTGGTGGCTCGAGCGTAAAAATCGAGCATCCAGTACTTTTACTGTTCCAGCAGCTCGCTCGAGCGAAGGATTTCTCGCTCGAGCGAAGCCTTTGATTTTGGAAGCTCGCTCGAGCGAAGGAAGGCTCGCTCGAGCGAGGCTCCTATTTTCAGCAACTTTTGAAAAATGCCTTCCAAGTGCATTTTTGCATCCTCATCCCATCCTAGGCATTCTTAGGCCTAGTTTAAGGCATCTTAATGAGGATTTAGACATAGAACCACACCGAGGAAATTTAGGGATTTAACTATCATCCTTCCTGACTGTGAAACTTAGTGTGTGTTCTACTTGTTAACTGTTTAGGGTTGGCTCTCGGGGACGCGCTCTAGCTGCTATTAGCCCAATCTCTGTGAGTAACGTTTGTGTAAAGATATGTTCAAAATTGTTATATTTTGAATACTGAACTGAACTGTTTATTGAACTGATATTGTTTATTGAATGAATGTATGTCCTGTATTCCGAACTGTACTGTGGCATCCTTAGCACTTACTGATTACTATTACTGTTACAGAGCTCTGTCGGTTCCCTTGTGGAACCATATCGTTTACTGATTGATGGCCGTCATTATTGTTGGGTCTGTTGAGGCCCGGTCCTTTGGACATATTGTTTATAGGCTATTGGATGTACCACATATGACTGATTGACTGAAATACCGAAAGATCGAAATACTGTTTAATGAATTGTTTTCATTACTGTAAGGACATTCATTCATAACCTCTTTACGCTTTATGTTATTCACTGGGCTTTAGCTCACTGTTTATATATATATATAGGTTCTCAGCAGCCAGACCAGAGCTAGGAGCGTGGGTTGGTCCCCAATTTTGTCAAGCCAGCTTATGTGCCTCACTACGAGGTTCCGAGTTGCCATGCTATGGCTTGGGGTGTTTTTGGTGTCCCCCATCGGTCTCCTTACTGTATTGTACTACTGTATAGACCGTTTACTGTTTACTGTACTGTTATCGAGGGATTAGGTCCCCGTACTGAATATTGTATATGATTGTATAGACTGTACTGTCTTGAACTGTATGAATGCATGAAAAATGTTTTTGGCATACAGATTGTCACAGCTCAATGGACACTAGTTATTTACTGTATTGGCTTCCGCCAGGCCCTGTACTCTGTTTTACTCTATTACTGTTCAGCAGGCCTTCGGTAATCTCGGATTACTGGCCGGTTACGGTGCTAAACCCATAGGGCCGGGTTTGGGTCGTGACAGAGTGGTATCAGAGCGATACTTAACCACGAGTTATACCGCACACACGTGTCCAAATGAGCTATAGAGTGTCCTAGAAAAGCGATTAGGGCATCTCATGAACTTGAAAAGTGTGTGGTTATGACTGACTGAATATATGTTAAAATGCTAAACTGTTTAATTGTACAACTATTTATAATGATAACTGTTATAACTGTTTATAGTGAAATGGATAACGCAAACACTGCAAATAAAACTGAAGCATCATCCTCTGAGGCCCGAATGGCCAGACTTGAACAAATGATGGGACTGATAATTGAAAGACTAGACCAACAGCAGAATCCACAACCCCTACCTCCTCCTCCTCCGGTTCACCCGGAACAGAATGTACAGAATGTGAATGCTAATGAGGTGGACATTATTGCACTGACTCATAAATTCAGCAAGATGAAACCACCGTCCTTTTAGGGGGGCTTAGAACCGCTAAAGGCTGAAGCTTGGGTTTTGGAGACTGAAAAATTGTTTGAAGTTTTTCCGTGCTCAGAAGCACATAAGGTATTGTTAGCCACCTTTACATTGCAGGAAGAAGCTAGAAGGTGGTGGATGTTGATCCGTGACACCAACACTGTGGTGACTTGGGCTCAGTTCAAGGAGTCCTTCTTTGAAAAATATTTTCCTCAATGTGTCAGGGATAGAAAGGTAACTGAATTTGAACAACTGAAACAGGGCACAACGTCTGTTGCCGAATATGAGAAGAAGTTCACCGAGCTTGCTAGATATGCACCGCATATGGTGGACACCGATTACAAAAAGGCCAGGAAGTTTGAAGGCGGCCTGAATGTTCCTATCCTTGATAGAGTTAATATGTTGAAACTGCCAACTTATGTGGGTGTTCTTGATCGAGCCTTGATGGCTGAATCAAATATTGAAGCACTGAAACAAACCGAACCACCAACAACTAAATGGCGCAGTAAAAGACAGGGTTTCAAATTCAAGAAAGGCAAACATAACTCTGCAAACAAGAAACAGAACACGGGGTCAACAACTAGCCCCAGCCAAGGGAGTGGGTTTACCCCACCCTGCTCCGTATGTGGCAATAAGCACAAAGGGGTTTGCTACCAGATTTCAGGAGCTTGTTTCAGATGTGGCAAGGTGGGCCACAGAATTAAAGACTGTCCCTCTGCCCCGCAAGCCAGTAGTAAAGCTGCACCAAGCGCAGCAGCATCAAATGTAGCACCAAAGCCTAACCCCAAAGCTACCGGGAAAGAGCCTATGAGGCAGGGCCGAGTATTTGCCCTAGTACCGGGAGACGTTCAGAATATTGAGACCGTTGTGTCAGGTATCCTCCCTATTTGTACTCAGAATGCATATGTATTGATTGATTCGGGGTCTACACATTCGTATGTGTCGCATGCTTTTTCGCGTAAATTGAATAGACCCTTAGAACCTATGAATTACTTGTTAGCTGTATCATCACCTATTGGGGGATCCATGACATGTGCATATATGTATCCTGCTTGTGAGATTATTGTTGGGGATATGCATCTGTTTATTGATTTACTGCCGTTGAACATAGATCATTTTGATGTAATATTGGGGATGGATTGGTTATGAAAATATCATGCTACTATCGATTGTGTGACCAAACAAGTTGTTTTCCGTCCACCGGGTTTACCTGAATTCGTATTTAGTGGAGTCGGAGTAGTACCTCCTCCGTACCTGATTTCTTCTGTAAAAGCTGTCAAACTGATTAGAAAAGGGTGTAAAGGATATCTGTGTTCCGTACTGACTGTATCTACTGATGACTGTGTTAAAACTGATGTGAATTGTATTCCTATAGTCAGAGAATTCCCAGATGATTTGCCAGGGGATTTGATTGATAGGGAAGTTGAATTTACTGTTGATGTGATTCCGGGTACACAGCCAATGTCTAAAGCTCCCTACAGAATGGCTCCAACTGAACTGAAGGAATTGAAAGTACAATTGCAGGAACTGCTAGACAAGAAGTTTATCAGACCCAGTACTTCACCGTGGGGTGCACCTGTTTTGTTTGTAAAGAAGAAAGATGGCTCACTGAGACTGTGTATTGATTACCGTGAATTGAACAAGGTAACTGTGAAAAATAAATACCCATTGCCGCGTATTGATGATTTATTTGATCAGTTACAGGGTGCACAAGTGTTTTCCAAGATTGATCTCAGATCGGGATACCATCAACTGAAAGTTAAACCAGAAGACATTGGATTCCTCGCTCGAGCGAAGAAGCCAAATCTGGAATTTCCAGATTTGCCTTCCAAGCTCAAACCAAGCATTCCCAACTCAATACTCGACCTCTTGGGCCCAAATTCTGGAAAATACATCCTAAAACAATGTATAACAAGTTTCAAAAGCCAATTTATGAATCCAAGCCCCAAAGGTGAGTCAATTAAATACAAATTCAAACCTATTTTCAAGAACAATATGTAAACATGCAATGCATGAGTTTTAAACCAAATTCAAGCTTCAATCCTTGCTCTAAAGAGCTCAATAGTTGGAAAACATTTTGAAAACATGGACTATAATATAAACATGGACATGCATGTATAACTCTCCAAGAATTTAACTTCAAAATACACTAAAATGGCCATGCAGGCATGAATGGAGCTCCAATTCAACAATTATGAACAAAATCAAGACTCAACTTCTCTATAAGCATGGTACATGCAAGATGGAGCTTAAAGATGGCAAGATGGAGATGAATACACTTACCTAAGTCTCAATTCAAGGTAAGGAAGCTAGATTATACCAATTATACTTCAATTCTAAGCAATCTCCAAGCAAAACCCACAAGATGAGTTCAAATCTCAAATATCTCCCCCTCTCTCTAAGTTTGGTCGGTTGGAATGCAAGAAAAGGGGCTGAGCAAATGTTTGATCAAGTGTATAGGCTCAAGTGATAATAATAAACAATGGTCCACTAAGGGTGGCAATTGTGTAAATAAGTCCAACATTTCAATTAACTTGTTTTAATCCGGTTTAATCATTCCTAATCATATTTTAAGTAAATATACCATAAAATCACAAATATTCTACTGATTACGAAACATTAAACGGTTTCTAATTCGGCCGCCGATAAGGCCTTCAATTAGCCGTTTAAACATAAAATACAACAGACAAATCACATAATCAAACAGGTACAATATGCAATTGAATAAATATATTCGATCAATTCAATTTCAGTTTTCGGTCAGTCAGTTCAGTACTTTAATCAGGTCAATCATCAATCATTATCAGTTCCATTTATCAGTAATCGGTATTTATCGGTAAACGGTAGCGAGGGTCATTACAGTCTCCCCTCCTTATAAGGAGTTTAGTCCTCTAAACTCAAGTTACCTTCAGTCTGGAAGAAAACAGGGTCCAGTGGAAACAGTTCTGGATATCTTTTAGCCATGTCATCTTCCCTTTCCCAAGTGGCATACACGCCACCATGGTTTTGCCAATCAACTTTCACTAGCGGGATCTCTTTGTTTCTCAGTTTCTTGATCCGTCGGTTTACAATCTGTATAGGCCGTTCTTCGTAGGTGTAGTCATCACTCAACACAATACGAGTAGGCTCAATCACATGGAATGGATCCCGGAGATAATCTCTCAACATAGAAATGTGGAAGACGTTATGCATGTGCTCCATTTCAGGAGGAAGTGCAACTTGATACGCCACCGGATTGATTTTCTCAATAATCTGATACGGTCCGACGTACCGCGGCGCTAACTTGCCTTTGACTCCAAAGCGAGTCTGGCCTTTCATTGGTGTCACTTTCACAAATACGTGATCACCCACTTCATACTCTCGGTTTCGTCTTCTAACATCTGCATAACTCTTCTGTCTACTTTGTGCAGTTTTCAATCTTTGCTGTATCAGTTTTACCTTTTCAGTTGTTTCATACACAATCTCGGGCCCAAGTAACGGCCCATCTCCAACTTCTGCCCAGCAAATTGGAGATCTACATTTTCTGCCATACAATGCCTCGAAAGGCGCCATACCAATACTCGAATGGTAGCTGTTGTTGTAGGCGAATTCAGCCAACGGCAAATGACCTTCCCAGTTTCCCTGAAAATCAAGGACACACATTCTCAATAAATCTTCTAAAGTCTGGATGGTCCTTTCTGACTGTCCATCTGTCTGAGGATGATAAGCACTACTCAGCCTCAATTCAGTACCCAATGCAGTCTGTAGGCTTTGCCAAAACCTCGATGTAAACTTCGAATCCCTGTCAGAAACAATAGATACAGGCACTCCATGCTATCTCACAATTTCATCAATATAGATAACAGCCAATTTGTCCGCATTATAAATTGTCTTGACAGGTAAGAAGTGAGCAGATTTGGTCAGTCTATCAACAATAACCCAAATAGAATCCATACCTTTCCTGGAGCGAGGTAATCCAACGATAAAATCCATCGTGATATGCTCCCATTTCCACTCTGGTATGGGTAAGGGTTGCAGTAAGCCTGCGGGTCGTTGATGTTCAGCTTTGACTTGTTGGCAATGAAGACATTTGGACACAAAGTCGGCAATTTCCTTCTTCATTCCTGGCCACCAAAAATTCTGTTTCAGATCTTGATACATTTTCGTGTTCCCAGGGTGGATAGAAAATTTTGAATTGTGGCCCTCTTGCAGTACTCTTCTTTTCAGTTCAGTGTCATTCGGTACACACAGTCTTTCTTGAAATTTCAGTACATTGTTGTCAATTTTGAACCCCGGTCTCGGTTTAGAATCTCTTTCTTCAATGATTTTCTTCAAGTAATCATCCAGTTGCTGTTTTTCTTTAATTTCTTCTATCAATGCTGGTTGAGCAGTAATGGCAGCTATTGTTCCACCTTGTTCTCTCAAAACAATTTCAATTTCGAACTTTTCCAGATCATGAAGCAATTCTTTCTGCCCGGTGAGCAAACAAGCTAAGTTGGCAATTGACTTTCGGCTCAATGCATCGGCAACGGTGTTGGCTTTTCCCGGATGGTACAGAATCTGTAGGTCATAATCTTTAATCAGTTCTAGCCATCTCCGCTGTCTCATATTCAGTTCTTTCTGAGTGAAAAAGTATTTCAGGCTCTTGTGGTCAGTATACACTTCACATGTTGCTCCATACAAATAGTGACGCCAAATTTTCAGTGCAAACACCACTGCAGCAAGTTCCAGGTCATGGGTTGGGTAATTCTTTTCATGTGGTCTCAACTGTCGGGAAGCATAAGCAATAACTCTCCCATTCTGCATTAAAACACATCCCAAACCCTTATGAGAAGCATCACTAAAAATAGTATAACCATCCGTACCTGTAGGCAAGGTAAGAATTGGTGCAGTCACGAGTCTAGTTTTCAACTCCTGGAATGCTGATTCTCTCTGGTCAGTCCAATCAAATGATATCCCCTTCTGTGTCAACTGAGTCAGTGGTAAGGCAATTTTGGAGAAATCTTTGACAAATCTTCTGTAATACCCGGCTAGTCCTAAAAAGCTTCGGACTTCAGTCACATTTGTTGGTCTAGGCCAGTTTACTACAGCTTCAATTTTCTGCGGATCAACAGAGATTCCATCTTTGCTAACAACATGCCCCAAAAACATAACATGATCAAGCCAAAATTCACATTTAGACAGTTTAGCATACAGTTTCTGTTCTCTTAAGGTTTGCAGGGCAAGTCTCAGATGATGTTCATGTTCCTTTACAGTCTTAGAATAAATCAATATGTCATCAAAAAGACCACAATGAAATCATCAAGGTATGGTTTAAAAATTCTGTTCATAAGGTCCATAAATGCAGCTGGGGCATTGGTAACTCCAAACGGCATAACTAAAAATTCATAGTGGCCATACCTCGTTCTAAAAGAGATCCTGCTAGTGAAAGTTGATTGGCAAAACCATGGTGGCGTGTATGCCACTTGGGAAAGGGAAGATGACATGGCTAAAAGATATCCAGAACTGTTTCTACTGGACCCTGTTTTCTTCCAGACTGAAGGTAACTTGAGTTTAGAGGACTAAACTCCTTATAAGGAGGGGAGACTGTAATGACCCTCGCTACCGTTTACCGATAAATACCGATTACTGATAAATGGAACTGATAATGATTGATGATTGACCTGATTAAAGTACTGAACTGACTGACCGAAAACTGAAATTGAATTGATCGAATATATTTATTCAATTGCATATTGTACCTGTTTGATTATGTGATTTGTCTGTTGTATTTTATGTTTAAACGGCTAATTGAAGGCCTTATCGGCGGCCGAATTAGAAACCGTTTAATGTTTCGTAATCAGTAGAATATTTGTGATTTTATGGTATATTTACTTAAAATATGATTAGGAATGATTAAACCGGATTAAAACAAGTTAATTGAAATGTTGGACTTATTTACACAATTGCCACCCTTAGTGGACCATTGTTTATTATTATCACTTGAGCCTATACACTTGATCAAACATTTGCTCAGCCCCTTTTCTTGCATTCCAACCGACCAAACTTAGAGAGAGGGGGAGATATTTGAGATTTGAACTCATCTTGTGGGTTTTGCTTGGAGATTGCTTAGAATTGAAGTATAATTGGCATAATCTAGCTTCCTTACCTTGAATTGAGACTTAGGTAAGTGTATTCATCTCCATCTTGCCATCTTTAAGCTCCATCTTGCATGTACCATGCTTATAGAGAAGTTGAGTCTTGATTTTGTTCATAATTGTTGAATTGGAGCTCCATTCATGCCTGCATGGCCATTTTAGTGTATTTTGAAGTTAAATTCTTGGAGAGTTATACATGCATGTCCATGTTTATATTATAGTCCATGTTTTCAAAATGTTTTCCAACTATTGAGCTCTTTAGAGCAAGGATTGAAGCTTGAATTTGGTTTAAAACTCATGCATTGCATGTTTACATATTGTTCTTGAAAATGGGTTTGAATTTGTATTTAATTGACTCACCTTTGGGGCTTGGATTCATAAATTGGCTTTTGAAACTTGTTATACATTGTTTTAGGATGTATTTTCCAGAATTTGGGCCCAAGAGGTCGAGTATTGAGTTGGGAATGCTTGGTTTGAGCTTGGAAGGCAAATCTGGAAATTCCAGATTTGGCTTCTTCGCTCGAGCGAAGGATTCCTCGCTCGAGCGACCAAGGTTTCCTCTGAGCCACGCTCGAGCGAAGGATTGGTGGCTCGAGCGTAAAAATCGAGCATCCAGTACTTTTACTGTTCCAGCAGCTCGCTCGAGTGAAGGATTTCTCGCTCGAGCGAAGCCTTTGATTTTGGAAGCTCGCTCGAGCGAAGGAAGGCTCGCTCGAGCGAGGCTCCTATTTTCAGCAACTTTTGAAAAATGCCTTCCAAGTGCATTTTTGCATCCTCATCCCATCCTAGGCATTCTTAGGCCTAGTTTAAGGCATCTTAATGAGGATTTAGACATAGAACCACACCGAGGAAATTTAGGGATTTAACTATCATCCTTCCCGACTGTGAAACTTAGTGTGTGTTCTACTTGTTAACTGTTTAGGGTTGGCTCTCGGGGACGCGCTCTAGCTGCTATTAGCCCAATCTCTGTGAGTAACGTTTGTGTAAAGATATGTTCAAAATGGTTATATTTTGAATACTGAACTGAACTGTTTATTGAACTGATATTGTTTATTGAATGAATGTATGTCCTGTATTCCGAACTGTACTGTGGCATCCTTAGCACTTACTGATTACTATTACTGTTACAGAGCTCTGTCGGTTCCCTTGTGGAACCATATCGTTTACTGATTGATGGCCGTCATTATTGTTGGGTCTGTTGAGGCCCGGTCCTTTGGACATATTGTTTATAGGCTATTGGATGTACCACACATGACTGATTGACTGAAATACCGAAAGATCGAAATACTGTTTAATGAGTTGTTTTCATTACTGTAAGGACATTCATTCATAACCTCTTTACGCTTTATGTTATTCACTGGGCTTTAGCTCACTGTTTATATATATATGTAGGTTCTCAGCAGCCAGACCAGAGCTAGGAGCGTGGGTTGGTCTCCAGTTTTGTCAAGCCAGCCTATGTGCCTCACTGCGAGGTTCCGAGTTGCCATGCTATGGCTTGGGGTGTTTTTGGTGTCCCCCATCGGTCTCCTTACTGTATTGTACTACTGTATAGACCGTTTACTGTTTACTGTACTGTTATCGAGGGATTAGGTCCCCGTACTGAATGTTGTATATGATTGTATAGACTGTACTGTCTTGAACTGTATGAATGCATGAAAAATGTTTTTGGCATACAGATTGTCACAGCTCAATGGACACTAGTTATTTACTGTATTGGCTTCCGCTAGGCCCTGTACTCTGTTTTACTCTATTACTGTTCAGCAGGCCTTCGGTAATCTCGGATTACTGGCCGGTTACGGTGCTAAACCCATAGGGCCGGGTTTGGGTCGTGACATATTCCAACCAACATTTCTTGCATATAATAGCTCAAACTTCAAATATACTTGTGCTATCATGGTACCAACATTAAATTACAACACAATGAAACTCAATTTCTTGTACTACTTACATGCATGTCCCAAATTAACCCAAATTCATCACCAACACATCAAATTCAAACATGCAAAGCTTACACTTTCATGATTTACACTTGCATGTGGGAGATACATATTATTCTCAACGTAATTGGTGAAGAGATAATCAAACACATGGATTTCAAACAAGATTCAACATGGATTACAGACTTTATGCCCAAACATGGGAATTTATAGCAATTTCCTACATGCATGCATCTATTGGCTTCAAATACAACAAAATCAACTCAATTTCCTCATAATCAATTTAATCCATGCTCTTGACCATTATTCAAACTTGAATTCACAAGATTACAAACTAGGATCCATAAATTACTCACCTAGAGGCTTAATTCTCCCAATCTATAGCAAAATCTTGAGTTTAATCTTCAAGAGGTTCAAGTCTTGAACCAAAATTGCACAATTCTCCCCTTTCTTTTCTATAGCCGACCCTCTCCCCCTTTCTTAGAGTTCTTCTCAGCCAAATGAGAATTAAAAAGAGAATTTCAGTGAAAGTGGCTCACTATAAACCCCTACTCAACACAATATTTTAATATAAGGTATTTGGGCACTTAATCCATTAATTTAATCAATTTAATTTGATCCGAATCAATTTTCAATCAAATTTCACCGTAGGCTCTAAAAATTATGCCAATCACAATGGCGAAGTCAATTTCGATTTTTGTGGCCGATAGGGCCTTCAATTTAATTCCCAAAGCAGATAATCGAACAGATATTCCTACGGTGAACAGATAAAAATTCAAAACCACATATTTTCACATAATAGCACACAAAATCATATCAAACACATAATCATATTCGTATTAAGGGCCAATTAGCATAATAGGGGACAGGGTTATCACACATGTGCTATGTGATAAAATAATAACAGACTCCAATCTTGAATGTTTGTCAACCCTTTTTTGATTCAATTTGAATTCCAATATAGATGATGTCAATATTTACAAAATGTCTCTCCAAAATGTCAATATTTACCTTGTGAACCCAGCTTCACTTTCTTCACTTGACCCATTTTTCTTCTTCCAAAATGTCTTCAAAACCCTCCCTCTGTCTCTCTGTCTCTCTCTCTCTCTGTATATACGCATATTTATAGTTGCAGAAGAGGAGTGAAGTGCAGTGATTAAGAACGGAGTTGTCGATATGGCAGGTTTTTGGTCAAAGACGGAAAGGGATTAGAACGTGGAAGTTGGAACCATAAAAGAATAGAACTGTTCACCTCACAGATTACGTTCCAATACTGAGATTCAATCTTTTTTTTTAATTTAAATTAATTATAAATTTATATTATTATTATTTTATAATTATTAGATATGTAATGAAAATTATCCATTACATATATGGAATGAGAAAGATAAAATACAAATTTTTTTTAATCTATATTTATATCTATATATATATATTAAGCAAAGTGGGAGCTTTAAGACCTCCGACTAATTTTGTTGATTTTTTTTTTGTTAAAAGATATTTGAAACAAGTTATTAGCTGATCTATTTAATTAATTATTTAAAAATAATAATTATTCATTGATTTATGATTTTCAAAATATATATTTTGTCGCTTTTAAAAGTTAATATTGATATCAATATCAACTCACCAATATATTCTCTGGTTTCGTTTGTTTGACGGATTAAATTGAATGAAATTATAAGTACGGTGAGATTGAGTGAGAAAATTATTCACTCTATTTGGTTTTCATTTCCAAAATTTACTTTTCAGAAAATTTTACTTTTTTATTTTTCTTATTTGTTTGTTTTCACTAATTTTTAAAAATATTTTAAGCAATTTTTTTAATTTTTAGACATACCTAACATAAATACACTAAAAAAGTATAATATTTGTGAGAAAAAATCTTTAAAAAATTCACTAAATACTAAAAATACAAAAAAGAAAATACGAAAATTCAGTACATTTTTTTACATTTTTGTATATTTATTAATTTTTTAAAATATTTTACTATTATCTAAGTAAGGTGCATCTAAAAAAGTAAAAAAAAAAAAAAATTTCTAACAATTTAAAAAATATTCACTAAAAACAAAAAAATAAGAAAAACAAAAAACTCAATTTCTAAAAATTTGAATTCAAAAAATTGAAACCAAACACACTGATTAGTGTTGGGATATTAGGTTAGAAATGTAAAATAAAATATATTTGTTTGGTGTACTAGTGTGATGGTATTAGTTAGTTAGGACTAAATCTACAAAATTTCCCAAAAGCTCTCCTCACATACAATATAATTTTGTTAGTTTTGTAAAGTGGAAGACAAAATGGTATTTTAGCCAACTCTCCCATGGGATTTTTAATCCCACCATGAGGGGTGTCTCTATTTACACACCACATTTGGTCTCAAGGCACATCACTTACTTAATGCACACCAAACACAATTTTAACTTTATTATTTTTTGCTCAATACACACCATCCATTTTCAAATATACCTAAAATATCCTCATCTTTTTCAACCACCCCACCAACCCTAACCCTAGCGAAGTAAGGAGGCTGTGGGGGTTGCGATGGTGGCTGGGTTTCAGTGACGGTGGCCAGAGGTAGAATCAGGCGGCAGAGAGTGGTGGTGTGTGGGGGGTGTATTGATATTGTTTTGTGGTAATTTTGATCATTTTATGTAAGGTCATTATTGTAATAAAAAATAACTAATTAATGGTGTGTCTTGAGACTAAGGCCTCTTTTGGGAAGTGGGTTATAATCCGCTTCGCAGATTATAACTTACTTCCTCTCTCACAAAAAAGCTGCTTATAAGCAACTTTTCATCAAAAAGTTGATTATAACCATCTTCCCAAAATAGTCCTAAATATGGTGTGTAAATAGAGACACTCCACCATGAGAGGCAATTCATACAGAATTACTAATCCCATAATATTTTGTTGCACACAAATATAAATTGAATGGGTCCCACAAATTGGTAATCAAATCTCCTTCCAAAACCCCCAAATCAAACATGATCTCTGTTCAATCCAAAAAAACCATATTCTCTTTCCCAATCCAAAAAATCCTAGGAAGAATGAAGAGTAAATGAAGTATGTGCATCAATGGTTGAATCATTTTGCTCTCCACTATGAAGTTTAAGCTATAGGTCAAGCTAGGCCCACTATAGTTTGGGTGATAATATGGTTAAGTCATTTTTATGTATGTATGTCTCACTTTAAATACGTATTCTCCAGCTTTGTTATATGTAAATCCACATCAATTTGTAAATTGATTTTAATGTAAAGTAGCGTATTTATAAATGGACTTTTCCATTTGTTTTTTTTATTTTATTAATAAACGATTATGGGTTTGCAGGATGGTAAAAAAAGAACGTAAAATTTTATGACATTCTGAAATTGATATTGAAAATCTTAGGTTGCGTTTGGTAGAATTTTAGAATTATGATTTGAGAATAGAGTTGTATTTTGAGTATGTGAGTTTTGAAATTATGATTTAAGTGTAGAAAATTTGTTTGGTTATGAGTTTTAAAAAGAGTTTTAATTGAGTAATGTGACATATAATATTGAAAAATATGTGTTTTGAAAAGTGAGTGTGGAATTAATTTTCTAAAGCTGTAACCAAACAACACACTCAAACTAAGGGGTAGAATTAAATTTCAAAAACTCTACCAAACAGAGAGCATTAGGATCTAACATTGATCATGGGTTGATTATATATAACGGAAATCAATAAAAACAGTAGTGAAGAAATGCGATACAGTAATGGTAGAGGGAAGACTTAGGAAAAGGGATAGATCTAGATTGACATGGGCTAGTGCATTAAATAGATATATGAAACTCCTTAATTTGACTAATCAAATGACCTTTGATAGAGTCGAGTGAAGAAGAATGATTCATATAGCCGACCCATTTAACAGGACTTAAGGCTTGATTTGGTTTGATTTGATTTTTTTTGATTTTTTGATTTTTTTTAGAATGATGCATTTCCTTTTTGATTTATTTTTAAAACAACATAAGATTTATATTAGTTTCGATTTTTTAAGTTATTGGAATTGATCTCATGATCCTCTTATAAAAGTTAATTACGTGATTAAATCTTCTATATATTTTTTTTTTAGATAGGAAAATCTTCTATATATAATGATGCCCAAACGGAGAACCTGTCCATTTCTTATTTTTAATTTTTCTATTTTCATTATTAGTTGTTTATATTATAAGTTATTTTCTAGTTAACTCCAATCAATAACTTTATCTCTCCTAATTAATTCCATAAATCACGCATCCTCCCACTTATTTCCTTCTTTCTAATTGTTAAAAAGTTTAATCTAGCAACTGACTAAGACACTAGTTTTAGTATAAAAAAAAAAAAATTATTAGTAAGAAATACACTTTGTGAAATAGTTTGGTAAGAAGTCTATTATTTTGAAGGACATTTTGTTTTCAATTTTATCCCTTAATCTATGTATTTAATTTTTTTTAACTATCTGTTCAAATTTTTATCTGTTTAATTTTTTGACTATCTGTTCAAATTTTTTTTTTATCTTTTTAATTTTTTGACTATCTGTTAAATTTGTAACTATCAGTTGGAATATCTATCTACTAATTTCTTATTTATTCAATTTTTTCGCTTATCTATTTAAATCTATATGTTTAAAATTTCTGTTCATTTTTTTATCTGTTCAAAAAATTATCTATTCAAATTTTTATTTTTTCCAATCTGTTAAAAATATCTATCCAATTTTTTTGAATCCACTGTATGTTGGAATCCTTTGCTCCCCAAATTTACCGCCACCACAAAAAAAAAAAAACTTATTAGATATGTGCCATTATCGATATGTGTCATTAAATACAAGAAAAACAACAAAACAATGCACCAAAACAAAAACAAAAACAAAAGAAAAAACCTTATCTGTGCAAATTAGAGAGAGAGAAGAGAAAGTGAGGAATTATCTGTTCAACCAAACACACAGATCAGATCAAATCCAAACAAAGACATAGATCAGATCAGATCAGATCCAACCAAACAAAGACACACAGATCAAATGAATTAATTTCGTCAGATCTGTACTTCTTTAGTTGGCTTGGGGACCTCTTTAGTTGTTGAGAATATTTTTTCAATGTCAAGGCATGGAAGGCAAGGTTTGGAGTCCCACTCTTTTACACTTAGGTTGTAAGCCATGGCTACCGGTGACTGTGACTGCATCTACGAGGCATCATCGTGATGTGCGGTCCGGCCGATGGCAACAACGAAGAGATGAGGAGGTTTCAGTTGTACTATGACGATGACGTGGGGTTGGCTAGATCTGTAGATCTGTATTCATTCCACGAGATCTGCGTGGATCTGTGTTGCCGAAGCCAATAGCGAAGGTAGTGACAGAGAGGTAGCGGAGATGGCAGTGGCTAGGGTTTAGATCGGACAGAGAGAAGAGAGAGAGAGAGAGAGTAGTTTAGTTAGGGTTTGGTTTGGAAAACAATATATATATACATGGATGGTTTGGTCATTTTGCGGGAGCTTGTCTTCATGGGCAAAGTATTTTAGAGTGTGAACCTTTGGACAAACAAATTTCAAAATTAGATTTATGGACCGAGTGGCCATTTCCTAATTTCTCTCCTTTTTGTTATGTCAAAATTTCTAAAATCATATATAAAAATTATTTTACATATAAAGAATCTCTATTTTTACTTTTACTTAAATTATTTTGAGAAATAAAAAATTTAAATTAATTTGTATCATTGTGTGGGGACATAATTTTCATTTTGGCCACTTGGCTAGGCTTATGGCCCAGGTACCATGTGGCGACGTGTGAGGGGCCGAGGTGTGGATAAGGTTCACAGCCTTGTTTAAGATATTTGGCATAGGGCCGAAGTCCTGGTATGGATTGATTCCTAGGTTGGGTAAGATGGGATTCTTCTGAGAGTTCAATCCTAATCCAACTACAAGAGGTGAGTCCTAGGTGATTTGTTATTTTTAAAGGGAATAAGAGTTCTATTGGAATATGGTCACTGGGAGAAGAAGGAGGGCGCTAGCATTCTATATAAAGGTAGGCATCTCCGTGGGTTAGAGGTATGTGTGAGTTATTCCTAGATTGGGTAGTAATTTTTTTTTCCAAAATTTCATATCTTGTTTCATAGATCTCGATAAAAGGATTCAAAAAAAATATAAATTTTACAAAAAAAAAAAAAAAATGAGATCTATATTAAAAGTTATTGAATTTTTAAGTTTTGAAAACCATTTGAACTTTGAAAACAACGTGACTGTTGTATTTTTGTTCATTTAAGCACTGAGATTTAGTAAGGGTAATTTCGTCTAAACAAAGTGCGACATATTATTGGAGGACTTATACTAATAAATACTATTTTGTGTCCTTACGCTAGTAAAGATTTATAATTGAGGAGCTGAAAATAAAATCCCCAATAAAAATGGGAGGTGCTTTGGCCAGAAGTCCCTCACCACAAGGTTTATTGTCCCAAAATAAATAAATAAATAAATAAGAGCCTACAAATTTTCTTGCACCAAGGACAAGGGAAAGAGCGCAGAAGATGTAGCTTATGTACCAAAAATATCTTCAATTCCTTTTTCGAACTTTGACATAGCATAAATTTTTATGTAGATGTCTTTTTTCTTTTTTCTTTTATTTGATAAAATTTGTATTTTTCAAATTCTCTCAAAGAGATCACATCTACTCAAATGAAAATATCAAATCTACTTAAATGCATCATCTTCAAACAAAATATAATGATACAAGTTTTTCTCTTAGTCCAGGAAAAAAATAAGATATACTTATAATATGATGGGAACATTCAATTTTGTTGGATATAAGCCATACAACCTACGTGATTCTCATAGATACGGGAGTTACAATTCGTTCTTGTAAATGGAACGCCATGCTAAAAGAAAAATAGGTGTTAATGAAGGACCCGATTCTTGTAACAGCAATTGATGGTAATAGTACCACTATTCAATTCAAAGGTAAAAACATAACAATTTGGTTAGGTAATAGCAATTTCATCATACCAAAAATTTATGCTCTCCATATATGCATGGAGATTTCCTTCTTAGCAATAATTTTATCTATAAATATTTGCCTATGCACATATATGAAAAAGGAATTGCATTAAGCATATACAATGCTTTAATTCATATTCCATTGTTGGAAAAACATAAATATATGTGATATAGAGTTTGTGCCCTTTCCACGTGGTCAAATAACTCCTATCATCAAAGTCATTTATTAGGTTTTTGTAATTGGCAATCTCATTTGACAAAACTTCTTTCAGTTGTAATTTTATTCACTCTTTTGTTTCAGTGAGACTATGAGTGTTTAGATGCGAATTCAACCTGAATTGTGCCTTGTAGAGGAGTTTGTGATCTTAATCCTTTCATGTTTTCCACTTCGCTAACTATGTATGAGGATCAAGCTGTCATTTGTACGTTCGAGCGAAGAAAAGGATCATTAAGTACTTTTGTAGAGCGTTTGAACTTCTGGGAATAAAGTTTTACCCTTTGAGCGGTGAAAGTTGCCCTCAAGTGGTCAACCAATATGTTTCACACCACTTTTAGTCACATCGTTCGAGCGGTCTTCGTGATCCAGTTTATAACATAGTGCGTTGTTTGCTCGTTTTAGGGTTTGTGCTGTCTAGATTTTTAGAGAGAAAGAAAAAACAAAGTATTTTATATTGGATGATGCTTTATGAGTGTTTCCTTGATGATTTAAGAGTGATTAATGGATCCGTGAACTTTATATCAACATCATCAAGAGATTTGTTTGATTTCTTTTATTCACAAAAGAGATAGTTGTTCTTCGGTGAATTCCAGGGAATTTGGGCTGACGCTTTGGTGAATTTCAAAGTGGCTCATCGACATGGATTTGATATCGGCGTTGTGGGTTCAACGTTGGACAAGACAATTCCGAGGTGAAGCCGGTGGTAGAAAAGGCACATTGGGGTTGGTTCAATTCAGGCGTAGATTTGCTAAGTAATCGAGAGTACACTTGTGTAATTCCTTTTTGTCTTCTTAGTGAATTATTTTGTGGTTTTGGCCCATGAGTTTTTTTATCACAATTGGAGGTGCTCCAATTGTAGTTTCCAAATCGTTGTGTCAATTTGTCTTTGATCCTTTGATTGTGATTATTATTTATTGTTTAAAAATTGAAACAAAATCACAAATCAATATCTCGGCGATTTTTAGATTTTTAATCATTGATAAATCACATTAGATTTATAAAATTCTAGAACAAAATTTTTGTAAAGATCTATTAAAACTATGGTCACGTAACTCAAATTATTGTAGTTAAAAATTGGAAGATCCTAATTTTATTGTAAGAGTCAAACCAATGATTTACACTAGACAGGATATAGATGAATTCGATATTCAAATCCAAGAACTTCTAGATAAGTAGTTAACTAAAGAAACTAAGAGTCCTTGTTTGAGCTTAGCATTCATGGTAAGAAACCATGTGGAAATAAAGAGAGGAAAAGCCTGAATGATAGTTAACTATAAGGGTTAATTACAGGCCAGTCCCATTAAGTGAATTTAAATACTATTAAGTCTTATTGACTTTTTAAATGCACCATTAAGTCCTGAAATGCCTATATCACCCTCATTGAATTTAATAATCCTCAATTAATTTTCTCTTTTTCTATTATCTTCTCTCTCTCCATAATTTTTGAGAAAACTCTTCTTTTTCCTCATTATTATCATCATCTCTCTCTCTCTAAACAACTTCTCTCTCTAAACATCTTATCTCTCTCTAGACAGGTTCAAACAGCCATAGTTGCCATACCACCACCGTCATTATGCTTCTTCACCCGCCATGGGCACTGTCGCCGACCACTGCCACTATCGCTGACTTCTACCTTCCACCGGCTTCTCTCTTTATCTTTTTCTCTCTTTCTCTCCAAAAACCTCACACCACCATTATTTTTGGCCACCACTATCACCATTGTTGCCAACCATTGCAACCGTTGTCGACCACCAGCCACCACCATTGTCATCGTCCACCGTCGCCATTCATTGGCTACTACTACAGATCTACACTCTACTATCATTGATCCACCACCATTGTTTACCAACCAAGTCCACCATCACCGATCTATACATTACGTCTCCGATCTTCACTCTACTGTCACCGATCCACCAATTTAGTTATTATAATAGTGAAATCCACTCCAAATAACTTCAAACAAGAGTATTTTTTCAAATCTCATTCCTTATCTCTTTTCTCTATCTTTCTATTTGTCTCTTTATTTTTCAAAATAGATCTACTACAAATTTATTTATCAGTGATAAGTTGATCAGTATATCTTATTCTGTATGTGTATAAGAAGAGGTGTCTTGTGAGTAAGTGAGTGTGAGCGTGAGTGAGTGAATTGGTCAGATTTGGCATATTTAATTTTTTTACAAATCACACAGTGATAAATTTATCACTGAAATGTGGAGTGAAAATTATCACTGCATATATCAGTGACAAATTTATTAGTCTATCATATTATGTATGTGTGTATAAAAAGAGGTGTCTTGTGAGTAAGTGAGTGTAAGTGAATGGGTCAGATTTGGCATATGTAATTTTTTTACAAATCATCTAGTGATAAATTTACCACTGAAATATATTAGTGACAAAATTTAAGGGCACTTACTAATCAGTCCTATTAATTAGACTTATTTACCAACAGGTCCTGACTGATAAATTTATCACTATAAATTTATTCATACAAACAAGAATGATTGGCTGACAAAGTTATCAATAAGTCCCAAAAGTAGGACCTATTGATAATTTATCACTAAATTTGACCTTGTATTAATCTATGGTGGTGAAGACTGATGTGAATATTTTTTTTGGTAAAGTTTTTATTTTTTATTCTCATCTCTCTCAATTATCTTCATATTTCTCTGTGTGTGTGTGTGTGTGTTGTTGCTACCAGATTTGAGTAAGTAGTGGTGGAGATGAACATTGTTTTTGTTAGAAAATGGTCAAAAAAATGCTGTCAAAAGTTGCCGAAGATTGGAGGTAGTTGTCGGTAGTTAGAGACGGTGATCGAAGGTGGTCGTCGGAGGCCAGAGGTAGTTACCGGAAATCATCGCCAGAGATCAGAGGAAATGGTCATCGGAGTCGAAGTTGGTTTCTGACAGCCAGAGGTGATCGCTAGTAGTTGTCAGTGATCTTGTGGGCGAAGGAAGACATTTTGGAGATATTGATTGGTAAAAAAGTGAACAACACTTATAGGTAAATCAGTTTGGTCAACAGGATCGGCCCGTAAGTGCCCCAAACTATAAAAGGTTCAATGAAAATACAAAATGGATATCATAAGATATTGCTTTAATTAAACAAATCAAAGAAAAAATATCAAAAATCTACTTGAAATTTAGTTACCCAAAACAAATGATAAATTAATCTTGGAAACAGATACCTTCAGCTTTATTGAAAAATAGGGAACCACCTTTAGCAATATATGGGATTAGACCAAGAAAAAATTTAAATAAAAAATATCAAAAATCTACTCAAAGTTTGTTTACCTAAAACAAGTGATAAATTAATCTTGGAAATATATACTTTCAGTTTTATTGAAAAATAAGGAACCATTTTTGGCAAAAAATGGGATTAGACCAAGAAAAAATTTAAATAATACCCAGAAATCTACAAAAAGAAGACCTTATTTGTGAATATAATTCTAGAATATTTAAACAAAATGAACATAAATATTTTATCCTCTTACTTACTATAAAATTGGCAATAAAACGTTTTCATATTTATTTAGCACCTGAAAATTTTATTGTACATACCAATAATAAGGTCGTAAGAGATTTTCTTATCAATGAAAAAGATATTGATCAAGGAAAAAGATTAGCATGGTATATGTTGGATTATTTTTCCTACGAAGAAAAATATCATAAATGCGAGCGTGCCAGCAATGATTGAAAAATCCTTACAGATTAAATTCAAGCCAATTATCAAGCTATTGTATTGACGGTTCTTTTGCCTCAATGAAGAGGATTTCAAAATTGCAAAGTGTAGAAAAAAGAAAAATTAAAAGAAGAAAGAGGGAGACAGAGAAGGATGATTGAGTGAACAATCGAGGTGATTGAGTGAACAATCAAATTAACCATTAATTTACCTATACTCATATGCTTTGAAAAGGAAGCGCATAAATTAATTGCAGAAAATTTACCTCTACTCCTATGCTTCGAAAATGAAGTGCATAAAATAAAGTGCAGGAATATAAATGACAAGAAAAATAGAAATCAATTATTTTTTATTTGAGTTCTGGACCTATTTACAATGTAGCCATGAATGGCTATTTACAGGCAAACATTTGTAGGAAAAAACTACCTAAAACTACATACTCTTCCACCTCCTTCATTTCATACTCCATGATCTTCCATAACTTCTTTCAACCTCTACTTCATACTCTATGTTCTCCACTGTGTTCTCCATCATCTTTTCACATTTTATAACTTCTCATAACCTCCAAATGAGTATGAAGGTGCTATATGTCCTGCAATTATATAAATAATAAATAATAAAATTGCAGATTAATGGTACCAATAATATAATGAAATTTATGTATATAGTTTTGAAGTAACACCTCAAAGGTACTAATAATTTCCGTAGTAATAGATTTTCTTAGCAAGAATTATTTTCATAAATTAGATCACTAAACAAGCATCTTAACTTATTTTTAATTTGCTGAAGAATACCTCTAAACCAAGAGGAATCATGGAAAAAAGGAAAACAACCTGTACAAGGTGAATAGGTAATTATTACTTAAAAAGCAACAACCGAACGAGAGAAAGTATATGTTGTTTTCATAGGATTTTTGCTAGGGATCTATACATAATGGCACAATTGCCATGAACAAATCTACCAATATTCAAGAGCCTGTTAGAGCATCTCCAATGGAGCTGCCAAAGTTATAATTTGGCAAGAGTGACAAAAAAGGGGTCTCCAATGACCTGCTATTCTTTTTTCCAAATAGAGCAAATGTTATTTCTGTTATCAAATTTGGTAGGAAGAATAGAAAGTGCCAAACATGCCACATCATCAAATATTAACAGATTTTTGGCTTCAAATCAGTTGAAAAAAGAGAATTCATTCACCAAAAAATCTCCCAAAATCTTTGATTTTTTTTTAATCTAAAAAGTTCACCATTTAAAAAAAATAAATAAATAGAATTTGTTTATTTATTTATGTTCCTTCAAAAAAAAATTCTAAAAAAAATTTCATCAATTTTTGTATTTCCCAAACACAAATTTATCAACGATTTCAGAATGATCATTCAAGAACTAGTTTCACAAATTTCACAAATCTCAGTCAAGAACAAATCAGAAATTTCAGAATAAATTTAGAACAAATCAAACCCAAATTTCACAAATTTATATAAATTTCTAAAACGAATTTAGAAAATAAATACCTGGATTCCAGCATGATAGATGAACCTATTTTTCATCTCAACCTCCTCGATCTTCATTGACTTGTAGGGCTCGTTCCCAGACCGATCGACATTGAAGTCCAAACAAAAGTGTTCCAAACATTGGAGTTCCATTGAACTCAGCGATTGGTGATCGGCTCTGGTGGTGGTGATGGAAATCAGAGAAAGAGAGAGAAAAAGAGAACTGGTTTTGACGATCGCATCTGGTGGTGGTGATGATCAAAATGAAGATGGAGAGAAAGGGGTTTCTGATGAAGATGAAGAGGAAGAAGGTTGTCGGGGTCACGTCTATTTTTCTCTCAAAGCCCTTTTCTCACTTTTCTCTCAACATACATCTTTCTATTCTTTAATCTCTCTTTTCTTTCATCCCTCCCCAGGTGTGGCTAATGGACAAGCTGAAGGTAGTGGACTCTTGCCATGCATACTCAGCTTTAGCGTACTTCTTCTGCCAACAGCTAGTGGATTTCCCCAACGAGGGGTGGTGGTGCCACTGGATGTGCAACAGGTCTGCTGCTGACTTTGCTTGGCGTTGCCCCTAGCTTAACCTGACCGAAATGAGTTACAGCATGACTTGGCAACCTGGCATACAGCTGATCGGCCTTACACACTGTGTGTTCTACTTCTCTTTCTGATTCAAACGTCAATTTGGATATGACTAGACTCGCCTAGAGGAGGGGTTAGAGTACCGGTTTCATTCTCTATCTGAGGTTCACATTTGGCTGGGTACCTCACTGCTTGGAGGATGAGAGAGCTTCTGGCCCCTGCTCCTAGTTTCAGTTACGCCCTTTCTGGCGAATGCCTGGCTTGGCTCGAGGATCAGGCACAATCGGGGCCTACTTTGGCTTCAGAAGCTTCCACAAGCACGAGCGGAGGACACAGGAGCACCTGACTCATCTATGCCCCTAGTTTGTTGCTTTGATATTTCTTTTCAAGTTTTATGATGTAATAAAAGCAACTTTGATTTGTATCAGATAGTGGGAGAACTTCATGTTGAAATAAATGAAATTAAAGTTGTGAGCGCGGAAAATTTCCCTTTTTGGTCCAAAAATAGTCTAAGTTGTAAAAGGTAAAATTTGAACAAAATCAACTTTTATTAAAACTTTCCAAAACCATTTTCGAAGAGGATCACCACTTGACAAGCACAGAATCAATCCTCGAGATATACAACCCCAAATCAAAAGATCATAACTGCCCCTTGATTGAATTGCACTACTCAGCACTGTAACCAGTGCTCAGAATAAATATCACAATCGAACTCTCAAATAAAGAACAAACAAAGATGACCTGATCAAACACATGGAAGGGGCAGTTGATTTGGAGGTGTTTACGGCCAAACTTCAAGATGAAGTTGCCTACGTATCCCGAAGATAGGAATCAGGCCTTACGTAGTTCGGTTCGGGTTCCCTCGAGTATTAACTCTCTCCTTTTGCGCTCTAACTTTTGCCAGGGCTGCCCTTTAGGGTTTTTAACCTTGCAAGCTCAGTTTTTCTTTATTTCTAATTTTTAATGCTCTAACTTTTGCCTAGGTCGCCCTTCCAGGTTTTCGGCCTAGCGAGCTTCTCAGGGATAGTATTTCTTCAACTTGTCCATGTTGATCGGTTGGAAAAATTCTAGGCCATTTGGGTCCATGAGAATAATAGTTTCACTCGACCAGATAGTTTTAATGATGTAAGGACCAGTCCAATTGGGTCTAAACTTGCCCCTAGGGTCATGGATGGAAGCTCGGTTGTCTTTCAGCACCATATCCCCTTCTTTGAGATCCTGGGACTTAACCTTCTTATTGAAAGCCCTAGCAATCCTACATTGATAACCCTGAACATGGTACAATGCTTTCAGCCTTTTCTCATCAAACAACATTAGCTCTTCGAAGGGGATTCTGGGTTCGATCCCCAGCAGAGTCACTAGAAATTGTAACTCGCCCTTTTCACGCCCCCTTTCGGAAACTCGAAATAAGCCCTACAATTCGGATTCCCGCTGTTCTAAATCTAATCTCACAAGTGCAATGTGAAATAGATAAACACCAAAGAGTCCAAATTCGGTAAATCATTTGGAAAATTGATTTTGAATAAAAAATGCCAAAATTAGACTACGTTGCTAGATACAGAGTCGCCACCTAAATATTTTATTTTGTGAAAATTTAAGAAACCCATGACTCATGCCAAAGGCCACATGTTCGTCATCACCAAGATTGTCTCGGCTCGGGAACTTAGGTACGAGAAGGGAAGGTCATGAATGTAATTGAGCAGCCCTACTAGCCCAATCAAAGATCGGCCTCTACTAATTATGATATAATTTTTATCAACATTATATGCTCTTGTTCCTGTTTATTAGGCTAGCATTACTATGTGATGCGCATACGCACAAGTATAGATTAGCTTGCCCGTATTGGAATAATTCAATTTCATGTTTGTTTTGCAAAATTGTTTGATTTTGCCACTTAAGAAAGTGGGCTTAAAGTTTGTGAATTTGCCACTTGACAAAGTGGGCTTAAACGTACATTTATTGAATCATTCCAATTTAAGCAACAAGCCTTCATCCTCAGGCACTCAAACAATTATAGCATTTAAGCAGTTAGCCGTATGGAAAGCATGCTAGACATGGCAGTCATTCACACTCATGCAAGTATGCTAAAGCATTAAAACTCACCTAGTATTCCAAGCTAAGATAAAACAAAAAAAAAGTTAGAAAAATATGCATGATTCCTAACTATACAAGATGGCTAATGCAACTTATGCAATAATGCAACTAAATGGGCTTGGCTACTTAACATGTTATTTGCAACAATTTGGTAACATGCGGTCTAAGCACGTATTCAAAGAAGTATTGAAATGACAATGCAGTTAGAATGATGAACCGAGCCTCGATACATGTAGGACAAATGAATGAATGCAAACATGCGATATGCTAATTGAAACATGATGTCCCTAACTTAACCATCATAAGCTGGCAAATAAAAGGGAGAAATACGCGGAGTTGGAAGATATACACATTATTACAACATTGCGCTCTCACGAAGGAGAGTCCGAATGAATTAAGTTAACTAAACTAAGCTAATTAAGCTAATTATTACAAACCAAATAAATAGCTAAACTACTTAACTAATTATTACAACACTTGAATTAATGAACTTGTTAACTAGCTAACTAATTACAAAACGAAATCAAATAACTAGTTAGACTAACTAATTAATTACAACACAAGTGCAATTAAGGTAAGTAATTAAACTAAACAACTAACTACTACGCCTCGAGAAACGAGAGATGTGCATGCGTATGCTCGGTTTCCACCCGAAAAGACCACTGTTTTGCTTCCAAATGCCTCTGTTTGCACAGTTGAACACCAATATTGTTGCCCACTCTGCTTTGCCTTACCAACACTCTGCTGAATTTTGCATTAGTGGCTGGCCGGCCACTGGTAAAGATTGTCGGCCACCAGCCGGCCATGGTTGAAGGTTGCTGGCCATGGATGGTGGCCTACCAGCCATGGAAAGTGGCCTACCGGCCACTGATGCACAGGTTCATCTTGCTGTAACGGAGGACAAACAGAGCATATACAAGGTATTTCAAGCATTTGTTTGCACAACCTACCCCTCGTTTTCATGGGAAAATCAAAGGAGTAGCAAGCTTTGGTTCACAAACCATCAATGGATGCAATTTCATTACATGATGGCTTGTGAAACCAAGTGTGCAAGGTCAATAAATGAAAACAAGACACAAGTCTCCTCCCTTTCATGAATGATCAAGGGAAGAAGTTGACCTTGGAGACTTGAATTATTTCATCACTAGTAAGTATGAAACGGTTCAAGCTTCCATGTGTTCAATTAACGTCCGATTGAACACAACCAAATATTATCTTGCTCACTTTTCGTCCCAAGTGTTAGCTACTCATTTTAATTTACCAACCATTCTTTTAATCCAATTAAGTCCATTGGTGAGTTAAGTCCTCTAAAAGGGAAGGAAGTGTCAAACAAGGGGTAGTTTAAGGCAAGAGAGAGATGTCATGTCGTTGATAATGAACCCCCAAAAGAGGATTAAACCATTAAGCATGAACCTCAATCTCAAGCTTAAACATTCCTAAGGTTGAAACAACCCTCAAAGCAAACAAAGAGTTAAGAAATGAGGGAGGTTGTAGAGATTGTGCTTGCTGAAATTAAGTGAGAAAAGCACCGAAACATGCAATCAACTCAAACAAGTGGTGTCTAAATGTCACGACCCAAACTCGCTCCTAAGGGTTTAGCATCGTAACTGGCCAGTAATCTATGATTACCAAAGGCCCAATAATAACAATTGTACAATAAAGGGGCCTGCAAAAGCCTATAAATATTAAAATAGAATGTCCAAAGAGCTGTGAGGACTTAAATGAGTAACACAAGTTTCATGTACTGATATATGGACAAACACTTAACTCCATAAGATGTTTATATACAAAAACAAAACAAATGTTAGGGAATTAAATCCCAAAGCCAAAACGATTTATACAACATTGACTTGACTTCATAAGAGAGCACCCAAAAACAAGCCTTGAGATTAACGGTTCGAAACCTCATAGTGAGGCACAATAGGTTGGCTTGACAAAATGGGTTTAGGTCGACGCTGCTAACTTTGCTTCAGTGCCTAACCACCTACATATATATAACAAACTGTGAGCTAAAGCCCAGTAAATAACAAATGTGTAAAAGGCTTAAGAATGAATGTCCTTTCAATAATTAAAACGGTCAATTACATATGTAGATCAGTTATTCAATTAATGTCTCATATTTCATGTCATATCAGTCATTTAGAAATCATAGCAGTCATACGTGGTACATCCAATAGCAGAACAGTACAGTAGATCTTAATAGACCGAACAGTTAGTTGATGGCCATCAATATAGTAACAGTAGTTCCAAAGATTGGAACTGACAGAGATCTCTGTAACAGCAGCAGTAGCAGTAACAGTAACAGTAATAGTAGCAGTAGCAGTAACAGTAACATTAATAGTAACAGTAGCAATAACAATCAGTTGCTATGGATGCCACGGGTACAGTTCATAAAATAGGACAAACATTCATTCAGTAAACAATATCATTTCAGAAAGCAGTACAGTTAATCATTCATAAAATAATTATAATTGAACATAGCTTTATAACATTGTTACTTACAGTGGGCTCCTCGAAACACGTGCTACAATGCACTAACGGTGCGATGTCCGACCTAAACAAACAAGTTCAAGCACAACAACTCAATACACAGTCCACTCGTTCAATCAATTCGTTGTTTACTTAATCGGTTTTCATTCACTATTTACTCGTTCGGTTCTATCATTTGTTCTGCACTTTCTTGGTGCTCATGAAATGTAATGCATATGAGAAACACTGTTTAAATCATGCAAATGGGGGCCTAAAAGGTCATAAAGTGGAGCAAAAAACAAAATCGGGACTGCCCCTTACAGCCACACGTGCGGGGGTTCTTGTCGTATGTGCGGGACCATCTCCGTACGTGGTCCCGCACCTGCAATTTAAGCAGAATGCTTGCTCACACTACCCTATTTTCTGCACGTGCGACGCTGGGTGAAAAATTGTCTGAAATTCTGTTCAAATTTGCAGCTCACATTTGTATCAATACAACTTCATTCCATACATTGGCCCTGTTTGGTAGAGCTCTGGGAAAGTGCTTATAGCTTATGCCTAAACAGCTTATAGCTTATAACTTTCAGCTTAAGCTGATTTTCAGCTTATTCTTAAAGCATCTCCTGCCCCACTCAAAGAATAAGCTGATTTCTGACTTCCACAAAGCTATAAGCTATAAGCTATAAGCTAAACCAAACACATCAAAATAGCTTAAATTAAGCTGAAAGCTGGAATAAGCTGAAAATAATCTCTGCCAAACAGGCACATTATAAGTCCCAAAAATTCTTCAAAAACACTTGAATTCACAAGTTCTAGTGTAACGCCCCAAATTTCTAACCCAAATGATAATACAACAATCATGGCTCTTTCAAGGAAAACCAAATATAAATCTCCAAACTTACATTACATGATACAATAGTTCTTCATGCAATAATACATTAATCCAACAATAAGTAAATAAACAAATAAATATCTTCAAGGATTTACAAGTTTCCAAGGCTTGAGCCTGGTTACACAAAACGGTTATTCAAACCCACACACATCCGGCCCTTGGCTTACGCACAGAGTTACAGCAAAATGAGAGTCTTGTACTCTCAACATACATTTCCTCGCCTTTAGTTAGGCGGCATCACCACATCTTTTCCTGCACAAAAATCCCGTAGGGTGAGCATAAAGCCCAGTAGGAAATCCTTAACAAAGTATATACATTTTATACAAGTCTCAAGAAATGAAATGCACATGCCATGCTATGCTCATTTTTGAAGATAAATCACATTTCATCTTTTGAAAACCATCATACTCAATGATGTCATGCAATTTCAATTGTTCAAAACTTAACAATTTATTTCAAGGGCGGTAAATATGACTCTGGTAATCCCTAGGTCGGTGTCTGCAAGTAGACTATACAAGTACTACCAAATTGTCAGTTTTACCAGTATTAACCAGAAGGCTCGACACCTATCCGCACGGGTTTTCGGTCTTTCACCTTGGACTCTCAGGCCAACTTATTCAATATCATCTACACCACCTATCAAGACTTACCAATGTATTTACCCCAAAACCATTTCATGAAAACTTGTTTCTCAACATTCTTTTCTCAATGCAAGTTTTCAAATCAACTTTCAAAGTTTAATGTAATCAAATGAATTGTTATGCCAATATCACCAGATGAATATAAATACTTTTATTCCAATTCATCATCCAAGGAATAACACAATTCTCTCTTCTCAAGTATCCTCAACAATTAGTCATTTCAAGACTATTTCAATATTTTGAACAATAATTTCCAAAATGAACAACAATTCTCATATTCCCTGAAATTTATCATTTATATAAATATAAATAAGAAATTTTCTAAACATCCATTTATTTTGACATACAAAATAAATACAACAATATCATTCATGGATTTTCAGTTTCTTTTAAATAATCCTCAAATTCTAGGTTTTCTCACCAAAACTATACAACTCAAATCTTTTGAAAGAAAACTTTTCAAAATCATCTTTTCTTCAATCGACAAAGATCAAAACCCATAAGATCATTTTAAAAGAACAAGAGACAAACCCACTTTCAAAATCACTCAACTTCTTGAATCAACAATTAATTTTCAAAGCTATCGAAAGATGATTTCGAAAATCATATAGATCTTGCAAAAATATATACGTAACTCTAAGAAAATCCCTACCTCAAGTTTTGAAGAAGAAATGAGATGAAACCCCCAAAATCAACGGTGTCGAAACTCGATCTTCACCGCACACAACGAAGCCCTCGAGAAGTTAACCAACTTTGATGAAGAACTTATGGCAGAACTCTAATGGATCTTGAAAAATCAAGGTTTTGATCCAATTTGGCGTAGGGAAATGTAGAGAGAAGGGAGAGGAAAGGGTTTTTAGAGAAAGAGAGATATGCAAAAGTGATCTAAAATATAAGATTCACGAACTGATATAACATGGTCCGCTCGAGTGTGGAAAGCTCTGCTCGAGCGTCAAATACACTTTCCCAGTACTTTTGCAGACAGGTCAAACTTCTGAAACCAAACATTTTCCGCTCGAGCGCATAAACGGCCGCTCGAGCGAACAAGCAACTTCTAATACATTTTGCATTTTTGCTTCAGGGGCGCTGCCCCTCAACCCCGCCAGGGCGATGCCCTAGGACCCGCTAAGGGACGCTGCCCCCTGGACTCCCGCGAGCTGACCAGGCAGCTCAATTCCTGCCAGGGCAGTGCCCTTGGACTCGCCAAGGGGCGCTGCCCCCTAGACCTCCGCGAGCTGACCAGCCAACTTGATCCCCGGCATACTCAGCGAAGTGGCAAAACTGGGATCGCTACATCTAGCTTCAAACAAAAATGCATGAGTTTAAAACAACCTCAAATTGTCATGAAGAAATCAAACCCTCACTTTGTTATGTAAATGTATAACCCATGCAAAGTTCTAAAATTCAAACTTCCATGGAAGTCTCTCTCTTAATTGCTTTGCATGTGCGTGGTATAGAATGTTTTTCTTATCACACCCCAAAACTTAATTCATTATCATAGATGTTCCATAACATATTTAAATATTGAATAAAACTTTTAAATTAGATTACATGCATGGATCAAAATTCACAGTTAAACCAATTTCTAACTTTCATAATAAAAATCAAAACCTTGTCTAACTTTAGGATTAATCCGAAATTTCCATAAACTTGATTTTTTATAAAATTCTTCCTTCTTCTCTTCAAAATATGAAATTGCATGACTCAATTCTTAAAAACTTCATTGTGCATGTAAATATATATCTCATATATATATCAAGGTTTCCAAACCCAAGCTCAATTGAAGAGTTCTTACAATTATTTCCATATTTATTCTTTACTTTTTCCAAATTACATGCATGTAAAAGTAAGACTCAAATTCATACAAGGTATTCAAAATCAAACCCAAAATAATTATCTTCCAATTCCTTATTTTCTTGTCAATTTCTTTTTAATCACATAAAATTGACTTCAAACTCTTTTCCATTTTCTTTTCAAAATATGAAATTAAAGTTGTAAACTCCTTAGAAAATCATTTGCATGTATGAAATATTTATCAAAAGCTAACCAATTTTACATTATCAAGCTTAAACCATAATTTGACTTCTTAAGTTATATCAAACCTCAATCCAAAACTCATCATCTTTAAAATATGAATTAAAGTTTTAAAATCTTAAAAATCCACAATGCATGTAAGGTTAGATTTCAAATTTATGAAAGATGACAAGAAACTCTAACCCAAATAATAACTTTCATTATCAATTTCTTAATTATCAAACTTAACCCAATTTTCCTTAATTTCCTCCTAATGATATGAAATTAAACCCAATTACTACTTAATTTTAGTTGCTAGATGATTAATCTACAAGAATTTGAGCTTAAACTTTCTTACCAAAAGCTTTAATTGTTGAAATTCTTTGAGCTCCTTCTTTTCTTCACTTTTTCCAAGCTTTCCTTAGCCTTTCTTCACCATTTCCAGCACATGAGTTCCAAGCTTTACACTCTCTCTCTCTCTCTCTCTCTCTCACGGGTTTGCCCAAGACAAATGTGAAACTACACTCCTTTTTGCTCTCAAACTCTCTCCAGCACAAGAGTGCTTCCACTTCCAGCAAGTAATAGAAAAAGGAGTTGCCTACTCTCTCTCCTCATATACATACACTCCATTCTTTTCATTGCATACGTGCACTCATCCTTGAATTCCAACACATCACTCACATGCACACACATACACAGATTTGCTCAATACACACACCCACATACACCCCCAATTCTAAATTCTTCCGTAATTCAATTTATGGTTTTGCTTAATTTAATTGAGCAACATTTAATCTTAATAAATCTTGATTAACACATAATTAAATTAATCATACCTAATCACAAATTCCACATAATTTAATTTGTCTAATTTGATTTCCATTATAGCCCAATTAACTATATTTAAATTTATCAATCTGAATCAGATTTTAATCAAACTTCCAAAAGGCTCCAAATATCAAATTAAACTTATTTCCAAACTCATTTTGGTTTCTCACGTCAATAGGGCTTTCAATTTCTGATCAAACTCAAAATCTTTGTCAATAAATTGAATACTCAATTGAACACCTCATTAATAAATTTAATTCATAATAATCTTAATTCCTAATTCGTATAACTTAATTAACTCCAATTCGGACCCAATTAATCAAATCTCAATTTTATAAATCTGAATCGAATATTTAATTAAACTTTGATATGGTCTGATATTCGAAATTAAAATAATTCAATTCACCATTTGTACTATCTTGAGCCATTTAGGCTTTTAATTCCAAAATAAATCCTCAATAGAATCATATACGAATCAGTCTCCATAAATTTTAGAAATCCCAGTCTCCTAATACGAATCAGTCTCCATAATATTCAATCTCCTTAATTAATTATGTGCTAATCATTATACGTGATGGGGTCGTCACACTAAACCCTAAAACACCAAGCTTGTGAGGACACTTGCACTACAAGCATGCAATACAAGACTCAAATGACTTAACCAACCCAAAACATAATTGAAACAATCCAAATCAGAGCCTAAAACATGTTGGAATTAAGCTACAAATGGCTAGAAAAATAAGCTAACACATAAAGCTAACTAGGCTAGCAAATAAGACACAAGGAGAGAAGACTAACCCCTCCAAATTTAGACCTCAAAATGTGATTTTGGCCACTGAAATAGCTCTAAAAATCAGTGTTTAAAAGCTTGGAAAAAGATAGTAAAAGGGTGGGAAACACAAGGGCAAAGGCCTCCAAAACAAGGTACAAAGAAAAGCTATCAACCCCTCAACCTTTAATGGCCTTAAACCCAAGCTTCACCCCAAAAAACACAGAGTTTTGACAGCCCAAAAAAATGGAAAAATAGTAGGAATAGAAGCAAATAAAACAAAGCTACAAGTAAAGTCTTATACCTTTGAAGAGAAAAGCAACTCCAAGCAACAAAACCAAGCAAACAACACCTTCTAGAGCTCAAACCAAGTTCAAAAATACCTTAGCTCAAATATGGTGAGATTTGGTTAATGGTGTATAGGCAAAGGTTAAGGAATTGTAGGCAAAGGTGTAGAGAATTTGTAGAGAGAAAGAGAATTGTAGAGAGAGAGAAAAATTTTTGAGTTCAAAATTTTCTAACCTTGCTACAAGAGAGAGAGGGTCCCTATATATAGAAAACATGAAATTCCCTTAAGGAGATCTAGCCCTACACATGGGGATAGACGTATGCATCTGTGCAAACAACTAGCACAGCTGGCATAAAATATATGCAAAACACACCGGTGGCCGGCCGGCCATCACTGGTAGCCGGCAGCCCAAAAGTGATGGCCGACAGCCTCTAGGGATGGCCGGCAGGCCACAAGAGGTTGTAGGCTGGAAAGACCAAGGCATGGTCCAAAAATGAGGCAAAAAGGGTGTAGGGTTTGAAAGGCTCGAAGTTGTGACATTCCGCTAAGCACTTCGAGCACTTGGCGAGCATGTAATCTCATCATCGGGTGTGCATGCAATGTCGTCCAAGTCGTAAGGGGCCATAAAAAATGGGGTGTCTACAGTTGCCCCTCTTTGACAGACTCGGAGTCATGAAATGACGTGAGTGAATGTCAAAGCCCAAAGACAACCCATTTTGACAAGGCCGTAAGACTTGGACAAATAATCAAAACAAAAAGAAATGGTTGTGCCCGCAGGCTGCCTACGTATCCCTTTGCAAGGAATCAAATCAGCGTAGTTCTGGGGCAAGACACAAATGAAATTCACAATGCAACTTGAAAGCTGGACTCACACGCTAGGCGAAGAATATGATGTCGGACACGTGGTGAATATCACCACTTGACAAGCACAATTCGGACTCCCGCGGTTCCGAATCTAATCTCACAAGTGCAATGTGAAATAGATAAACACCAAAGAGTCTAAATTCGGTAAATCATTTGGAAAATTGATTTTGAATAAAAAATGCCAAAATTAGACTGCTTTGCCAGATACAGAGTCACCACTTAAATATTTTATTTTGGAAAAATTTAGGAAACCCATGACTCGTGCCAAAGGCCACGTGTCCATCATCACCAAGATTGTCTCGGCTCGGGAACTTAGGTACGAGAAGGGAAGGTCATGAATACAATTGAGCATCCCCACTAGCCCGATCAAAGATCGGCCTCTACTAATCATGATATAATTTTTATCAACATTATATGATCTTGTTCCTGTTCATTAGGCTAGCATTACTATGTGAGACGCACACACACAAGTATAGATTAGTTTGCCCATATTGGAACAGTTCAATTTCATGTTTGTTTTGCAAAATTGTTTGATTTTGCCAGTTATCAAAGTGGGCTTAAAGTTTATGAATTTGCCACTTAAAAAAGTGGGCTTAAACGTACATTTATTGAATTATTCCAATTCAAGCAACAAGCCTTCATCCACAGGCACTCAAACAATTATAGCACTTGAGCAGTTTGCCTCATGGAAAGCATGCTAGACATGGCAGTCATTCACACTCATGCAAGTATGTTAAAGCATTAAAACTCACCTAGTACTCCAAGCTAAGATAAAAAAAAGTAGAAAAATTTGCATGATTCCTAACTATACAAGATAGCTAATGCAACGCATGCAATAATGCAACTAAATGGGCTTGGCTACTTAACATGTTATTTGCAACAATTTGGTAACATGCGGTCTAAGCACGTATTCAAAGAAGTATTGAAATGACAATGCAGTTAGAGTGATGAACCGAGCCTCGGTACATGTAGGACAAATGAATGAATGCAAACATTCTATATGCTAATCGAAACGTGATGTCCCTAACCTAACCATCATAAGCTGGTAAATAAAATAGAGAAATATGTGGAATTGGAAGACATACACATTATTACTACATTGCGCTCTCACGAAGGAGAGTCCGAATGAATTAAGCTAACTAAACTAAGCTAATTAAGCTAATTATTACAAACCAAATAAATAGCTAAACTACTTAACTAATTATTACAACACTTGAATTAATTAACTAGTTAACTAGCTAACTAATTACAAAACGAAATCAAATAACTAGTTAGACTAACTAATTAATTACAACACAAGTGCAATTAAGGTAAGTAATTAAACTAAACAACTAACTACTACGCCTCAGGAAACGAGGGATGTGCATACGTATGCTCGATTTTCACCCGAAAAGACCACCATTTTGCTTCTGAATGCCTCTGTTTGCACAGTTGAACCCCAATACTGTTGCCCACTCTGCTGTGCTTTACCAACACTCTGCTGAATTTTGCATCAGTGGCTAGCCGGCCACTGGTAAAGATTATTGGCCACCAGCCGGCCATGGTTGAAGGTTGCCGACCACGGAAGGTGGTCTACTGGCCATGGAAAGTGGCCTGTCAACCACTGATGCACAGGTTCATCTTGTTGCAATAGAGGACAAACATAGCATATACAGGGTATTTTAAGGGTTTGTTTGCACAACCTACCCCTCGTTTTCATGGGAAAATCAAAGGAGTAGCAAGCTTTGGTTCACAAACCATCAATGGATGCAATTTCATTGCATGATGGCTTGTGAAACCAAATGTGCAAGGTCAATAAATGCAAAACAAGACACAAGCCTCCTCCCTTTCATGAATGATCAAGGGAAGAAGTTGACCTTGGAGACTTGAATTATTTCATCACTAGTAAGTATGAAACAGTTCAAGCTTCCATGTGTTCAATTAACGTCCGATTGAACACAACCAAATATTATCTTGCTCACTTTTAGTCCCAAGTTTTAGTTACTCATTTTAATTTGCCAACCATTTTTTAATCCAATTAAGTCCATTGGTGAGTTAAGTCCTCTAAAAGAGAAGGAAGCGTCAAACAAGAGGTAGTTTAAGGCAAGAGAGAGATGTCATGCCGATGATAATGAACCCCTAAAAGAGGATTAAACCATTAAGTATGGACCTCAATCTCAAGCTTAAACAATCCTAAGGTTGGAAAAACTCTCAAAGCAAACAAAGAGTCAAGAAATGAGGGAGGTTACAGAGATTGTGCTTGCTAAAATTAAGTAAGAAAAACACTAAAACATGCAATCAACTCAAACAAGTGGTGTCTAAAGGCCTAAAACACCAAGCTTATTTACACTATAAGCATGCAATACAAGACTCAAATGACTTAACCAACCCAAAATAGAGTTAAAACAGTCCAAATTAGAGCCTAAAACATGCTAGAATTAAGCTACAAATGGCTAGAAAAATAAGTTAACACATAGAGCTAACTAGGCTAGCAAATAAGACATAAGGAGGGGAGGCTAACCCCTCCAAATTTGGACTTCAAAACATGATTTTGGCCACTGAAATAGCTCTGAAAAACAATGTTTAAAAGCTTGGAAAAAGATAGTTAAAGGGTGGGAAACACAAGGGCAAATGCCTCCAAAACAAGGTACAAAATAGGGCTATCAACCCCTCAACCTTTAATGGCCTTAAACCCAAGCTTCACACCAAAAAACACAGAGTTTTGACAGCCCAAAACAATGGAAAAATAGTAAGAATAGAAGCAAATAAAACAAAGCTACAAGTAAAGTCTTATACCTTTAAAGAGAAGAGCAACTCCAAGCAACAAAACCAAGCAAACAACACCCTCTAGAGATCAAACCAAGCTCAAAAATACCTCAGCTCAAAGATGGTGAGATTTGGTTAAGGGTGTATAGGCAAAGGTTAAGAAATTGTAGGCAAAGGTGTAGAGAATTTGTAGAGAGAGAATTATAGAGAGAGAGGAAAATTTTTGAATTCAAAATTTTCTAACCTTGCTACAAGAGAGAGTGGGTCCTTATATATAGAAAACATGAAATTCCCTCAAGGAGATCTAGCCCTACACGTGGGTGAAGATGCATGCATCTGTGCAAACAGCTGGCACAATTGGCATAAAATATCTACAAAATACACTAGTGGCTGGACGTCCGTCAGTGGTGGCCGGCCTTCCACCACTTGTGGCCGGCGAGCCACATCAGTAGCCGGTAGCCCAAAAGTGATGGCTGACAGCCTCTAGGGATGGCCGGCAGGCCACCAGAGGTTGCAGGCTAGAAAGGCCAAGGCATGGTCCAAAAATGAGGCAAAATGGGTGTAGGGTTTGAAAGGCTCAAAGTTGCGGCATTCCATTAAGGACTTCGAGCATTTGGCGAACAAATAAACTCATCATCAGGTGTGCATGCAATGGTGTCCAAGTCATAAGAGCCGTAAAAAATGGGGTGTCTATTATTGTGGATGAAGATAGAACACAAGAGAGAGAGAGAGAGAGAGAGAGAGAGAGAGATACTCTCAGCATACTGGTTTGAGAGCAAGAGAGAAACGGTATGTTGTCTTGAGAAAGTTGCTGATGATTCCAGAGGATAGATCTCAACTGTTGGATTGTGAAAACATCAACGGTTGAGGTCTTGTCTTGGAATGCAAAAAGAACTATTGTGCTCTTTTTTTCCTACAAAGAAAATGTAAAACAGAAAGAACAACGGCTCTAAATAAACAGTAATTTTTTTTTTTGCCTCGACGGCTATTAGAAAAAAGGTCATATTTTGTAATTCTATAAATAGAAACCCTCAATCTTAATTTCATTTCATAGAAAACATCTCAAATTACATTTTTGTTTTTCTTTTTCTCTTCTCTTTATCTCAATGTCATTTCACAGCAAACCCCCCAAATTACATTTTTCTTTCTAGTTTTTTAACACAATCACTATGGAAGGTTCACCAAAAACAAAGAGAGGAAAATCATTCACCATTGATGAAGATGTGGCAATTTGTAAATCTTGGTGTCATATTTTTGACGATCCAATTGTTGGCAATTCGTAATCATATGCTCACTTTTGGAGGAGAATTTACGAAAATTATTGCTTGCTTCAGAATGATCAGTCAATAACACAACTGTCTATCCAATCTCGATAGTGTATAATCATGAAATGTTCTAACAAATTTTGTGGGTGTTTAGCGCAAATCGAAAATCTACACCCAAGTGGGATGTCTCAAGTTGATATTATGTTAGTGTTTTATTTCGTGTCGTATAAAAATTAACTAATTAATTAATTTAATATTTTAATCCATACAGATGCTTCAAGCAAAACTTTTATACCATCAAGATGACAAAAAAAAAACATTTTGCTTTTGAACATTGCTAGCAAGTGTTGCAAAACAATATTAGATGGCAAGATGTAACTCCTACGAACACAGTCAAGTCAAGGATACATACACTATTTACCGATTCAGTCCCCGATTCCCCTATGGATAACTGCATTTCTCTTGAAGACGATAACAGTCCAACTGAAGGTAACAATCCAAGTGTTGGTGATAGCAGTGTCTCTGGAGGTAGAAAATCTATAAAAGAATTACTTTGGAAAAGTCAAGTCGTTGAAGTTGAAGTCAATAAATTTAACAATTTGTTGGAGACATTTAACCAACACCTTATTGAGAAAGAAATGAAAAAAGTTGAAAAAGAAGATAAAAGGGTTCAAGCATTACAGGAGATGAAAGAACTTGAGATAAAAAAGAAAGAACATTTGATAATGACTGCAGACATTTCTAATATGGACCCTCAGACGAAAGCTTATTACATAATGTGCAAGAATGAGATTTTTGCAAAGTGGTCCACACATGTGAGCAACCCAAATTACTATTTTCGCTTACGTTCTGATGAATAATTGGGAGACAATGTACTTTTCATTTTGCAATGTCATTTATTTTTCAATGTAATTTTTAGTTTTTATGTTCTATTGTAATTTTGCTTTTGCAATGTAATTTATTTTTCAATATAATTTTAATTTTTCAATGTTTTTATGAATAAATACAAACGTATTGAAATGAAGACAATAAAGTTGCAAATGAAGACAATTTTATTAAAATAAAAAGACATTAAAGGAAGAGAAGAGATAAAATATATAGCGATTCTGGTTTGGACCTGAACCATTTGATGTTTTGGATCTGGGTTTTATTGCCTTGTATAGTCATTTACGTCTTATTTCCCTTATACCCATTTGAGTTTGGCTTTTGGGTTGTGTTGGTTACGTTTGGAACAAGTTGATACCTTGTTTTTAAAAAACCTTGTTGTCTAGAATTTTGCTTCTATACTCGAGCGGTCTTTGTGAACTCTCAGTATTTTTGCAGGTTTGCAAAACTACTAGGAATTGGTATTCTTCGCTCGAGCGAAGATTCTTGCGCTCGAGCAGTCTTGGCTCGAGCGGCCCTTATTGCACTCAAGCGTTGGCCTTTTATCTGTAAAACTACTAGGGGTTTGTATTTCACGCTCGAGTGACAACTTCTTGCGCTCGAGCAGTCACAGCTTTTGTGTCTTACGCTCGAGCGTCACTTCTTGCGTTCGAGCTGCCAGCGTGTATATCAGTCTAAAGACCCTAATTTTTGTAATTACCATTAAATCCCCAACCTTGAGCTTATTTCAATAAAGCCTTTGAATTTTCGCTTAATTGCGTTTGAAGCCCTAGAATCGGGAAGCATCGCGGATTAATTCAAGTAAGCCCTAATTGATCTTGGTAGATTAAGAAACACCTTTAAAACCTTGGTATTAATTATTAGACCCTATAATGATAGAGTAATTACTTTAAAATCTTAATTCCCGATAACGCCGTTTTCGCTTGGTTTCTCGCATTTCTTTGCGCTTTAATTTAACGGGACCTGAATTTATTATTGTAACTATTTTCTAATGTTATTATATTAATAATAAATATCAAGGTTTCATAAATTTAGACTTGGTCCCGATGAACTTCTATTTTATTTCATTCCAAACCTTAATTGTAATATTTTATTAATTAATGTACTTGTGCCTATTATTTTAAGTTTATAAATACAAATATCTTATATATATATATATATTTCTTAGAGCCCAAGTAGTTGGCCATGTGATGGATGAAAGGGCCTTGAATGGCATTGATGGACAACTTTGACAAATTACACTTATGTAACTTAGTCCCTAAGAAACCTCCCAATCCTTTCTCTATATATATGCACATTTCTCCCCCTCATTTTACACATTTTTAGCCATGCACTAGAGGAGTGAAAGGGAGTGATCTTAGAAAAGAGAGAGAGAGAGAGAAGAAAAAAAAAGGAAGAATTGTGTTGAGTCTTGTACAACAAAGGTAAACCTACATCACCTCTTCTCTCAAGTTCTTTTACCACTTGTTTTTCCCCTCCTAATACATGCTCTTTGTATATATATGTTGTAGTCTAGGCCTACACTCTTGTATAAATGTGTATTAATCAACAAATTGTGTGTTTTTCTTTCTTTCTTAAATTTCCAGCAGCAAATCTTTTTCCTATCTTAAATTTATTTTCCTATCAAAACTCCATAAACTCAAAATCTGTTTTTATGGTGTAATATTTGGTATTTCTAGAGTATGTGATAATTTTGGTAGGACCTAAGGATGTATTTTATAACCTAAACAATTTTTCTAAGTTTGTTACTCATAGAACCAGAAAAACAGTCAACTTTCTCTATTTTTATAAAATTCCAGAAAAATAATCTTGAGTCCACTTTTATGTTAAAATCTTAATATTGGCGTTATATTTCAACTAAAATTTGTTTGAACTCAAGAGAGTGAGGGGTTTGAGAGAAAAACCAATTTGCGTAACGGTCAACTAATCTGGATAGAGCTTGGTAATTCTAAATTATCTTAAAATCTAAAATACCTATCCTACTTTTGTAAATTGAGTTCGAAACTAGACTCATTTAGCTACAAGTTCACATGAGACCAGGTACTTGGGGCCAATAAAAGTATTTTTCCATAATTATTTCCCAACTAGTTCAAATCTGAAAATCTGGAAATTTGTGTTAATGTGCTCTTAATTGGCTTGAAACTCTCATATGCTATGTTTCTTGAATGTTTAAGTCTTGATATGTAAACTATGATAAATTGTGAACTTGTTTTACCATGCATAAATTACTTTATATTTAGTTTGGATTTGTAATTATCTTGACCATGCTTTGCTATAACCCAGAACATAATACACTTAATAAAGGGGAAATCAAATGAGGTGGTAATAGGTTGCGATCATTGTACTAAATTTTATGGGCTAATGAATGATGGATTCAAAAGTACAATATAGTGGAATGTATTCCATTTTGGTGAAGTTTTGCGCAAGTGTGTTTTCGAACCCTGACATGGCACGGGGAGGTATTCTGGCTGCTTAACGGAAATGGGAGGCATAAGGGTGGCAGTGTGTCACGACCCAAACCCGCCCCTATGGGTTTAGTACCGTAACCGGCCAGTAATCCATGATTACCGAAGGCCTACTTAACAGTAAAGACAGTAATACAGAGTACAGGGGCTAGCGGAAGACAAAACAGTAATAAAAGATGTCCAATGAGTTGTGACAGTCTGTATGCAAAAAGACTTTTCTGTAACATACTTACATTCATAAGCAAAATATATATATACACCATATGTACAACATTCAGGTTATGGACCAAATCCCTAATTAGCACAATACAGTACAAGTCTCAATATTTATTACAGAATAGAGGCAAAAGGGGGAATCTAAAACACCCCAAAACAGCCTTGGCTTGAACTGATATGGAACCTCGAAGTGAGGCACGATGGTTGGCTTGACAAAAAGGGAGTTAACCCGATGCTCCTAGCTCTGGTCTAGTGCCTGGACACCTACATATATATAAACAGTGAGCTAAAGCCTAGTGAATAACAGTTGTGTAAAGAGGTTAAGAATGAATGTCCTTTCAGTCAGTAAACAGTCATATCAGTCATTTAGAAACCATAGCAGTTATATGTGGTACATCCAATAGCAAAACAGTACAGTAGGTCTTAACAGACCGAACAGTCAGTTGATGGCCATCATAACAGTAAACAGTAGTGGTTCCAAACATGGGAACCGACAGAGATCTCTGTGACAGTAGCAGTAACAGTACAGCAACAGTAAATTGCTATGTATGCCACGAATACAGTTTACAAGTAGGACAAACATTCATTCATTAAACAATAACGTTTCAGTAAACAGAACAGTTGATCATTCAAAAAATATTCATAATTGAACATATCTTTACAACATTGTTACTCACAGAGTACTGGGCTATAGGCAAGCTATTGAGCGTCCTCGGTTGCCAACCCTACACAGTAATAGAACGAACACACACTAAGTTACATACTTAGGAGTAATGACTTAATCCTTATCTTGACTTGGTGTGGTTCTACTTCAATATCCTCATTAAGATGCCTTAAACTTGGCCTAGGAATGCCTAGAATGGAATGAGGATGCAAAAATGCACTTTAAAACACTTTTCCAAATTTTCAGAAAACAGGGGTCTCGCTCGAGCGTGGCTTTCTTCGCTCGAGCGAGCTTGTCAAAACAGTAGAGTCGCTCGAGTGTGGACTTCCTTGCTCGAGCGGTCTGTAAAAATAAAAAAAAGTGCTGGATGTTGAAAATCTCCGCTCGACGCCCGCTCGACGCTCGCTCGAGCGTGAGACACAGTCCTCGCTCGAGCGTAGGTTCTCTCGCTCGAGCGTGCGTCTGCGTGCACCAAAAACCTGAGAGCTTGCAATTTACACTCAAGCCAGCATCCCTTTGCTCGAGCTGGGCTTTGAGCAAACGATGGTCGCTCGAGCGTGGAATCCTTCGCTCGAGCGAGGAAGCCAAAATCTGAAATTTCCAGATTTGCCTCCCAAGCTCAAACCAAGCATTCAACACCTCAAAACTCAACCTCTTGGGCCCATTTTCTGGAAAAACACTTTAAACCCATAATATAACATGTTTTGAAGATCAATTTGTAAAATCAAAGCCCAAGGGTGAGTCAATTGAACACCATATTCCAATAAACTTCAAGAACAAAGCTCAAACACAACATGCATGATCTCCTTTAAAATCCAACACTTCAAATCAAGATTAAATTGGCAATTTGATGGAAAAACATGATGAATCCATGGACTTTAACCAAAATGTAAACATGCATGTAGGAATTTCCATGAAAACAACCTCAAGACTTCAATATAAGGACATGCATGCATGAATTAGCTCACAATTCAACTCTTTAAATTAATCCTTGACTTTAAACTCTAAATTACCATGAACCTTGCAAGATACAACTCAAATTCACAATGAAGAAGGTGAAATCTCTACCTTAGGTCTTGAATTCAAGATATACAAGCTCAATTTTGCAAATGCTCTTCAATTCTACTAAAATTCAAGTCAATTCTTTGATGAACTCTATTTTCTCCTACCTCTCTCTCTCCTTATGGTTTTGGGGTAAGAAGATGAATGAAGAAGCGATGCAAGACTAAGCTCTACACAAGGTTTGTAAAGTGGCCCACTAGGTGGCAATTAGGTAAATAACACAATCCAATGTAATTTAATGTTATTCAATCTAATTTAATCATTCCAAATCACATTTCAATTAAATCTACCATAAAATCACATAAATTCTAATTAACACATAACACTAATCAATTTCAGATTCGACCGCCGATAAGGCCTTCAATTTGTAGTTCAAAACTTAAAACATGAACAGATCAATCAATTGATAAACAGATAGAAATGCAATTAAGCAACATACATGCAATCAGTTTAGGATTTCAGTCTGTTCAATTACTTATCATGCTTAATCATAGATTAGCACTAATCGGAGGTGAGGGTTGTCACAGTCTTCCCCCCTTAAAAGAGTTTGGTCCCCAAACTCGAATTACCTTCATTTTGATAGAATACTGGATTCAGGGGAAACAGTTCAGGATACCGTTTCATCATATCGTCTTCTCTTTCCTAAGTGGCATACACGCCACCATGGTTCTGCCAGTCCACTTTCACTAACGGAATTTCTTTGTTTCTCAACTTCTTGATTCGTCGATTTACAACCTAAATAGGCCGTTCTTCATAAGTGTAGTCATCACTTAGCACTACACGGGTAGGCTCAATCACATGGAAGGGATCCCGAAGATAATCCCTCAGCATTGAAATATGGAAGACATTATGCATATGCTCCATTTCAGGAGGAAGCGCTACTTGATACGCCACCGGATTGATCTTCTCAATGATTTCATACGGTCTAATGTACCTTGACGCTAGCTTACCCTTAACTCCAAAACGAGTCTGTCCTTTCATTGGTGTCACTTTAACAAAAACATGATCACCTACTTCATATTCCCTATCTCGCCTTCAGACATCGGCATAACTTTTCTGTCGGCTTTGTGCGATTTTCAATCTCTGTTGAATCAGTTTCACTTTTTCGGTGGTTTCCTGTACAATCTCGGGCCCAAGCAAAGGCCTATCTCCAACTTCTGCCCAACAGATAGGAGATCGACATTTCCTGCTATATAAAGCCTCGAAAGGCGCCATCCCAATACTCGAGTGAAAGCTATTGTTGTAGGCAAATTCAACTAAAGGTAGATGACTTTCCCAATTTCCCTAGAAATCAAGAACACACATCCACAGTAAATCTTCCAGAGTCTGGATGGTTCTTTCTGACTGGCCATCTGTCTGGGGATGGTATGCACTACTCAGTTTCAGTTCAGTACCTAATGCTGTCTGTAGGCTTTGCCAAAATCTCGATGTAATTTTCAAGTCCCTATCAGAAACAATGGACACAGGTACTCCATGCAATCTAACAATCTCATCAATATGAATTATAGCCAATCTGTCTGCATTGTAAATTGTTTTGACAGGTAAGAAGTAAGTAGATTTAGTCAATCTATCAACAATAACCCAAATTGAGTCCATACCTTTACTGGAGTGAGGTAAACCAACAATGAAATCCATAGTGATATGTTCCTATTTCCACTCTGGTATTGGTAAGGGTTGCAGTAAGCCTGCGGGTCATTGATGTTCAGCCTTGACTTGTTGGCAATGTAATCATTTTGATACAAACTCGGCAATTTCCTTTTTCATTCCCGGCCACCAGAAATTCAGTTTCAAGTCTTGGTACATTTTCGTATTTCCCGGATGGATGGAAAGTTTCGAATTGTGGCCTTCCTGCAAAACTCGTCTTTTCAGTTCAGAATCATTTGGTACACACAACCTTCCCTGGAATTTCAACACATTTTTCTCAAACTTAAAGTCCGGTCTCGGTTTGGATTCCCGTTCATCAATGATCTTTTTCAGAAAGTCATCCTGTTGCTGTTTCTCTTTAATCTCCTCAATCAGTGCCGGTTGAGCGGAAATAGCGGCTAAGGTTCCGCCTTGTTCACGCAAAACAATCTCAACTTCAAATTTTTCAAGGTCAGATAGCAATTCTTTCTGCCCGGTGAGTAAACAGGCTAAATTTCCAACTGATTTCTGACTCAGTGCATTGGCAACGGTGTTAGTTTTCCCCGGATGGTACAAAATTTGCAAGTCATAATCTTTTATCAGTTCTAACCATCTCCGCTGCCTCATGTTCAGTTCTTTCTGTGTGAAGAAGTACTTCAAGCTCTTGTGATCTGTATACACTTCACATGTTGCCCCATAAAGGTAGTGACGCCAGATTTTCAATGCAAACACTACTACAGCAAGCTCTAAGCCATGGGTCGGATAATTTTTCTCATGCGGTCTCAGTTGTCAGGAAGCATATGCAATAACTTTACCATTCTGCATCAAAACAAATCCCAAACCCTTATAAGAAACATTACTAAAAACAGTAAATCCATCCGTACCTGAGGGTAGGGTGAGAATCGGTGCAGTCACCAGTCGTGTCTTCAGTTCTTGGAAAGCCGATTCCCTCTGATCGGTCCAGTCAAATGGTTTTCCCTTTTGAGTCAACTGAGTCAATGGTAGGGCAATTTTGGAGAAATCTTTTACAAACCTTCTGTAGTACCCGGCTAAGCCTAGGAGGCTTCGAACTTCAGTAACATTAGCCGGTCTAGGCCAATTCACCACTGCTTCAATTTTCTACGGGTCAACTGTAATGCCATCCTTACTAATCACATGTCCCAAAAACATAACATTATCAAGCCAAAATTCACACTTTGTCAGTTTTGCATACAGTTTCTGTTCTCTTAAGGTCTGTAAGGCAATTCTCAAATGATGTTCATGTTCTTCTTCACTTTTGGAGTAAGTCAGAATGTCATCTATAAAAACAACTACAAATTCGTCGAGGAATGGTTTAAAAATTCTGTTCATAAGGTCCATAAATGCAGCAGGTGCATTAGTAACTCCGAAAGGCATAACAAGAAATTCATAATGTCCATACCTTGTTTGAAAGGCAGTCTTTTCAATGTCCTCTGGTTTGAATTTCAACTGGTGGTATCCAGATCTAAGATCAATTTTAGAGAAAACCTGGGCACCCTGAAACTGGTAAAACAAATCGTCAATATGAGGCAATGGACATTTGTTTTTCATTGTTACCTTGTTCAGTTCACGGTAGTCAATGCAAAGTCTCAGTGAGCCATTTTTCTTTTTCACAAACAAAACTAGAGCACCCCATGGCAAAGTACTAGGTCTGATGAACTTCTTATCCAACAGTTCTTGCAGCTGAATTTTCAATTCTTTCAGTTCGGTAGGTGCTATTCTATACGGAGCTTTGGAAACTGGCTGTGTACCCGGAATCACATCAATGGTGAACTCAATGTCCCTGTCAATCAAATCCCCTGGCAAATTATCTGGAAAAACATCTGGGAATTCTCTGACTATAGGAATACTATCCACATTAGCTTTAGCATCAGTAGGTACAGTCAATATGCAACATAGATACCCTTTACACCCCTTCTTAATCAGTTTAAAAGCTTTCATGGATGAAATCAGGTATGGGGGAGGTACTACACTGTAACAAGTCCGCGAGGGACCTCATGGGTTACAGTTCGGACTCAATTTGTCACGGTCCTTAATCTTGAACCAAAGAGTCTAAATCCGGCAAATCGTTTTTGGGAAAACAGATTTTTGAAAGAAGTGCCAAACATGAACTGCTTTGCCAGATACAGAGTTGCCACTTAAATATTTTTTTTAATGGGGAACTTAGGAAACCCTGACTCGGTGCCAAAGGCCACGTGTCCATCATCACCAAAGTTGCCTCGGCTCGGGAACTTTGGTACGATTGGGGAAGGTCAGCTATGAGCACCCCCTCTCGCCCGATCCGAAGATCGGCCTCTACTAACCGTGATATCTTATTTTGAAAACGTTATGTGTTCTTATTCCAGTTATTAGCCTAGAATTACTATGTTATGCGCACAGCAAACAAGTATAGACTAGATTGCCTAATTTGGAATGAAACATTGCATATCCGTTTGTTTGGAAAACGCTTTGGAATTTGCTACTCGCAAGTAGGCTAAAACACGGATTTCAATGAGTTGTTCTAACTCAAACAATCCAACCTTCACCCACAAGCATTCAGGCAGTTATATCACATAAGCAACTAGCCTCATGGCAATCATGCTGTCATGGCAACATCCACACGCATGCAAGGATGCTAAAACAAAAGAACTTACAGAGTACTCCGAGCCAAAACAGAAACTAGTTAGTAATCATATGTATGATCCTAGTTCATGTTAAGGTGGCTAATGCAACACATGCAAAATGCAACTATAATAGGCTCGGCTATCCTAAAGATGGCATGTGAAATGCTGCAACTAGCAAGTACTCAACTTGGAATTGAAATACAAATGCAGTTAACATGATGTACCGAGCCCGGCGCATGTAAGACAAATGCATGAATGCACGCATGCATAGCATAAGGTATGCTAATTAAAATATGCCCTAGTCTACCATCATAAGCGGGTAAATAAAAGGGAAGAAAGAAGCGGGATTGGAAGACATGCACACACTCACCCACACTTATTATACGATTGCCCTCGCTTGGAGGGTCCGAATAAATATTACAGTCCGAATAAATAAGATTAAATTAATTATTACAGAACTTCTAATTAATTAGCAAATTAAATGTAAATAGAAAGTGGCCACAGCCCCGTCTCGGAATACGTGAATGATGCATGCTTGACTCGTACTGCCCGGAAGCTCGTTGCCATAGCATTGTTGCCTCTGTTTTCACTGCCTAGCTCCTCTGATAACTACACAAGTCTCAGGACAGATTCTATGCACACTATGGAACACCACCGGCTGGGAGAAATGGCCACCAGCCACTGATGAAGCTATCGGCCATTCATTGATGGCCGGTCGGCACTGGAGATGGCCGGTCGGCCAAAACTTCCTGCAGAAATCAGTTTTGACAGCAACTGAGGGCAAGCAGTGTATGGCATGGAATTTTCAAGCAAATGTAAGCATGGTCACACTCCCTATCATGCAATAGACTTAAGGGAGCATGACCCTCGACTCTCGGGTCATCAATTATGCATGATGGCCTAATAAGCCAAGTTTGCAACTTAATGTAAAAATGCATGTAACAAAAAAGAGATGAATGCCAACACCTTATCATGTTGGGGTCAAGGGGATTGGCGACCGAGGGTTGAGACGTGTTTTGTCACTTGAAGTACAAACACTCCTCACCCCTCAAGTTTGGCTTGACACCCCAAACCAAACAATGCAATGCATGTATACAAACTTGGCTCAAAGATGCAACATGAGTAATGCAATGTGCCAAACATACAAGATGTAATGCTATGTAACTTATCATGCAAACTATGACATGAAATGCAACTAGCTAACAATATGCAAGCATGCAATTATGATACTAGGCAAACATGAAATCAAAGCAATGCTACATGATCATGCAATGCAAAGGGGCAAACCTCAGCCCACCCTGAAGCAGTGACAAAAGATGCCTAAAATGATGAACAAACACTCAAGTAAGCATACACACCAATAGGCCCAAGATTAAGGCATAACAAAGGAGTATTCTACTACCACTACCCCAAGCAAACATGGCATGAGCTATACGACCAAAAACAGAGTTTGAGTGCACTGAAATAAGTCCTAAAAACCCACTGATATGGCAGCCCCGAAGGCTTAAACACTTAGGCATGCACAATGCTCATTTCAAGGCATAAAAGGACACATCTTCAAAGCATGAAAGAGGTGATGAATGCAAGCATACAAGCATGGTTTGGGGACTAAAATGACATGGCAAATGACTCCAACTCATTGAAATAGACCAACTAAGGCATGTTTATGACTCACACACTTAGGGCTCACAAGCCAAAATGCATAGCAACCATATCTAACATGTCAAGCATGGCCAAATCAGTAACCGACAGACCTTAAGCATGGAAAAATAATGCTAAAACCTTCTTAGGACCAAACCAAAATCATGCTCAAATGATATGCTATAACATGATACACTTTAAGCCAAATGATGAGATATCAAAGCAAGTGTATTATACATGCAAAAGGCCAAAAAACCAACATGAGGCAGAGACAATACATGTTAAATGAGCACCAAATAAGCTCTGAAATAAAGCCAAACAAGACTAGGCATGCATGCTACCATATTGAGCCAAATATGCAAACAAAAGAGAGACCAAGGGAGAGGGGTGTCCCTCCCCTAAGCAAGACCTCAAAACCTCTTCTTCACCACTGAAAATCCACTGGATTTCAGTGGTGAGAAGGCTAATACACGATAGTAACCAAGGCTCAACAAAGAAAGCACAAAAGGGACCAAACAAGGCCTAAGAAGGGGAGGTCGACCCCCAACACCAAAATGACCTTAATGAAACATCTTAAGCATGCAAAAATAAGACTTTTTTCAGTTATACATAAAGCTCAAAAACAGTTACAAGATAAGCAAAAAGAGTATGCAAAAATGGGGTAAAAAGGGACAAAAGTCTTACCCTTGTAGACCCTCTTCAAAAATGGTGGACCAGCTGGTTCTTTAGGTTCAAATCAGTCCAAAACCTCCAAGAACAACCTCCAAGGGCCTCAGCTCCAAGGTAAGGTGTAATGGTGGGTGTTTGTGAGCAATAATAAGCCTAAACACACACAAAACAAAAGAGAGAGAGAGAGAGATATATATAGAGATGGAGGATATATGTAAACCCTAACCCTAAAGCTCAAGCTCTAGAAAAATGTTGTCTAACTTGTTTAACCCTAAAAAAGGGAGAGGAGACCTCCTCTTATAGACAATTTAGTCTTGTAAAGCTTCCAAAGGAAGCTAACAAGAGGGCAATCCCTCCATACACGTGTATGGAGGGGGTGAAAGTGCATGCCAGCTGCATGAAAATATCTGCAAAAGTAGATGCACAGTGGTCGGCCGGCCAAAAACGCAATCGACCAAAAAAATATAGCCGGTCGGCCATCTATAGTGCCGGCCGGTCAAACATTTGGCCGGTGGCAACAAAACACAGCCGGTGACCTCAAGCCATGGCCGGTGGAGTGTGGGGATGGCCCACAAGCCATTCTCTGCCCCTCCAAGGCAAAGCACAAGTGTTTGGTGCAAAACCAGAAACGAAACAGTCGAGTCGAGAGATCCTGAGGCAAAGCGTGTAGCCGAGACCTCCGGGAACTCAAGATGAACACAAACATGGATGATCACCGAGTGTTCAAGCGGTGACGTCCAAGTCTTGAGGACTGTCAAAAATGGGGTGTCTACATACACCAACTCCGTTAAATACAAATTCAGGCAATCTAGGTGGACGGAAAACAACTTGTTTTGTTACACAGTCTATGGTAGCATGATATTTTGTTAACCAGTCCATTCCCAATATCACATCGAAATGATCGATATTCAAAGGCAGTAAATCAATATACAGATGCACATCTCCAACAATAATTTCACATGCAGGGTACATATAAGCACAAGTCATAGATCCCCCAACAGGTGAAGATACAGCTAACAAATAATTTATGGGTTCCAACAGCCTATTTAGTTTTCGCGAAAAAGCATGCGAGACATATGAATGTGTAGAGCCCGAATCAATTAGAACATAAGCATTTTGAGCACAAATTGAGAGTATACCTGACACAATGGTCTCGGTATTCTGCACATCTCCCGATACAAGTGCAAATACCCGGCCTTGCCTTAGAGGCTCCTTTCTGGTAGCTTTGGGGTTGGGTTTCGGTGGGGCAGTTGATGCTGTTGCGCTTGCTGCAGCTTTACTATTGCCTTGGGAAGTGGAAGGGCAATCTTTAACCATGTGGCCTACCTTGCCACACCTGTAACAAGCACCAGAAATTTTATAACAAACCCCTTTTTGTCTTTTCCCACATTCCCTGACTAGAACTGGTCGTTGACCTTGTATTTTGCTTTTTGTTCGATGAGTTATTTCAACCTTTCTTAAACTTAAAACCCCGTCTCTTACCACACCATTCAGTCGCTGGTGTTTTGGTCTGTTTCAATGCTTCGATATTTGACTCGGCCATTATTGCTCAGTCAAGAACATCTACATATTTCAGCAATTTCAGTACATTGATTCTGTCAAGTATCTCTACATTAAGGCCGCTTTCAAACTTCCTGGCCTTTTTGTAATCAGTGTCCACCATGTGTGGTGCATATCTAGCGAGTTCGGTAAACTTCGATTCATACTCTGCTACTGACATGGTACCCTGCTTTAACTGTTCAAATTCAGTTACTTTACGATCCCTGACACACTGAGGAAAATATTTCTCAAAGAAGGCTCCCTTAAACTGAGCCCAAGTCATAACATTGTCGGTGTCACGGACAAGCATCCACCACTGTCTGGCCTCTTCTTGTAAAGTAAAGGTAGCCAGCAATACCTTATGTGCCTCAGAACACGGAAACACTTCAAACAACTTCTCCGTTTCTAGCACCCATGCTTCAGCCTTTAATGGTTCCAGGCCTCCTTGGAAGGATGGTGGTTTCATTTTGCTGAACTTCTGTGTTAGAGCAATTATATCCTCATTAACATTCTGTTCGGGTTGTACTGGAGGAGGTGGGGGCTGTTGGTTCTGTTGTTGTCTTAAAGCTTCAGTCAACAGTTCAACTGTTCTTTCTAATCTTGCCATTCTGGCATCAGATGATTCTGTTTCATCGGCATTCCTTGCATTTTCACTATATGCAATACAGTAATAATAAACATAGGAATTGCTTACTTAAACACATTAGCACATTAGCACATATATTCATGTCATGGCCACACACACTTTTTCAATGCTTAAGCAATGCCCTATTCACTTTTCTAGGACATCCTATAGCTCATTTGGACACGTGTGTGCGGTATAACTCGTGGTTTGAACCTGGCTCTGATACCACTCTGTCACGACCCAAACCCGCCCCTATGGATTTAGTACCGTAACCGGCCAGTAATCCGTGATTACCGAAGGCCTGCTTAACAGTAAAGACAGTAATACAGAGTACAGGGGCTGGCAGAAGCCAAAATAGTAGTAAAAGATGTCCAATGAGCTGTGACAGTCTGTATGCAAAATGACTTTTCTGTAACATACTCACATTCATAAGCAAAACATATATACACCATATGTACAACATTCAGGATAGGGCCAAATCCCTAATTAGCACAGTACAGTACAAGTCTCAATATTTATTACAAAACAGAGGCAAAAGGGGGAATCTAAAACACCCTAAAACAGCCTTGGCTTGAACTGACATGGAACCTCGAAGTGAGGCACGATGGTTGGCTTGACAAAAAGGGAGTTAACCCGACGCTCCTAGCTCCGGTCCGGTGCCTGGACACCTATATATATATATAAACAGTGAGCTAAAGCCCAGTGAATAACAGTTGTGTAAAGAGGTTAAGAATGAATGTCCTTTCAGTCAATAAATAGTCATATCAGTCATTTAGAAACCATAGCAGTTATATGTGGTACATCCAATAGCAAAACAGTATAGTAGGTCTTAACAGACCGAACAGTCAGTTGATGGCCATCATAACAGTAAACAGTAGTGGTTCCAAACATGGGAACCGACAGAGATCTCTATGACAGTAGCAGTAACAGAACAACAACAGTAAATTGCTATGTATGCCACGAATACAGTTTACAAATGGGACAAACATTCATTCATTAAACAATAACGTTTCAGTAAACAGAACAGTTGATCATTCAGAAAATATTCATAATTGAACATATCTTTACAACATTGTTCTCACAGAGTACTAGGCTATAGGCAAGCTATTGAGCGTCCTCGGTTGCCAACCCTACACAGTAATAGAACGAACACACACTAAGTTACATACTTGGGAGTAATGACTTAATCCTTATCTTGACTTGGTGTGGTTCTACTTAAATATCCTCATTAAGATGCCTTAAACTTGGCCTAGGAATGTCTAGGATGGAATGAGGATGCAAAAATGCACTTTAAAACGCTTTTCCAAATTTTCAAAAAATAGGGGTCTCGCTCGAGCGTGGCTTTTTTCGCTCGAGCGAGCTTGTCAAAACAGTAGGGTCGCTCGAGCGTAGACTTCCTTGCTCGAGCGGTCTGTAAAAATGAAAAAAGTGCTGGATGTTGAAAATCTCCGCTCGACGTTCGCTCGAGCGTGAGACACAGTCCTCGCTCGAGCGTAGGTTCTCTCGCTCGAGCATGTGTCTGCGTGCACCAAAAACCTGAGAGCTTGCAATTTACACTCGAGCCAGCATCCCTTCGCTCGAGCGGGGCTTTGAGCAAACGATGGTCGCTCGAGCGTGGAATCCTTCGCTCAAGCGAGGAAGCCAAAATCTGGAATTTTCAGATTTACCTCCCAAGCTCAAACCAAGCATTCAACACCTCAAAACTCAACCTCTTGGGCCCATTTTCTAGAAAAACACTTTAAACCCATAATATAACATGTTTTGAAGATCAATTTGTAAAATCAAAGCCCAAGGGTGAGTCAATTGAATACCATATTCAAATAAACTTCAAGATCAAAGCTCAAACACAACATGCATGATCTCCTTTATAATCCAACACTTCAAATCAAGATTAAATTGGCAATTTGATGGAAAAACATGATGAATCCATGGACTTCAACCAAAATGTAAACATGCATGTAGGAATTTCCATGAAAACAACCTCAAGACTTCAATATAAGGACATGCATGCATGAATTAGCTCACAATTCAACTCTTTAAATTAATCCTTGACTTTAAACTCTAAATTACCATGAACCTTGCAAGATACAACTCAAATTCACAATGAAGAAGGTGAAATCTCTACCTTAGGTCTTGAATTCAAGATATACAAGCTCAATTTTGCAAATGCTCTTCAATTCTACTAAAATTCAAGTCAATTCTTTGATGAACTCTATTTTCTCCTACCTCTCTCTCTCCCATGGTTTTGGGGCAAGAAGATGAATGAAGAAGTGATGCAAGACAAAGCTCTACACAAGGTTTATAAAGTGGCCCACTAGGTGGCAATTAGGTAAATAACACAATCTAATGTAATTTAATGTTATTCAATCTAATTTAATCATTCCAAATCACATTTCAATTAAATCTATCATAAAATCACATAAATTCTAATTAACACATAACACTAATCAATTTCAGATTCGGCCGCCGATGAGGCCTTCAATTTGCAGTTCAAAACTTAAAACACGAACAGATCAATCAATTGATAAACAGATAGAAATGCAATCAAGCAACACACTCATGCAATCAGTTTGGGATTTCAGTCTGTTCAATTACTTATCATGCTTAATCATAGATTAGCACTAATCAGAGGTGAGGGTTGTCACACAGTGAGGGTCTCACACAGGGAGAGTATCCCTGGAAGCCCGTTCCCTTGGGGTAGACCGTGATGTCACCACTCGAGTATGTAACCTAGGTGCGTGGGCATCATTGGTAATTGTGTGGTAAGCGACGCACTGGTGGTTATGCGGTAAGCGACACATTGGTATTGTATTAACCAAGGGGGAGTCAAAATTGCCCGTGGCCAGTGTTAGCGGTTGGGTAGGAACAGCATTCCACGAGGAGTTGTCTAGAACTAACTTAATTGACTATTATTCATGAGAACTGAAATTTGATTATAAGCTCTACTTAATTACTGCTTTCGCTGTGTGTTATGATTGTGCTGTTATGTTACTTATGTATTTGGAATGGGAAAAGGGTCGGGGTGTGTGTGTTTACTGGGCATTCCAAGCTCATGGCGTCTTATGCCAGGTGAAGGCAAACGGAATCCCTAAAAGCTTTGAGAAACCATGGCTGCCTTAGAGATTAGATTTTATATTTCCTGTATTTTGGATAATCTTTTTGTATCAAGGAACTGATCTGCATTTAAAGTCTTGAAGAATTTTATTTGTAACTATTATTAATATTTTCTTTTAGTGTAATTATTTTTATTTGTGCTTAAAAATGATGTGTATCCTCTAGTTAACCCCGGTGTATCGTTGTATTATATTATCAAAATTTGGGGCGTCACAATCAGTCTGTAAAAGTCACTTTTTAATCACTTTTTCATTTCTCTCTCTCTCTCTCTCTCTCTCTCTTTCTAAACTTTCTAAAAACCCTAGACCCATCTCTCTAAAACTCACCTTCTCTCTTCTAAAACACCTAGATCCATTGATTTCTTTACCCTATTCCTTTTGAGAAGAAGGTACAGCTCACTTAGTGTAATAACCCCAACCCGTAATTAGCTACTAATCAGTAATTAAGGATGTTAATTAAGTGAATAAAATAAATTACGGGATTATTATGTAAATTATATGAGGTTTGGCTTTCTATCTGTCACTTGTAGAAATATCTGTTTAGAATTCCGCTTTGATATGAAAATTGAAAACCTTATTGGCATCCGAAACCGAAATTGACTACACCGAGGTGTTAATTGGAATTTTTAGAATCATTTGGCAAATTTTATTAAAAATTGATTCAGTCTGATTCGTTAAGTTGCGTTTGGCTAGCTTAATAATCCAATTAATGCATTTTTGACATCATAGCTTTATATATGGGCCTTAAACTCATTTTGAGCTCATTTCTTTTACCCCTTAGTGCAAAAATCTGAGAATACATTCTAGAGTGAGAGTGAGACTCCATTTTAGAGAGAGAGTGTGTGGATTCAAGGAAGAAGTGAAGAATTTTGCTAGAGTAGCTCAAGTTTGGCAAGGATCTTGTGTAATTGAGGGCTTTTGGTAAGCATCTAACCCATAATTCATGAAGAAGTTGTGTTATAAAGATGCATTCATGGAGTTGTTAGGATCATTTGCATGTAATTTACATATGGTTGTGAAGAGGATGGAGGATTTGACTATACTTCCACTTGCATGTGTATATATATGTAGAGGTTGTCATTTGAGTTTGATTTTGAGCATCTAACTTATTTTGGGAGTTATTTGGTGCATGCATGTTAGAATCACCATGTTTAATCATTGAAATTCATGTTTTGAATTACATGCATGGAGTTGATAAGCTCAAATTTACTAATTTCATGAGTTTTGGAGAAAAGAATTGTGTGTTCTACACGCATGAAAGTTTTGGTTCTAATTTTGGTAAATTCATGGGCTTTGACTAAAAAGAATTGATGAAAATCATACATTCATGTTTTTGAATAAGTTTTGCAAGTTTATGAACAAGCCATGCACGAATTTGCCATTGAAATTGCTTTTGGAACTCAAAACCCTGTTTTGAAAAACCCAGAATTTTACAGTCCGCTCGAGCGAGGAAACCTACACTTGAGCGGAGAATACGAGCTCTCAGTATTTTTTTTCAGACATGAGCTCTCCGCTCGAGCGACCACTTGGACGCTCGAGCGAACCTTTTGCATGTTGTCGATACGCTCGAGCGTGGGAGTTGTAGCACGGGCGTGGATTTCGACCAACCAGTACTTTTTCCAAGTTTGCAGGTCGCTCGAGCGGAGTAAGTCACGCTCGAGCGGCACCTCTCATTTTGCATGTCTGCTCGAGCGAGGAAGTCTACGCTCGAGCGGGGACCTTATTTTCAGAAAATTTTACCAAGTTCCGAGACTGCAAGTGTGTGTGTTTTAGGCAATGTGATAAGAAAAAATAAGAACCAATGTAATGAAAGCTCAGCCTTATTGGCCACTTGAATGTGTAATGATAAGACATGCTTGTGTTATGTATTTTGTGGTTGTAGGTCAAGACTCGAGGATTGATTGACCGCCTTGTAGAACCACTGTGAGTAACGTTATCGTAAAGATACGTTCATATGAATTATGTTCTAAATGAAATATGATAAGTTCTGATTTCTGAAATGATATCTATTTTCGTGAACGAATATTCCATATTTGAAATCTATTATGGCATCCATAGATAGTCCCAAGTCATGGGGAACGGCATGAAAATGCGGGTCCATGACATACAAGTAATTACGAGATCTCGTTAGCGACTTCATTGTGGTGATCTGTGTTTAATCGGTATCCGGAACCGATTACTCTAGTCGAAAGATGTTCTGTGATGTGTTCTATGGGATGTACCATTATTATGTTCTGATATGAGAATGATTATGCTATGATCTGTTTTCTGCTTATGATGTATTCGGATTTCGTTCACTAACCCTTTTACTTTAATGTTATTCATTAGGCTTTAGCTCATTGTGTGTATATATATATTATAGGTGAGCATTTTGGAGCCCGAGCCTGAAGGCTTTTGTCTGGATCTGTGTTCTGTTGTCAGCCAACCATAGTGCCTCACGTGGAGGTTCTCGAAGCATCCTGTGTTTAAGTTCTGTGGTTTCTGTTTATTTAAGACTTGATTTGATGTCGTTGGTTGTACTTAAAATACTGTAATGTGTGTGGGTATAATGTATGTTGACTACCGGTTATGTATATAAAGTTTTAAATATTCTGTTTTATATAAGTCAGCACAGCTCATTGGACAACTATATTTACGTATTTGCTTCCGCTAGCCCCTTAATTTTGTTAATCTGTTCAGAGGCCTTCGGTAATCCAAGGATTACTGGCCGGTTACGATGCTAAACCTATAGGGGCGGGTTTGGATCGTGACACTTAGTGCTTTATTTTCATCCGAACAAAGTTAGGTTTCGGCATTGTTAAAGTTTCTTCACTCTTTCTCTTGTCTTCTAAGCTTGAGGTAGGGATTGTTCACACTCTTGTATGAGTTTTACCTTAGTTATTTGCTATTTCAAAAGATTATAGTGGTTTGGGAGTTTTTGGCAAAAACCTAGGGTTTAAAATCAAAATGAAAAAAAGGGGGTTTTCAAATGGTTTCTTAGACAAACTTGTGAGTATGAAATTGGGGTTGGCATATGTTGAAATAAAGTGTTTTTTACATTGAAATTGATTTTCAAAGAGAAAGGGATTTTGCCCTAAAATGTGAATGTTTGAGATTGTAAAGAGAAAATGGAATTGATGTTGAGAATTATGAAATTGAAGTAATATTGATGATGATGGCGAAGTTAGATATATATTATCACTCTCATCTTGAGATTTTGAAAAAATGTATCTTTAATGAAATTTATTTATCTGTTTAGAAATATCTGTTTTGGGCTATTGGTGGAGGATAGCTATAAGTGTTGTAGAAATTGTATGAGATTTAGGTGAATTAAAACTAATTTCTCATCATGTGCATTAAACATCATTGCTTATTTAATACATTGAAAATGTATATTATTTTGAGAAAAAGGGGTAAACGTGGGAAAGAAGTATGTATCACCAAATCAAGTTGGCCTGTGTATCCAAGGTGAAAGTCCCGAAAATGCGCGTATCATGGGTGCCGATTTCTGTAGACGAAATATTCGTAAAATGGCAATAGTAGCGCTTGTATAGGCTACATTTACATGGGTATCGTTTGATGGTTTTTCGCGGATGAAATATCCGTGAAAGGTTGCACTGGTTTGAGATTTCCCCCTGCTTTCTATTGTAAAAGGGTATGGTTTTGCGAATTATGATATAAACCTGGCATTGCACGGCTTTTGAAAATGGATATAAATGTTTTGGTATTGGCATTGCATATGCATAAAACCTTATGACTTTGTTAGATTTATACATTGTGTTGCAGTGTTTCTACTAGGTTTTGGCTCACCTTATGTGGGAAAAACCATTTTCAGGTGCTGATGATATGCATCTACCAAGGACTTAGCTTGGGAGGATTGTGGAGCTGAAGGCTCAGTGTTGTTATTTTGTATTTAATTTTGTACAGGCCTAGGACTTTATCTGTATTGAGCTTAAAACTCTCTTTTGATGTACCTAAGCATTGACTTGAAAAGATGTAAGGCTTTAGGGCATATGATTATCTATTTAGCTTTCATTTCTTTTCACAATCTTGTAACACATGTTGTAGATTTAGGATGTACTATTAATGAATGTATATCACATGTGTCACCTTTTGTATGTGAAACTCTGATTAATGAAAGTTTATCAATTCATTTATGTTGTTATCTATTGGATGTTATGAGATGAGTATATCGTGTTTATTCAGGGCGTTACAAAATACAAACTTAATCTAACTCTCCATCTTCTTAACGAACCTACAAGTTTTCAATCAGATCATTACGAATTGCATTATGGGTTTTAGTAGATTTAATCCTCTAGCGATTGAACATAAATTCAACATACTCCTGGTTTGGATCGCATGACTGTAGACACCCCATTTTTGACCGACCTTAAGACTCAGACGTCACCGGTTGAGCGCTCGGTGATGTTGCATACTGTGCTCGTTCAGAAGTCTCAGAGTCGCGGCCGCGCGCCCTGCCTCCGGACCTCCGAACCATCTTCTCTACCTTGTCTCGGTTTGCGAACCAGGCTCGGTTTTCTCTGTTTTCTTTCCTAAGGGAAGGGAGTGGTCCCGCAGATTATCTCCCGGTGGCCGTGAGCTACTTTTCGTGGCCGCAGGCCATTTTGCCCATCTCGGAGCCCGGTTCCCGGTTTTCGGGGCCGTTAGGCCGTGTGCCTCGGCTCGGGACCGCCCAACCATCTCCGCTTTCTCCGATTTTTGGCGGAGACCTCTGTTTTAATGTTCCGAGGAACACTGGGGCCCCTGATGCCCACTTCGCAGCCGAACACCACTTCCGGTGCCCGGCGACCCATTTTCGGGACCCCGAACTGCGTGATTTGGGCCCCGAGCTTTCGTTTTGCATCAGCCTTCTCCGGTTTTTGGCAGAGACCTCTGTTTTAATGTTCCGAGGAACACTGGGGCCCCTGATGCCCACTTCGTGGCCGTATGCCACTTCCGGTACCTGTAGCCGGTTTTCGGGACCCCAAACTGCGTGTTTTGGTCCCGAGCACTCATTTCGCATCCATTTTCTCCGGTTTTTGGCAGGTATCTCTGTTTCGTCATTCTAGAGGACACTGGGGTCGCAGATACCCACTTCGCTGCTGAACACCACTTCCGGCACCCGCAGCTCATTTTCGGGATCCCGATTGGCTCGGTTTTGGCCCCGAACATTCATTTCTCATTTGTTTTTGTTCAAACTTGGCAGGTACCTCTGTTTCAACATCAGGAAGATCACTGGGGGGTGAGAAGCCAGCAATTATCCCAGATAACCAGTTTCGCTCCTCCGGAGCCCGTTTTGCTCACTTCCGGGCCAATATTGAACACCCTAGGGGCATTTTCTTCCAACCAAAGCTACATATCTGTGATGAGGGCATCTTGGAGGACACTGTGGTATGGTGGTCGGCCAGCAATGGTTGATTTCATTTTTGGGCCTCTCCTTCAAGCTCTATGTTGTGACTCTTGGTTCAATGTTGCCAAATTCAAACCTTGGATTCTTGTTCTACACATCTTGGAGGACACTTTGGTATGGTGGTCGGCCAGCAATGGTTGGTTTCATTTTTGGGCCTCTCCTTCAAGCTCTATGTTGTGGCTCCTGCTTCAGAGTTGCCAGATTTCAACCATGGGGTCTTGTTCTACACATCTTGGAGGACACTTTGGTATGGTGGTCGGCCAGAAATTTTTCTGTTCATTTTTTGGGGGTGGCCGGCCGGCCATGGTGAGTGGCTGGCCGACCAGGTGGGGTGGCCGGCCGGCCACCTCCCACAAATTTACCTGGCCGGCCAGCTTCCTGCTTTCCAGCCTGTCCCAGCTGTCCGGATATCTTTCAACATATCCCGGGGCATCCGGGGATATTTCGGGAGGGAAAGATTGGGTGCTTTCCCTCCCCTTTTACACCCCATTTCTTGCCTATTTAAAGGGCCCTCCCTCTCCTTCTTCAAGGTTGGAAAATTTGTCTTCAAGAACACATCTTCAAATTCCTCCATTTCCTTAGCTCAAAACTCCAAAAAAGCTTCAAGTGTCAAGGTCTTCTCTTCATCAACACATAGCCTCACCATCCCTACTACCACTCCAGCAGCTAGGAAGTGAATTTCAGAGGTTGAGAAGCTACAAATCAAAGCCAAGAATCAAAGAAAGACAAGTCTTCAAGGGTAAGTCTTCAAAACCAACTTTTAGGGCTTTTTCTTGGTTCTTTTTTATACTCTAATTGGTTGAGAATTGGGGCTCCGACCCCTACTGCTTTTGTGCTTGTTTTGAGCCCCTCTACAACTTTGTAGAAGGGCTCAACTTCATTTGATGCTTCTATGATACACTTGTTTCAATACCTAGCTTTTATGCCATTTTCTTGCATGCTAGTTTTGGTCTATTTGTGTTTGTTTCTAGGGGTCCGACCCCTACTGCTTTTGTTCTTATTTTGAGCCCCTCTACAACATTGTAGAGAGGCTCAACCCCATTTGGTGCTTGTATATATCACCTCCTTCAATATTCATCAAGTGTGCCACTTTTTGCATGCAATTTTGACCTATCTTTATTTGTTTTTGGGGCTTCGACCCCTACTGACTTTGGTCTTATTTTGACCCCCTTTACATATTCCATGAAGAAAGTTTTGTCATTTGGTGTGTGCATTGCATGTCTCATGATATAGCCTATTTGGAAGCCTATTTTGCATGGATCTTTTAACATGATTGTGTTCTGATTTTGAGGATGTCATCTTCTGCAATTGTGCTTATTTTTAGCTCATCTTCAATTTTGTAGAAGAAAGTTTGTCCATTTGGGGTTTTCATATATCACTTGTCTCAATACCCCTCTTTTGGCCACTAACTTTGCATGCTTTGTTTGATCTATCTATGCTTGCATTTAGGCCATGTTTATTACTGAAAATATGCCATATTTTGGACTGCCTTGCTACTGTTCTTGCTGCCATGATTATATTTTGCATGTATAGCATGGCTATAGGCCATTTCGGGGCTTAATTTCGCATTTTCGGGATGAATGCATGCTTCGAGTGTCATTTCGAATTGTTTCGGGGCTTTTTTCCCCTTTATTTAAGTGCTGAAATTCCATTGCCATGCTTGCATATCATTTCCCATGCCATTTGTATCATTTTTGCATTGCCTCGGTTTGCGTGCCTATGGGCACGCACTTCGAGGCACCTCATTTTTATCATTCCGGCAGCCTATGTGAGTGAGCTGAGGCCCTCTCATGTTGGCGTAAGCCCAATTCGCATTTTCATGCTTGTATGCCATCGCCTCGGTTTGTGTGCCCGTGTGCACGCATTTCGAGGCACTTTGTCTTTATCCGACGGCCTCCTATGTGAGTGAGCTGAGGCTCTCCCATGTTGGTGTAAGCCCATCGTTGCATTCCGTATGCCATTTCGTCTCATTTTATCATTGCCTCGGTTTGCGTGCCTGTGGGCGCGCATTTCGAGGCACTTCGGTTTTATCCGATCATGCATCGCATATCGTCGCCTCGGTTTGCGTGCCTGTGGGTGCACATTTCGAGGCACTTCGATTTTATCTGATTTCTCTCATTTTATCATCGCCTCGGTTTGCGTGCCCGTGTGCACGTATTTCGAGGCACTCTGTTTTATCCGCTTGGCATTGCGTATGCCTATGCCTCGGTTTGCGTGTCTGTGGGCGCGCATTTCGAGGCACCTCTGTTTTATCCGATTTGCACTTCATATCATCGCCTCGGTTTGCGCGCCTGTGGGCGCGCACTTCGAGGCACTTCGGTTTTATCCGATTTTCTCATTTCATCATTGCCTCGGTTTGCGTGCCCGTGGGCACGTATTTCGAGGCACTTCGGTTTTATCCGATTGGCTTTTCTTACATCGCCTCGGTTTGCGTGTCCGCGGGCACGCATTTCGAGGCACTTCAGTTCTATCCGATTTTCTCATTTGCATCGCCTCGGTTTGCGTGCCTGTGGGCGCGCATTTCGAGGCACCTCTGTTTTGTCCGATTTGCATTTCATATCATCGCCTCGGTTTGCGTGTCCGTGTGCACGCATTCCGAGGCACTCAGTTTTATCCGATTTGCATGTCATGCCATCGCCTCGGTTTGCGTGCCAGTGGGCACGCATTTCGAGGCATCTCATTTTCATAGCATTGCGTATGCTAGGATTGTATGTTAGTTGCATTTCATGCATATCATGCATATTGCACGGGAAACGAGGCGCATTCTGTACTCCGAGTACCGGAACGTGTCTCAATTCCCAAGTCACCGACACTCCAGATTACCCATGATGGAGTTAGGTTTTTGTTGTAGCATTCATCTGCATTCATCCCATATTGAGTTGCGCATTTCGGTTCCTCGGCCATCATGCATCGAGATGCGTGATTGGTGGCACGAGGATCGAGGCATGCATATATTCGTGAAATACATTGCTATGCCCTTTTCCTGCTCTCTGTTGCAGCAAAATCAACAATCAACAACTTTTCGGAGGCCGGCACGCATTTCGAGAAAATTGCAAACAGAGGCTAATCAGGGCATCCCAGTGGATTTCTGCGCCAGGCAGCCCAACATACATCATACATCAGAAGCAAGCCAGTCCCTGGCTTGCATGCCAGTTTTACTTTTCTGTAATTAATTTGTTAATTAATTAGAAATCTGTATATTTATTCGGACTGTATATTCTTTTATTCGGACTGTATTATTATTTTATTCGGACCCTCTGCGCGAGGGCATAATTGTAATAAGGGTGTGTGAGTGTGATGTATGTCTTCCAACCCCCATTTCTTTCTTCCCTTTTATTTACCCGCTTTGGATGGTTAGATATAGGGCATGTTTAAATTAGCATACAGTATGACAGCATGTTTGCATCATTCATCTGTTTTGCACGCACCGGGCTCGGCGCATCATACAAACTGCATTGTACTTCAATTACAAGATGAATACATGTTAGTTGTAGCATTCCATATGCCATATTTAGAATAGCCGAGCCTGCCATAATTGCATTTTGCATGTGTTGCATTAGGCATTTCAGTATACTTAGGATCATGCATGATTTCTAACGTAGTTTCTGTTTTGGCTTGGAGTACCCTGTAAGTTTTATGCTTTAGCATCCTTGCATGCGTGTGAGTGTTGCCATGATAGCATGCTTACCATGAGGCTATTTGCTTATGTGATATAACTGCCTTGAATGCCTGTGGGTGGAGGTTGAGTTATCTGAATTGGAATAATGCATTGACTGTTTGTTTTAAGCCCACTAGATAGTGGCAACACCATGTTTTCTAAGCCCACCTGAGGGTGGCAAAATCTGCATTTTTTTAAGCCTACCTGCGGGTAGCAAACCATCTTTCAAACAAACAAACATGAAATGTTTTATTCCAATTCAGACGACTCAGTCTATACTTGTTTGCTGCGAGCATCACATAGTAACCTAGGCTAATAATCGGAATAAGAACTCACAATGTTTTCAAAAACAGATATCATGGTTAGTAGAGGCCGGTCTTTGACCGGGCGAGAGGGGGTGCTCACGATGCGACCTTCCCCAATCGTACCCAAGTTCCCGAGCCAGCTTTGGTGATGACGGACACGTGGCCTTTTGGCACCGAGTCAGGGTTTCCTAAATTTCCCATTTTAAAATATTTAGGTGGCGACTCTGTTATCTGGCAAAGCAGTCCATGTTTGGCACTTCTTTCAAAAAATCAGTTTTCTCAAAAACGATTTGCCGGATTTGGACTCTTTGGTTCAGATTGAGAACCGCAACGAAAATCGAGTCCGAGCTGTAGCGAGGTCCCTCGCGGGCGTTGTTACAATGACACTTGAAATGGGGTATTAATGGTATCTGTTTACAGTAGTGCTGCACTACGTTGATTTTCAAGAATATCACACTTCTCTTCATTGATCATATTGTGCAAAATAATGCACATTTTCATGATGTAGTATAGATCCTCATCACTTCAACCTCTCGCCAAAACTCTAACAATATTAAAACGTGTTAGGAGAACTTCAAATGCCCTTTCAACATCCTTCCGACATGCCTCTTCCATCCTCTGAAATAGTTGTCTCTTTAAACCTTGAGGTTAAGATATTGTTTTGACAATCATTGCCTAACGAGGATAAATACCATCAACAAGATAATATCCCATACTGTATGCGTGATTATTGATAGTATAGTTGGTAGTAGGGGCACGTCATTTAGTTAATTGAGAAAATAGAGATGACCTGTCAAGAACAATAATACCATTAAGAGAGCCAAGCATGCCAAAGAAAGTATGCTAAATCCATAAGTCGTAGGAGGCGACTGCCATGAGCACAACAGTTGGTTTGTGCACATGTCTAGTGTAAGCACCGGCTTGGGTGGTTGGACATTTATCATAATGCCAGTGGATACAATCTAAACTCCCTAACATTCCAGGGAACCCACGTTGCTCTCCTTTTTGCAATTATCTGGCGACATCTTCCTCATTTGGGGATCTTAAGTATATGCCTTCATAGATAGCAACAATCGTTCTGGTAAAAAAATTCAAGGTTGCAATAGCAATAGTTTTGCCGATTCTGATGTACTCGTCCACAATATCAGCAAGTACGCCGTATTGAAGAATCCGAAGTGCAACAGTCATCTTCTGCACACCGAATGATCCAGAAGCACCGATGGCATTAGGGGTTCGGATGATGTACTCATTGACTTGTTGAATATCATGTAAGATATTAAGAAATAATGACCGCCTCATTCAAAAACATCTTCGAAAGTATTCTTTTGGATAAACAGGATTATCTGTAAAGTATTCTCTATAAATATGTTTGTTGCCTTCGACCCTCTCACGATTAATATATCGACAACTACTTGTGGAACCAACATGCCTGGTTGGTTGGCTTAGGGTTAACACTTGTATTCTTTATTGTTGCCCTGTTAACAATTGCATCAATATTCGTCAAAATCTCCATTAAAGGCAGCTTTAGTGAAATTGCTCATTGTGGGTGGGTGAATATGAGAATTATAGAATACCTTGTGGGTGGGTAGAGAGAGTTTAGAAGATATGAAAATTGTGGGTAAGTGAATATGAAAATTGTAGAAAACTTTTTGTTATAATTTATAGAGAAAATTGTGGACAGGTGAATAATGGGTGGTTGTTGGTAATAGGTAGATGGTGAGTCAGAATTGTAGGTACCCTCTTCAGGACTAGTTGATAGGTGGTTGGTGATTGTTTATTTTTTAATTTTTAATGTAGTTAATATTTATTTATTTATTTTGTAGTGGTATGTTTTTTGGTTGGGTGAATTATATTATTTTTTTTTTCAATTTTTAAAATTTTATATTTGTCTAGTTAGGTAGAATGTAAATATTTAATTTATTTTAGAAAAAGTTTGAAAAGGTCACAAAAGACAAAAAAATAAACAATAAAAAAATCACTAAAAAACCTATATCTGAACAACGCCTACGAAATTAGAGGGAAAGTTGGTTGAGATTTTCTAAAATGACATGTGACTATTAGAGCACTATGGCTATAATTTGGCCAAATTATAACAATGGCAATGCTATTATAATATTTGTTGTTGGAGATGCTCTTAGAATGTTTATGATAGCATGGCAAAAGTTTTTTTTTTTTTACATTACAGTGCACCCATCATGCATTTGATAAACAAATAGTTTACTCGGATGATGACTAGATGTATCTTAGTTGAAATATTAACTCACACATCTAGACAAGATGAATCTGAAATAAAAGATTTTTTCAATCTAGGTTATTCCAGAGAAATTTACACCGAGCTTAATGGTGTTTGGAAAACTCACATTGTAGACAACAAAGTAAAATTTCAAGAACACGTGGGAATCTTAACCAATAGACTAGATGAGCAAACATGTTTCAATATCAATAAACAAATGAATTGGAATAAAGATTTTCATTTTGAAAAGATAAATATTTTCTTCAACTATTTGACCTCATAGCCAATGAGTTTCAGGATCCAGTTTTTTAAAACATAAAAAGAAATTGTCTATTTGAAAAAGCAAGAACTTTACTTTTGAAAGAGATTTTTTTTTTTCCTTCATAAAAGAGCAAGTTGAAGACTACTGCATAGAGATTAAACAAATCCTTTTGTGATCTTTTCACAAAATTAATTACAATGATGGAATTCCTAACTAACCATTATTGCAATTATGAACAATGGTATGTGGAAGATATTGATTGGGACATAACTAACCAAGTTATTTTCCAAATATTTGATCCATTACAATGGCTCAATTTTTCAATGATGATTAAGGTCATGCTCTTGTGGGTAATAAAAACTACATTTGGGGAAAATACTTCACATTCTAGATATCAAGCACAATTGGTTAAAGACAAAAAGAACATTTTTATTAACCTTATCAAATTTGGTACCTCAAAGCCACTGAGGAATACAAATTTGAAAATAGTATACCAAATGAAGAAAAGGAACAAGAAGAATGGGAATATATATATATATATAAATTTGTAACATTAGTCCAACACAATATTGGACAAACAGTCTTTAATTGTGTCACAAGCGGCTTCAAACATTAATGGCTCAGCACCATTGCCATTCATGGTAACAAATGGAAGACTATTTGTTTCATTTTTTTACCAATTTTCACATGATATTTCACCGGACTCTAGAACAAATATATGAGGCACATAAAATGTTATTAGACATAGCTAAAAGTTCAATGATCATGGATGACTTTGAAGAATTTAGAAATCGAAAGTTCAATCAAGACCCTAAGTCAGCTCCAAGTGAAAATGATGTTGAATATCTCAACATCGTTAATCCAATGGAAGCAAAGTGGACCCCAAGAAGACTCCGGATCAGCTCCAAACCTTATCCAGGACACATGGAGTAATCTATACAATTTGATATAAAGTGATTAGGCAAGTCACGCTAGCCAATGCTACAAGACAAAATTACTTTGGACAAAAGTAAATGTTAGTAAATAATAGTTATCTCTTTCAAACAAAAGGAGTGATGAATATAGTGAGATAATTTTGTAAATAATGTAAGCAATGATGTAAATGGATAAACTTGCATACTGTAGACACCAAATTATATTTTGAAATCCGACAACTATTTGTATAAATAGGCAACTTGCCTAAGTAATGAAGTATGTAAATTCTCTCCATCAAAATCTTCTTTTTTATTTCCTTCCTTTGCCTAACTTTTTTAACTTTACCTAACTTCATAAATATTTATTGCTCCTTTCCTAGGGTGTGTATTATATGCCAGTTATGTCATTCATGAGTTTGATTATTAGAAATGGTATAACTAAATACTATGGGAGTCAAAACTATAAAAATAAAAAATAAACTGAGTTATAACCCAACATCGTGAGGTATAACCAAACAACTCTTGAATGTCATAATAAATATCACAACATATCATAACTAATAACATAGTAAGTCATAACTAACAACACAAATATTGTAACAAAAGGTGCATATGTACCATAGAAAAACCCTACAATACAACTCTAAAACTCAACTTTGCTTACATTTATTATAACTTTATGGTAGGGACCTAATTAATTAGTGCATTAAAAATATTAATGAAAGTGGTTCTACATTTTTTGCCACATATAATTGGAGATGGGATGGTTGTTGTGTGGGGAGCAAAGCAGTTATTATTGTGTAGTCATTGGGGCCTATTTTGGGATTCGTTTCGATAATTCGAACCATTTACTTTTTAGGACATATTGAGTAGAACATATTTGTAAAAAATTAAGTTAATTAGGCATCGTTAACCATTTCATCAGCTCATATTTGTATTGAGTTTTATACCCATATTTGTCATTCATTTTTGTATATACAAATACAATTTGATGAAATTGTTAACAATGTCTGATAAATGTGATTTTTTTGTAGATATGTTTTACTGAATGTACCCTAAAAATTGAACTATTCGAATCATTGAAATGGATTCTGAAATGGGCTCCAATGGCTGAACAATAGTGGTTGATGTGTCTCTCGCACAGCAGTAACCCTATCTCCTCACTTATTAGGATAAATTGAGTAGAACATACCTGCAAAAATTTAAGTTGATCAAACATCATTAACCATTTAATCAAATTGCATTTGTATCTACAAAAATGAATGGCAAATGTGATTTGGAGGACAAAACTAAATACAAATGTGAGTTGATGAGATGGTTAACGATATTTGATCAACTTGATTTTTTTACAAGTATGTTCTACTTGATGTACCTTAAAAAATGAATGGTTCGGATTATCAAAACGAGTTCCGAAATAGCCCCAATGTCTGCACAACAGTGTCTGCTTGCCCTCGCACAACAACTACCCCATTTTCAAAAAGTGAACAGTTCAAATTATTGAGACGGGCTCCAAAACGATGACACATTGTTTACTTTACTTTTAATTATCTATATTTGTTAATTTTCTATTTTTAATGGTCCCTTCTTAATGAAATTTGGTAATTAGTTATTAATGAATAATTTATTTATTAGACCCTTTAAAATTAATGAGAATTATGGGAAGGATTTGGACCATCTCCAGTCTAAAATTGAATTGGATAGTCTAGTCCGGCCCGTTGGGTCCACTTTTGGGTCATGTTTTCAATAATATGTACCGTTCACATTTTAAGATTCGTGAATACATCATCCCTACAAAAAATCAAGTTCATCGGACAACATAAATCACGTTTTCGGATTGATGTTGTATGAACCATTAATTTTCTCACCGTCAATTTTTTTCATACAGAACTGATCCAAACACGTGGTTGTCGTTATCCAATTGACTTGATATTTTTGCAGGGATGATATACTCGATGAACTCTAAAATGTGAACGGTTTAAATTGTCGAAATGAGATAAAAAATGGACAGTACCTTTCCAGTCCAGCCAATCCCTTATGAGAAAATGTAATTATGTTCTCAACATCTTCAACCTTGTGCACTTTTTTAGTTGTCCTCTTAATAATTCATGTATTTTTGACATTGATTGAGTATTCATTTTTTAGGAGAGAATTTCAAAACACTGGAATAGATATTAAAAAAAAAAAATTACAAAAACTTATAGTGTGTAAGTGATTTTGTGATGGAATGCAAGTGAAAGATTATGAGGGTGCAAGTTCCTTGTTTGTGTAAAAAAAAAAAAATTTGCTCCCACTGAAATGCACAATTTTCCCTTTTTTTTTTTTTTGGGTATCCAATTGAGTATTCAATAGTTAGATGTGAATTGCGTCTTCACTAGTGATGGTTAATGGACACGGGTTTAAATTAGTTAAAGTAGGGTATTCATTAAAATAAGAGAAAATGACTAATAAGCTTGTTCTCTACATTAGTGATGGTTAGTTAGTTAAAGTAGGATATTCATTAAAATTAGTTAACGTAGGGTCTTCACTAGTGATGGTTAATGAACAAGTGAATTGCGTCTTCACATGTTCTCTACGTTTTTAATTTGAACAATTAAATTCTATTTTGCTTTTTGTTTTCGTTTTTCTATTTCTTATTTGTTTTTATTATTATTATTATTATTATTATTATTATTATTATTATTATTTTTAATTTCTCCCAAATTAGTTCAATCTCCAAATAGCATACTTTATTCCAGCTGCGCCCTTAGGCCTCGTTTGGCAAGTAATTTTTCTAGTCAAAAAGTCACTAAAAAAATTAAAAAGTCAACAACCCATATCAAAAGTCAAAGATTTTCTTTTCTCTCTACTTTTTGTATATTTTTTCGTAAAAAGTCAAAAAGTCATCCAAACATACTAGTTTTTTTTACATCACATTTTAGCTAAAAAGTTACTTAAAAAGCCTATTCCCAAACAAGGCCTTAATATATATGTGAACAAATTCTAACAAGGAAAAGTAAAAGCAAGTAAACAATTGAATAAAAAATTGGCATTCATCTCAATAATATGACAGATCTATTAATCATTCATTGATGATAACAAATTAACAGTTTTTGAACGAAAGAAAAACCTATAATCATAATTCATTAGTCCAAAATTGCAAAAACAAATGCATAGTTTATCACAAATGTCTTGAAAATAAACACGAGGAAAAAAATACAATAGTGATAATATAAGTCCAGTAACAATAGCATCTGTCCAATGAATAATCTGTAATCTCCCATAAAATTCATCACCACAAAATCAACCACTTCAACTACTCGAAAAAACTCCCATCTCTTTTTATTTTTATTCAATTATTTATTGCAGTCCTAGTTTACACACTGTTTGTGCGGAAGTTTGAAACCAAAAATAAAATAAAATCTTAGAGTGATTATTTTGCTGATTATTTTTTGAAGGATAAAATTGGAACATTAATCAAATTGAAACTTCTTTTGGAGAAGTTACAAAAAAGTAGGACTTAATTGTCCAAATTGAAATTGATAGGACTCAATGGTAACTTAAAACTAAAAGTGATACTTATGGTAATTTTCTTTTAAAATAATCCAACCTAACCCAAATTTGCTCATTTAGGACATGTTTGATAACGTTTATGCTTACAGATTTATGTTTATATCTACCAAAAAAAAATCTAAATATTGTAAAGAAAAACCCATTTGATGTCTATTTTTATCTTTAAAAACTTGTCAAAAGTTTACAAATTTTACTAAATTCTTTTAACTACAAAAAAATTGATTTCACATTTGTTTCCTTTGGGAAAATAAATTACGTTTTATTGATAATTTTGATACTATTTTCCCATTCATTTTTTTTATCCGAACTCAACAGAATCCAATGTTCAACAAGATTTCTCTCAAGTTCAAATATGAAATTAAGAGAACATGAAGGTCCACTACGAGTCCTTAGTGATCCAAACTGTTTCCTTTTATAGAGTCTTCCAGGTATATCTTTTATGAAAAAAATTAGATCGGTTCGATAATCGTAGCATTTTTATTTTATCGCGCTTGTCTCTGAAAAAATAAATAACAAATATATTTTTAAAAATAGACCATCTTTTTTTTGGAGATAAACAATAAAATGGAAAGGCTACAATTGTCGGATCAACTTAATTTTTTTTTATGAATGATATACACGGAAGGTCTTACAAAATAAAATGTTCAAATCATCGAAACGAGATCCATACTGAGCCCCACGAAGCCCAACCCTAATTTTAAATAAGTTTGTAAGATGCAACTCATTTATTACTTGTTTATAAATTTAGATATACGTATATTTAAATGGACTTCAAATGGATTTTTTATTTATTTATTTATTGGTAAAAGAAAGTTTTATTGATGAAAGAAATCACGACATTCCATCAATAAAGATATTGGATGCACAAGCCTCATAGTAAAGCAAAATGATCCCAATTAAGTAGTCACCATTTAACCAACCGAACAAGACCAAAGCATGACAAAAGATAAAAAGCCAACAACACAAGCAGCCAAACTCCACCCCTAGCTGCTATGCATTTCAAAAGGATGAAATTGACATACAAATATGATGTGATAATACCATTTCGATAAATAAATGTCATCTTCATAAGTGTTTTGATTTAAAGTAAATGGTCCACAATGCCACTTATTAACAAATGCCCTAATATAAAGGGATCCACATTAATGCATAAATCTTATTTCTCACCTTTTAGACACAAGCCAAATGGAGCCTCATTAATAAATAAGTAATGTTATATAAACAGTTTTTCTAAGTTCATTTTAATAAATACACTTGAGACTTTTAACCTTCGTATCTAATTGTAAGAAATTTAGTAAAAATATATTTATGTATATCATTTTTCTTAATTAATGTATATTGAACCTACTTATATCAAGGAGTGAATAAATATGGTGAAAGAGTAGTCCACTCTAATCTAAAAGTTAAACCTACTACTATATATTTTTATTTTTTTTATCGGCGAAAGATAGTTGTTAATTGTTAGATTAACACCTATAGGAGTTAGCCTTTCCATCTTTGCAAAATACCAAGTGTTTGCCATCTAAATTCAACTCCCTCTGAAGGAGAGTTAAACCTATAACCTCCCCTTTGGGATTAAACCCTTAAGAGAGTTATGGTGTTTAAACGCACCATTAAACACAGTGATGTGATAGTGTATTAGAATATGGAAAATGCTATAGACCCCAAATAAATTACTAAATGTTTTACCAAACTTCTCATATTGGTGTGGGACCCACACACATGTGATTTATGTGGGTCCCACACCTATGTAAGAGGTTTGATAAAACATTTAGTAATTCATTTAGGGTCCCTAACATAACCCTTAGAATATCTTAGGCAACTCTGTCTCTCATCAGTCAATCATCTCTTTTACATATCACTAATCTTTAAAAATAAGTGGTTGTTTGGGATGTGCTATATAAATGTACTTTTTGACTTTTTGACTAAAAAAATAGAGAAAAAAATATGTATATTTGTGATAACTTTTTAACTTTTTACAAAAAGAAGTGTAATAAAATATTGTAGTAAAATCAAAATGATCATTCAAGGCAGAGCTAAGGCAGTCCACATTCATGTAGTTTGCATGCTAGTTTAATTGCTTACTTAGTTAGTTTGTTAATTAATTAGAGTTGTGTAATAATTAGCTGTAATTTATTATTCATTTTGGTTGTGTAATAACTAGCTTAATTAGATTAGTTTAGATTAGCTAGTTAGTGTTGTATTATTTATTCGGACCCTCCGTCGAGAAGGCCAACTGTTGTAATAAGTGTGCGTGTGTGTGATGCATGTCTTCCAACCCCACGTCTTTCTCCATTTTATTTACCAGCTTATGATGGTTAGTTTTAGGGCATGTTTCAATTAGCATCCTTATGCTCGCATGATTGCATCCATTCATCTATCTTGTATGCACCGGGCTCGGCGCATCATACTAACTGCATTGTATTTCAATTCAAAGTTAAATACATGTTATCTGTAACATCTCATATGCCATTTTAGAATAGCCGAGCCTATCTTAGTTGCATCCTGCATATGTTGCATTAGGCATCTCAGCATAGTTAGGATTTATGCATGATTTCTAATTAGCTTCTTTCTTTGGCTCGAAGTACTCGATGAGTGTTTATGCTTTAATATCCTTGCATGTGTCTGAGCGACTGCCATGATAGCATGCTTGCCATGAGGTTAACTGATTATGTAATATACTTGCCTGAATGCCTGTGGGTGAAGGTTATATTACTTGAATTGGAACAATTCATCGATTGCGAGTTTTAAGCCCATTTGAGAGTGGCAAATCACCCTGTTTTCTAAGCCCACTTAAGGGTGGCAAATCCACGTCTTAGCTTACTTGCGAGTAACACCATCAAACTATTTTCAAATAAACAAACATGAAATGTTTTGTTCCAACTCAGGCGATCTAATTTATACTTGTATGTTGTGTGCATCACATAGTAATCCTAGGCTAATAAACCGGAATAAGAACGCATGTGTTTTCAAAAACTCGATATCATGTTTAGTAGTGGCCGATCTTTGATCGGGCGAGCGGGGGTGCTCATTGCATGACCTTCCCCAATCGTACCCAAGTTCCCGAGCCGAGGCAACTTTGGTGATGACGGACACGTGGCCTTAGGCACGAGTAAGGATTTCCTAAATTCTCCCAAAATAAAATATTTATGTGGCGACTCTGTATCTGGCAAAGCAGTCCATGTTTGGCACTTCTTTCTAAAAATCAGTTTTTCAAAACGATTTTCCAGATTTGGACTCTTTGGTGATTTATCGGCCTCGCATTGCACTTTGCGGGATTAGATTCAGAGCAATGACATTTGAGTCCGAACTATAGTAAGCCCAATGAACAAAACGGGATTTTCCCAAGACGTTCCAAATGAAGAAAATGAACAAGAAGAATGGGAAAATATATATATTGGGCAGACAGTCTTTCAGTTGTGCCAGACAATCTTTCAGTTGTGTCACAAGCGGCTTCAAACATTAATGGCTCAGCACCATTGCCATTCATGGTAACAAATGAAAGACTATTTGTTACAATTTTTACCAATTTTCACATGATATTTCAACGGACTCTAGAACAAATATAGGAGGCACATAAAACATTATTAGACATAGCTAAAAGTTCAATGATCATGGATGACTTTGAAGAATTTAGAAATTGAAAGTTCAATCAAGACCCTAATTCAGTTCCAAGTGAAAATGATGTTGATTATCTCAACATCGTTAATCCAATGGAAGCAAAGTGGACCCCAAGAAGACTCCGGATCAGTTCCAAACCTTATCCAGGACACGTGGAGTAATCTATACAATTTGACATAAAGTGATTAGGCAAGTCACGCTAGCCAATGCTACAAGACAAAATTACTTTGGACAAAAGTAAATGTTAGTAAATAATAGTTACATCTTTCAAACAAAAGGAGTGATGTATGTAGTGAGATAATTTTGTAAATAATGTAAGCAATGATGTAAATGGATACACTTGTATATTGTGGACACCAAATTATATTTTGAAATCCGACAACTACTTGTATAAATAGGCAACTTGCCTAAGTAATGAAGTATGTAAATTCTCTCCATTAAAATCTTTTTTTTTAATTTCCTTCCTTTGCCTAACTTTTTTAACTTTGCCTAACTTCATAAATATTTATTACTCCTTTCCTAGGGTGTGTATTATATGCCAGTTATGCTATTTGTGAGTTTGATTATTAGAAATGGTATAACTATATACTATGGGAGTCATAACTATAAAAATAAAAAATAAACTGAGTTATAACCCAACATCGATCATGAGGTATAACGAAACAACTCTTGAATGTTATAACAAACATCACAATATATCATAACTAATAACATAGTAAGTCATAACTAACAATACAAATATTGTAACAAAAGATGCATATGTACCATAGAAAAACCCTACAATACAACTATAAAACTCAACTTTGCTTCCATTTATTATAACTTTATGGTAGGGACCTAATTAATTAGTGCATTAAAAATATTAATGAAAGTGGTTCTACATTTTTTGCCACATATAATTGGAGATGGGATGGTTGTTGTGTGGGGAGCAAAGCAGTTGCTGTTGTGTAGTCATTGGGGCCTATTTTGGGATTCGTTTCGCTAATTCAAACCGTTTACTTTTTAAGATATATTGAGTATAATATATTTGTAAAAAATCAAGTTGATTAGATATCGTTAATCATTTCATCGACTCATATTTGTATTAAGTTTTATACTCATATTTGTCATTCATTTTTGTATATACAAATGCAATTTGACGAAATTGAATTGTTAACAATGTCTGATAAATGTGATTTTTTGTAGATATGTTTTACTGAATGTACCCTAAAAATTGAACTATTTGAATCATTGAAATGGATTCCGAAATGGGCTCCAATGGCTGAACAATAGTGGTTAATGTGTCTATCGCATAGCAGCAACCCTATCTCCTCACTTATTAAGATAAATTGGGTAGAACATACCTGTAAAAATTCAAGTTGATCAAACATCATTAACCATTTAATCAAATTGCATTTGCATCTACAAAAATGAATGGCAAATGTGATTTGGAGTACAAAACTAAATACAAATGTGAGTTCATGAAATGGTTAACGATGTTTGATCAACTTGATTTTTTTACAAGTATGTTCTACTCGATGTACCTTGAAAAATAAATGGTTCGGATTATCAAAACGAGTTCCGAAATGGCCCCAATGGCTACACAACAGTGTTTGCCTGGGGCACAACAACTACCCCCATTTTCAAAAAGTGAACAGTTCAAATTATCGAAACAGGCCCCAAAATGATGACACATTGTTTACTTTACTTTTAATTATTTATATTTGTTAATTTTCTATTTTTAACGGTCCCTTCTTAATATAATTTGGTAATTAGTAATTAATGAATAATTTATTTATTGGACCCTTTAAAATTAATGAGAATTATGAGAAGGATTTGGATCGTCTCCAGTCTAAAATTGAATTGGATAGTCTAGTCCGAGCCGTTGGGTCCATTTTTGGGTCCTGTTTTCAATAATTTGTACCATTCACATTTTAGGATTCGTGAGTACATCATCCCTACAAAAAATCAAGTTGATCGGATAACGGAAATCACGTGTTCAGATTGATTTTGTATGAACCATTAATTTTCTCACTGTCAATTTTTTTCATACAAAACTGATCCAAACACGTGGTTGTCATTGTTCGATTGACTTGATTTTTTTGCAAGGATGATGTACTCAATGAATTTTAAAATGTGAATGGTTCAAATTATCAAAATGGGATCCAAAAATGGACAGCACGTCTCCAGTCCTGCCAATCCCTTATGAGAAAATGTAATTATGTTCTCAACATCTTCAACCTTGTACATTTTTTTAGTCATCCTCTTAATAATTCTTCATGTATTTTTGACATTGATTGAGTATTCATTTTTTAGGAGAGAATTTCAAAACACTGGAATAGATATTAAAAAAAAAAAAATTACAAAAACTTATGGTGTGCAAGTGATTTTGTGATGGGATGCAAGTGAAAGATTATGAGGGTGCAAGTTCCTTGTTTGTGTTAAAAAAAAAAAAAACAAAATTTGCTCCCACTGAAATGTATAATTTTCCCTTTTTTTTTTTTGGGTATCCAATTGAGTATTCATTAGTTAGATGTGAATTGCGTCTCCACTAGTGATGGTTAATGGACACGGGTTTAAATTAGTTAAAGTAGGGTATTCATTAAAATAAGAGAAAATGACTAATAAGCTTGTTCTCTACATTAGTGATGGTTAGTTAGTTAAAGTAGGGTATTCATTAAAATTAGTTAACGTAGGGTCTTCACTAGTGATGGTTAATGAACAAGTGAATTGCGTCTTCACTTGTTCTCTACATTTTTAATTTGAACAATTAAATTCTATTTTGCTTTTTGTTTTTGTTTTTTTATTTGTTTTTTTATTATTATTATTATTATTATTATTATTATTTGTAATTTCTCCCAAATTAGTTCAATCTCCAAATAGCATACTTTATTCCAGCTGCACCCTTAATATATGTTAGTGATGGTTAGTAAGGGGTTGTTTGGGGTGTCCTAAAAAAGTGTACTTTTTGTTTTTTTAGACTAAAAAATTGAAGAAAAAAATATGGATGTTTGAGTTAACTTTTTGACTTTTTATGAAAAAATGTGTATTAAAAAATTGTATAAAAAAGTGTGTAGGAGAAGATTGTGTAGGAGGCCGTACGGACTGGCAGTGGAGTGGCCTGGTGGAGTAGATGAGAAATTATTGTCTTCTTCTCGGGCTTTGATTGGATGGTGTTGTTTGGTGCGTGGGGGCTCACCATGGGTTCTGTTTTTCTAATAGGAACCGTTCAATATGTAGAAATTGTCGAGTACTATATATTTGTAAAAAATCACGTTGATTGGATATCGATAGCTATCTGATCGTGTTAATTTTTTTTGTTAACTGTTAACTATAACACCATTCGTTTTTATACAACACTGATTTGATAATGTAGTTAGTGATATCCGATAGACATGATTTTTTATAAGCATATAGTACTAGATGAGTTCTACATATTGAACGGTTCAGATTATCAAAATGGGACCCATGATAGGCCCCCACAGGTCAAACTTTATCATCCAATTTAGTTTGGGCACACATGGAAAAAAAAATTTCCTTCCTTTCACTGAGTAGTTCATCACGTCAGTGGCCAAAAAGTTGATTTGAATGAATATTTGTATATTATTTTTTTAATATTTTTTTTGATAAATAGTGATAATTTTTTGACTTTTTGAAAAGTTGCCAAACTAGTTAAAGTACGGTATTCATTAAAATTAGTTAAAGTAGGGTCTTCACTAGTGATGGTTAATGAACAAGTGAATTGCGTCTTCACTTGTTCTCTACATTTTTAATTTGAACAATTAAATTCTATTTTGCTTTTTGTTTTTGTTTTTATTTTTTATTTATTTATTATTATTATTTGTAATTTCTCCCAAATTAGTTCAATCTCCAAATAGCATACTTTATTCCAGCTGCACCCTTAATATATATGTGAACAAATTCTAACAAGGAAAAGTAAAAGCAAGTAAACAATTGAATAAAAAATTGGCATTCATCTCAATAATATGGCAAAGATCTATAAATCATTCATTGATGATAACAAATTAACAGTTTTTGAACGAAAGAAAAACCCATAATCATAATTCATTAGTCCAAAATTGCAAAAACAAATGCATAGTTTATCACAAATGTCTTGAAAATAAACACGAGGAAAAAAATACAATACTGATAATATAAGTCTAGTAACAACAGCATCTGTCCAATGAATAATCTGTAATCTCCCATAAAATTCATCACCACAAAATCAACCACTTCAACTACTCGAAAAAACTCCCATCTCTTTTTATTTTTATTTAATTATTTATTGCAATGCTAGTTTACACACTGTTTGTGCGGAAGTTTGAAACCAAAAATAAAATAAAATTTTAGAGTGATTATTTTGCTGATTATTTTTTGAAGGATAAAATTGGAACATTAATCAAATTGAAACTTCTTTTGGAGAAGTTACAAAAAAGTTGGACTTAAAATTAAAAGCGATACTTATGGTAATTTTCTTTTAAAATAATCCAACCTAATCCAAATTTGCTCATTTAGGACATGTTTGATAACGTTTGTGTTTATAGATTTATATTTATATCTACCAAAAAAAATCTAAATATTGTAAACAAAAACCTATTTGATGTCTATTTTTATTTTAAAAACTTGTCAAAAGTTTACAAATTTTACTAAATTCTTTTAACTACAAAAAAATTGATTTTACTTGTTTAAATAATAATAATAATAATAATAATAATAATAATAATAATCTTTCCTACTCCTGCCCCCTCCGACCAACACACACCATTGATCATAACCACCTGTCACTACATCCCACCATCCCCACCTTTGCCCATCTTCGCTGACGACCACCTCTCACAACCAAAAGTCACCTCTAACTGCCACCAACAATCTCCTACTGATGGCAATCACCTTCAGCCATTATCTCTGAACATCGGCTAATCACCTTCGGCCACTATCTCCCACAACCGACAACCACCTCTTGCTAAAAATCACCTCCTGCAACCAGCAATCATCTCTTGCCAAAACCCACCTCCGGTGACTGAGTTGAATTGGATGCCCATTAGCAAATCACTCCGACAAACTCATTTACTTTATTAAACTCTTTTTTCATTGGATGGAGTGTAGTAGTTATGGGGGTGGTGGTGGTAAAGGAAGTGGCTGTGGGGTGGTGAAGCTGGTGGTAGAGAAGATGATGGCAATCGTGGTGGGTTACTAGATTTGTTGCTTATTTTTGTTAGAAAATGATTCAAAATCATTAAGAAGTAAATGAGAAATTAATTCCAAAGATAACCACTTGAATTTTGGTTATGTCATTTTCCGGCATTGATTTGTTCATGCATATGTTTTTGAAGGAAAATATATTAAAAAAATATTTTTATTTATTTAAATTTTCCCAAAAAGTATAAAAGATGTTACTATTTCTGGTATCCGTTCTATGTGAAGAGACACAACTCAAGTTTCATGACTATTCCAAACAGTCACGAAGAACTCTATGTAATCATCCCTGCTTTGCATTTTTCAAAAGTTTGTTTCCTTTTCTCTGCATCATAAATAGAGTTTCAGTATGAGAGTATAAAAGACAGATAGTTCGCTAGACACACACACAATTGAAGTGCTTCAATGTGTGATTGTGATCTTTGTATCACGGGAAGCAGAAGTCAATTAATCTCATAACACTATAGTGAGGGACGATTTCCATAATGTCCAACACTGGACTCGATCTGATTATTTATGTACAATCTGCATTCTGTAAGCTTGCATTGTTTTTTTATTGTGTTTATTTTTAATTAAATATGAACTGTGTCTGTTTGTTTTGTTTCCGAAAATAAATTACATTTTATAGATAATTTTGATACTATTTTTTCATTCTTTTTTTATCCGAACTCAACAGGTTCCAATGTTCAACAGAATTTCTCTCAAATTTAAATATAAAATTAAGAGAACATGAGGGGATCCACTACGAGTGCCATTTTAATGATTCAAACTGTTCCTTTTATAAAGTCTTCAAGGTATATCTTCTAAGGAAAAAATTAGATTGATTCAATAATCGTGACATTTTTATTTCAGCAATGCTAGGTATCATGAAAAATCTTTCATGAAAATAATCATGAAAGCTTTGTGACCCTTAGATTACACTTAGAATAAAGTACCACACACTAATCAAAGTAATCCAAGGATCATAAATTTTTTATGATCATTTTCATGTCAAAATTTTCATGATCCCTAACTTTTCCCTTTTTACTTTGTTGCGTTTGTCTTTGAAAAAATAAATGACAAATATATTTTTTTAAATAGACCATTCATTTTTTTGGAGATAAACGATAAAATGGAAAGGCTACGATTGTCGGGTCAGCCTAATTTTTTCATAGATGATAAACATGAAAGGTCCTACAAAATAGAAGGTTCGAATCATCAAAACGAGACCCATAACGAGCCCCACCAGACCCAACCCTAATTTTAAATAAGTTTGTAAGATGCAACTCATTTATTACTTGTTTATAAGTTTAGATATGTTTAAATAGACTTTCAAATGGATGAATTTTTTTTTTTTTTTTTTATCGGCAAAAGAAATCTTTATTAATAAAAGAAATCAAAACATTACATCAATAAATATGTTGGATGCACAAGTATCATAACAAAGCAAAATGATTCAAACTAAATTGTCACCAGTAAGCAAGCCTGATCATTTGTTAGTATCATAAGAAGTTGGTGAGTAATCAATCAAACAAGATCAAAGCAAGACAAAAGATAAAAAGCCAACAACACAAGCAGCCAAACTCCACCCCTAGCCTGCTATGCACTTCAAAAGGATGAAATTGGCATACAAGTATGATGTGATCATACCATTTTGATAAATAAATGTCATCTTTATAGGTATTTTGATTTAAAGTAAATGATCCACAATGCCACTTGTTAACAAATGCCTAATATAAAGGGATCCACATTAATGCATAAATCTTATTTCTCACCTCTTAGACAAAAGCCAAATGGATCCTCATTAATAAATAAGTAATGTTATATAAACAGATTTTCTAAGCTCATATTAATATATACACTTGAGACTTTTGACTTTTGTATCTAATTGTAAGAAATTTGGTAAAAATATGTTTATGTATATCATTTTTTTTAATAAATGTACGTTCAACCTACTTATATCAAGGCGTGAATAAATAGGGTGAAAGAGTACTAGTCCTACTCTAACCTAAGAGTTAAACCTATTACTATTTTTATTTTTTTTGATCGGTAAAAATCTATTATTAATTATTAGATTAGTACCTATAAGAGTTAGTCTTTCAATCTTTGTAAAGTATCAAGTGCTTGCCATCTAAATTCAACTCCCCCTAGGGAGAGTTAAACCCATAACCTCCCCTGTGGGACTAAACCCTAGGGTGTGTTTGTTTGAATGGACTGGATAAGGGGGATTGAAATTCACCGGACTGTTAGTTCTAGGATACATTGTCCTCAGACTATTTGGTTGGACTGGATTTGTATCTCATATTTGTTTAGTCATGGGATTAGATGGCAGGAAATGACTATTCGGTTTGATAGGATATGAATCCTATATTTGTTTGAGATATTATGGAGAATGATAAATGTTCAAACGACTATTTTACCATTTTCAATTATTTACTAAGTAATAGCAATATTAAATATATCATTAATATTTTAATTATTTTTAACTAGATTAAATAAAATTTTATTTTATTTTATTTTTTACACAATTAAATAAATTTATTTTTTAAAAATTAAATAAATAAAATATCAATAAAATATATGTTCTTTTTTAATTAAAATTTTAAATAAATTTATTTAAAAAAATAATGATAATTAAATAAAACATCTATTAAAATTTAAATAATGAAATTAAATAAAATATAAACAAAATTTTAAAATAAAATATCAATAAAAAATCTATAAAAAATTATTTTAAAAAATTAAATAAATAAAATATCAATAAAAATTAAATTAAAATGATCATTTCACCTTTTTAACTTTTTGACTTTTTGGATAGTTGAATTCAAATCCCCCACAAGTTACCCTTGAATAGTATAAGATTTTTAGTTTTTTTAAGTAATTTTTTAACATTTTATCTCTATTAGTTTATCTCAAACAATCCCAAAGTCTAAAAATGAGCTTTTATATCATTTTCCATTGCGAAAAATAAGACTATGCATGCGTTTTTCAGTCAAAATCTTCACTTTAGCGCATCTATATAAGGACAACTAAACAACATATTAGCAATTGAAAGAATGAGTGCATTACTCTTAAACTCAGTCATGGAACCCAAAGTTTCTCACCTAGTGTCATGCATCTTCCTCTTCCTCCTCATTCCTCTCTTGCCCCCTTCAAATTCATCACCTTTTCAGTTTGAGAAGCAATTCACTGGTTCTAAGAAGGGTGACAACGTAAGAGGACTCCAAGAAATCAGAAATTATCTTCACAAGTATGGTTATCTAAGTTATCCCTACTCTAAAAATCCCAATTATTTTGATGATACATTAGAGTGTGCTGTCAAAGCATACCAACTCAATTACCATCTTAATGTCAGTGGAACCTTAGATACTAATACACTGTCACTCATGGCAACGCCTCGGTGTGGGATGCCGGATATAGTCACTGGCACCCCGCACCAACTCCATGAACTTTCTTCTTATTATGTGTTAAGGTACACTAAATGGCCCAAGTTCAACCTCTCCTGGGCACTTCAACCCGGCACTTTCCACGATGTTCAAGGCCCTATTGCACAAGCATTTAGCAAATGGGCTTCTGTTTCACACTTCAATTTTTCAAAGGGTAAAGAGTTTACACATGCTGACCTGCAGATCAGTTTCCTACACCGTGATCATGGAGATAATAGCTCGTTTGACGGCCCTGGAGGAGTCCTAGCCCACGTGGACATGCCACCAAATGGGAAGCTTCACTTTGATGCAGATGAGCATTGGGCGGTTGGTGCAGTTCCGGGAGCTGTCGACATAGGGACTGTTGGGTTGCATGAAATAGGACACCTTCTTGGACTTGGGCATAGCACAGTTGCTGAAGCTATCATGTACCCCTTCATTCCTGCTGGTGTTACCAAAGATTTGAGCCAGGATGATATTGATAGAATAAGGGCTTTATATAATTAATCATTCCTAAGGTTATTAATCTCTTTAACACCTAATACAAATTCATGGCCCAACTACTCATACTAAAAATTAATAAAAATAAATAAATAAAAGTTATAAGCATATTATATAAGTTGTAACAAACAGCCCTTACATATGGTTGTGAATGAAGATTTTGCTTTATGTAGTCAAAATTATCAAATAATTTTTTTTTTTAATTCTCTGTTTTTAATGAATGCCATAGTCTGTTATTTCTTGTTATCATATGGACACCTACTTTTTTTTGATCGGCTAAAAGAAAACTTTATTGATGCGTATATTAAAATTTACATCAATAAAGAGGAGCTTGGAGCTGAAGCAAGCTCCAACCTCCTAGTTGGTGAGAAACCAACGAGCGCAACATACAGAGGAAACACAAACCAAAAAACCAGAAAAAAATATAAACAACAACACCAAAACCAGAGCAGGCAGTGCAGCACCCCAGAACAGCAGCCCAAACCATATGGACACCTACTTGTTTGAGTTTTTTGTTTCTTTTTCCTCTTGATCCTATGTTTTTTTTTTTTTTTTAAAAAATCTTGTTAGGCGTTTTGAATTTTGAATTTATTGAGCGATTTGTAGAGAGAAAAAATGGGAGAAAAAAGTAAATTAAATAGAAGTTAAACTCTTTTCACAAATTCCTTTTCTTTGGTTTTCCTCCCTCTACAAATCTAAGGGTCTAAATACAAGATTAAAACTATGTTTGAATGATAGGAATTAAAGAGATGAAATGGGAATCTTGCTAATAGGAATGACGTTACTAAGGCCAAAATGTATCTGTCAATGGTATTTAGTTTAGTCATAAATTTTTTATGGGAAAAATTATAAAATTTTAAATGTTAGTGGATCCATTTATCTTTTTTATTCTTAATTGGTTAATATTCCTAAAGGATTGAGATTCTCATGGGAGTGTCGTGCTCACAGGTTTCTACTCCATTTGGAAAAGTGATTCCAATTTGCATAGATAATCATAAATCACATTATTCTTATTCTAGCCGTTCCAAATGTTGAAACTTAAATATCAGGAAGCACATTAAGGACCTTCCCTACTCGGCTGATGATTTAGTTTTCAATTGGAGACAAATCAGGGGTTGTTTTTAATTCCATAATAGCTGGGCTGTTTTTAGTAACTTTTTGACTTTTTAACTTTTTAAAAGGTTGCCAAACCAGTTAAAGTAGGGTATTCATTAAAATTAGTTAAAGTAGGGTCTTCACTAGTGATGGTTAATGAACAAGTGAATTGCGTCAACTTTCTCTACATTTTTAATTTGAACAATTAAATTCTATTTTGCTTTTTGTTTTTGTTTTTATTTTTTATTTTTTATTATTATTATTATTATTATTATTTGTAATTTCTCCCAAATTAGTTCAATCTCCAAATAGCATACTTTATTCCAGCTGCACCCTTAATATATATGTGAACAAATTCTAACAAGGAAAAGTAAAAGCAAGTAAACAATTGAATAAAAAATTGGCATTCATCTCAATAATATGACAAAGATCTATAAATCATTCATTGATGATAACAAATTAACAGTTTTTGAACGAAAGAAAAACCCATAATCATAATTCATTAGTCCAAAATTGCAAAAACAAATGCGTAGTTTATCACAAATGTCTTGAAAATAAACACGAGGAAAAAAGTACAATAGTGATAATATAAGTCTAGTAACAATAGCATCTGTCCAATGAATAATCTGTAATCTCCCATAAAATTCATCACCACAAAATCAACCACTTCAACTACTCGAAAAAACTCCCATCACTTTTTATTTTTATTCAATTATTTATTGCAATGCTAGTTTACACACTGTTTGTGCGGAAGTTTGAAACCAAAAATAAAATAAAATCTGAGAGTGATTATTCTGCTGATTATTTTTTGAAGGATAAAATTGGAACATTAAGCAAATTGAAACTTCTTTTGGAGAAGTTACAAAAAAGTAGGACTTAATTGTCCAAATTGAAATTGATAGGACTCAATGGTAACTTAAAACTAAAAGTGATACTTATGGTAATTTTCTTTTAAAATAATCCAACCTAACCCAAATTTGCTCATTTAGGACATGTTTGATAACGTTTATGCTTACAGATTTATGTTTATATCTACCAAAAAAAAATCTAAATATTGTAAACAAAAACCCATTTGATGTCTATTTTTATCTTTAAAAACTTGTCAAAATTTACAAATTTTACTGAATTCTTTTAACTACAAAAAAATTGATTTCATATTTGTTTCCTTTGGGAAAATAAATTACGTTTTATAGATAATTTTGATACTATTTTCCCATTCATTTTTTTTATCCGAACTCAACAGAATCCAATGTTCAACAAGATTTCTCTCAAGTTCAAATATGAAATTAAGAGAACATGAAGGTCCACTACGAGTCCTTAGTGATCCAAACTGTTTCCTTTTATAGAGTCTTCCAGGTATATCTTTTATGAAAAAAATTAGATCAGTTCGATAATCGTAGCATTTTTATTTTATCGCGTTTGTCTCCGAAAAAATAAATAACAAATATATTTTTAAAAATAGACCATCTTTTTTTTGGAGATAAACAATAAAATGGAAAGGCTACAATTGTCGGATCAACTTAATTTTTTTTTATGAATGATATACACGGAAGGTCTTACAAAATAAAATGCTCAAATCATCGAAACAAGATCCATACTGAGCCCCACGAAGCCCAACCCTAATTTTAAATAAGTTTGTAAGATGCAACTCGTTTATTACTTGTTTATAACTTTAGATATACGTATATTTAAATGGACTTCAAATGGATTTTTTTTTTTATTTATTTATTGGTAAAAGAAAGTTTTATTGATGAAAGAAATCACGACATTCCATCAATAAAGATATTGGATGCACAAGCCTCATAGTAAAGCAAAATGATCCCAATTAAGTAGTCACCATTTAACCAACCAAACAAGACCAAAGCATGACAAAAGATAAAAAGCCAACAACACAAGCAGCCAAACTCCACCCCTAGCTGCTATGCATTTCAAAAGGATGAAATTGACATACAAATATAATGTGATAATACCATTTCAATAAATAAATGTCATCTTCATAAGTGTTTTGATTTAAAGTAAATGGTCCACAATGCCACTTATTAACAAATGCCCTAATATGAAGGGATCCACATTAATGCATAAATCTTATTTCTCACCTTTTAGACAAAAGCCAAATGGAGCCTCATTAATAAATAAGTAATGTTATATAAACAGTTTTTCTAAGTTCATTTTAATAAATACACTTGAGACTTTTAACCTTCGTATCTAATTGTAAGAAATTTAGTAAAAATATATTTATGTATATCATTTTTCTTAATTAATGTATATTGAACCTACTTAATCAAGGAGTGAATAAATATGGTGAAAGAGTAGTCCACTCTAACCTAAAAGTTAAACCTACAATTATATATTTTTATTTTTTTTATCGGCGAAAGTTAGTTGTTAATTGTTAGATTAACACCTATAAGTGTTAGCCTTTCCACCTTTGCAAAATACCAAGTGCTTGCCATCTAAATTCAACTCCCTCTGAGGGAGAGTTAAACCTATAACCTCCCCTTTGGGACTAAGCCCTTAAGAGAGTTATGGTGTTTAAACGCACCATTAAACACAGTGATGTGATAGTGTATTAGAATATGGAAAATGCTATAGACCCCAAATAAATTACTAAATGTTTTACCAAACCTCTCATATTGGTGTGGGATCCACACACATGTGATTTATGTGGGTCCCACACCTATGTAAGAGGTTTGATAAAACATTTAGTAATTCATTTGGGGTCCCTAACATAACCCTCAGAGTATCTTAGGCAACTCTGTCTCTCATCAGTCAATCATCTCTTTTACATATCACTAATCTTTAAAAATAAGTGGTTGTTTGGGATGTGCTATATAAATGTACTTTTTGACTTTTTGACTAAAAAAATAGAGAAAAAAAATATGTATGTTTGTGATAACTTTTTAACTTTTTACAAAAAGAAATGTAATAAAATATTGTAGTAAAATCAAAATGATCATTCAAGGCAGAGCTAAGGCAGTCCACATTCATGTAGTTTGCATGCTAGTTTAATTGCTTACTTAGTTAGTTTGTTAATTAATTAGAGTTGTGTAATAATTAGCTGTAATTTATTATTCATTTTGGTTGTGTAATAACTAGTTTAATTAGATTAGCTAGTTGGTGTTGTATTATTTATTCGGACCCTCCGTCGAGAAGGCCAACTGTTGTAATAAGTGTGCGTGTGTGTGATGCATGTCTTCCAACCCCACGTCTTTCTCCATTTTATTTACCAGCTTATGATGGTTAGTTTTAGGGCATGTTTCAATTAGCATCCTTATGCTCGCATGATTGCATCCATTCATCTGTCTTGTATGCACCGGGCTCGACGCATCATACTAACTGCATTGTATTTCAATTCCAAGTTGAATGCATGTTATCTGTAACATCTCATATGCCATTTTAGAATAGCCGAGCCTATCTTAGTTGCATCCTGCATATGTTGCATTAGGCATCTCAGCATAGTTAGGATTCATGTATGATTTCTAATTAGCTTCTTTCTTTGGCTCGAAGTACTCGATGAGTGTTTATGCTTTAGCATCCTTGCATGTGTGTGAGCGACTGCCATGATAGCATGCTTGCCATGAGATTAACTGATTATGTGATATACCTGCCTGAATGCCTGTGGGTGAAGGTTGGATTACTTGAATTGGAACAATTCATCGATTGCGAGTTTTAAGCCCACTTAAGAGTGACAAATCACCTTGTTTTCTAAGCCCACTTGAGGGTGGCAAATCCACGTCTTAGCCTACTTGCGAGTAGCACCATCAAACTATTTTCAAATAAACAAACATGAAATGTTTTGTTCCAACTCAGGCGATCTAGTCTATACTTGTATGCTGTGTGCATCACATAGTAATCCTAGGCTAATAAACCAGAATAAGAACGCATGTGTTTTCAAAAACTCGATATCATGTTTAGTAGTGGCCGATCTTTGATCGGGCGAGCGGGGGTGCTCATTGCATGACCTTCCCCAATCATACCCAAGTTCCCGAGCCGAGGCAACTTTGATGATGACGGACACGTGGCCTTAGGCACGAGTCAGGGTTTCCTAAATTCCCCCAAAATAAAATATTTATGTGGCGACTCTGTATCTGGCAAAACAGTCCATGTTTCTTTCTAAAAATCAGTTTTTCAAAACAATTTGCCAAATTTAGACTCTTTGGTGATTTATCGGCCTCGCATTGCACTTTGCGGGATTAGATTCAGAACCATGACATTTGAGTCCGAACTATAGTGAGCCCAATGAACAAAACGGGATTTTCCCGGGACGTTCGAGCGCGTCTACAGTATACCAAATGAAGAAAAGGAACAAGAAGAATGGGAAAATATATATATTGGGCAGACAGTCTTTCAGTTGTGTCAGACAATCTTTCAGTTGTGTCACAAGCGGCTTCAAACATTAATGGCTCAGCACCATTGCCATTCATGGTAACAAATGAAAGACTATTTGTTACAATTTTTACCAATTTTCACATGATATTTCAACGGACTCTAGAACAAATATAGGAGGCACATAAAACATTATTAGACATAGCTAAAAGTTCTATGATCATGGATGACTTTGAAGAATTTAGAAATCGAAAGTTCAATCAAGACCCTAATTCAGTTCCAAGTGAAAATGATGTTGATTATCTCAACATCGTTAATCCAATGGAAGCACAGTGGACCCCAAGAAGACTCCGGATCAGCTCCAAAGCTTATCCAGGACACGTGGAGTAATCTATACAATTTGACATAAAGTGATTAGGCAAGTAACGCTAGCCAATGCTACAAGACAAAATTACTTTGGACAAAAGTAAATGTTAGTAAATAATAGTTACATCTTTCAAACAAAAGGAGTGATGTATGTAGTGAGATAATTTTGTAAATAATGTAAGCAATGATGTAAATGGATACACTTGTATATTGTGGACACCAAATTCTATTTTGAAATCCGACAACTACTTGTATAAATAAGCAACTTGCCTAAGTAATGAAGTATGTAAATTCTCTCCATCAAATTTTTTTTTTTTAATTTCCTTCCTTTGCCTAACTTTTTTAACTTTGCCTAACTTCATAAATATTTATTGCTCCTTTCCTAGGGTGTGTATTATATGCCAGTTATGCTATTTGTGAGTTTGATTATTAGAAATGGTATAACTAAATACGATGGGAGTCATAACTATAAAAATAAAAAATAAACTGAGTTATAACCCAACATCGATCATGAGGTATAACGAAACAACTCTTGAATGTTATAACAAACATCACAATATATCATAACTAATAACATAGTAAGTCATAACTAACAATACAAATATTGTAACAAAAGATGCATATGTACCATAGAAAAACCCTACAATACAACTATAAAACTCAACTTTAAAACTCAACTTTGCTTCCATTTATTATAACTTTATGGTAGGGACCTAATGTAGACACCCCATTTTTGACCGACCTTAAGACTCAAACGTCACCAGTTGAGCGCTTGGTGATGTTGCATATCATGCTCGTCCAGAGGTTTCAGAGTCTCGGCCGTGTGCCCTGCCTCCGAACTTCCGGGCTTTTCTGTGCCTTGCCTCGGTTTGCGAACCAGTCTCGATTTTCTCTGTTGCTCTTCTTGAGGGGAGGGAGAGGTCTCGTAGACCATCTCTCAGTGGCCGTGGGCTATATTTCGTGGTCGTAGGCCATTTTGCCCATTTCGGAGCCCGGTTCCTAGTTTTCGGAGCCGTCAGGCCGTGCGCCTCGGTTCGGGACCGTCTAACCATCTCCGTTTGCTCCGGTTTTTGGCATGCATCTTATTTACTCCCTTTCAAGGGACACTGAGGTCCGAGAGACCCACTTCGTGGTCGAACCCAACTCTTGGTGCCCAACAGGCAATTTTCGGGGCCTCGGACTGCGCGTCTCGGCCCCCGAACCTTCATTTTTCATCGGTTTTCGTTCATTTTTGGCAGGTACCTCTGTTTCATTACCGGGAAGGTCACAGAAGGGTGGGAGGCCAGCAATTGTTTCAGCAACCAGTTATATTCCTTCATCACCTGCCGACGCCCGTTTTTCTCACTTCCAAGCCAAAGTTTACCACCCTAGGGCCACTTTCTTCAACTCCAAACCACATATTCGTGTTGTAGACACCTGGGAGGACACAAATATCACATGGCCGGCCAGTAATTGTCATTGACCCTTTTGAACCCCTCCTAAAAATGGCCTATTCTCTCTCCCGTTTTACAGTTGCCAATTTTGGACCACAGGATTGTGTTCAGGACACCTGGGAGGCCACCAATTTGTGGTGGCCGGCCACTAATTCAACTTGGCCTTTTTGACCCCTGGCCGGCCGGCCATGGGGGGTGGCCGGCCGGCCACCTGCAGCTCCAAAACCTGGCCGGCCTTGCTCCTCAGGGTGAGTACATTACAGCTGTGCATTGTTTTTCCCTCCAAAACCTGTATCCGGAGGGAACTTTTTTGGAGGGAAACTTGATGCAATTTCCCTCCCTTTTTTCCCTCCTTTTCTCCCCCTCTCTTGGCCATATAACCAGCCTCCCAGGTCTGGTCTGAGGGTTACAAAAAATCCCTAAGAGCTTTGCATACACATCTCCCTCTTCCTCTCTTCCAAACCCTCAAAAATCTTCCAAGTTCTACACCCTTTCTTCATCACCACCTAGCACCACCACCACTACTCCATTTCCAGCAGCTTGGGGAGTTTTTCATAGGCTAGGAGGCAACATTTCTCAAGCCAAAAGGGAGCCAAGGATTGGTCTACAAGGGTAAGTTCATCTCTCCCTCTTTTGAGCTCTTTTTTTGTACCATTGCTTAGCCCTATTTTCTTGCTGTTTTGAGCTCCAACCAAAATTGAAAATGTCATTTTTTTTGAGCCATATTCCATGTTTCATTAAGGGCTCATTGCAGTTTGAAGCTTATTTTTGGCACTTGCTTCATTATCCTCTTGAATGCCATTATTTTGCATGATATTTTTGGCCTATGTGTGATCTGTTTTGGAGCATGTAATAAACTGAAAATAGGCTTATTTTGAGCCCTTCTTCAACATTGAAGAAGGGCTCAACACTGTTTGGGACCTCCATATATCACTTATCATTGTACCCCTCTTAGGTCCCCCTTTTTGCATGATTTATTAGGCTATTGTGTCTCTGTTTTTGGACCTTGGTCCGAACTGAAAATGGCCCTAAAAGGACCCTCTCTTCATGCTTCATTAAGGGTCTAGGGCTGTTTGAGACATCCTTGGTATACTTCATGTTATAGCCCTCTTGTGGCCTTAATTTTGCATGGCATTTTGAGCATATTTCTACACTGTTTTGGGCTTGATCATCTACTGTAATAAGCCATATTTTGGGCCCCTCTTCAACATTGTTGAAGGGCCCTAACCTGTTTGGGGCCAGCATATATCAGTTACTTCTTTGCCCCTTTGATAGCCCATTTCTTGCATAGCATTTTGAGCATACTTGTATCTGTTTTTGGGGTTTGACATAAACTGTAAAACATCATATTTTTGGCCCCTCTTCAACATTGTAAAAGGGGCCTTCTATGTTTGAGATCAGAATCTATGACTTGCTTCATTACCTCTCTTGGCCCCCCATTTTTGCATGCTAATTTTGCCCTATTTGTACCCACTGTTTGGCCATGCTTCGAACTGTAAACATGCTTTTTTTGGGGCTGCCTAGCTTCTGTCTTCATACTTCATGTTCAAATCATGCATGCATTGCATAGCTATAGGCCATTTCATGTGCTTAATTCCATGTTTCGGGACTCGTTCCTTGCATCGGGTTTCATTTCGCCATGTTTCGGGGCTGTTTTGCATGTCATTTTGCCTCTGAAATTTTCATGTTTGCATATCATATTCCATGTCCTTGCCATGTCTTGTTAGAGTGGCATTTCCGTGCCGTAGGTTCGGTCCTCGGTTTGCGTGCACGCGTGCACGCACTTCGAGTTGCCTCATTTTCATCTTATGGCCTCCTATGTGAGTGTGACTGAGGTCCACTTGTGTTGGTGTAAGCCTATATTGCATTGTGTATGCTAGGTTGTATATTAGCGCATTGTGTATGCTATCTCATCTCGTGCATCGTGTATGCCATTTCGTAGCATTTTGCATGTTAGGTTGTATCTTAGCTGCATTTCATGCATGTCATGAATATTGCATTGTGTTCGGGATAGGAGTTAGCCCGGGCACGGGAAACGAGGTACGTTCCGTACTCCGAGTGACGCAACGTGTCTCAATTCCCCAGCCACCGACACTCCAGATTATCCATGATGGAGTTAGGTTTTGTTGTATTTTCGTATGCATTCATTTCATATTGAGTTGTGCAATTCGACTCCTCGGCCATCATGCATCGATATGCGTGATTGGTGGCACGAGGATCGAGGCATGCATACATTCGTGAAAATACATTGCTATGCCCCTTTCCTGCTCTCTGTTGCAGCAAAATCAAGAATCAGCAATCTTCTGAGGCTTGGCACGCATTTCAAGAACAGGTGCAAACAGAGGCTAATTGGGGCATCACAGTGGATTTCCGCGCGAAGGCAACCCGGACATGCATCATTCATCATCCGGAGCGGAATCAAGGCAGTCCCTGGCTTGCATGCCAATTTATTGTTTTCCTAGTTAATTTGTAAATTAATTAGGAATTTGTATTATTTGGACTGTATTATTTGGACTGTACTATTCTTTCATTCGGGACTGTTTATCCTTTTGGACCCTCTGTGCGAGGGCAAAATTGTAATAAGTGTGCGTGAGTGTGATGTATGTCTTCCAACCCCGCGTCTTTCTTCCCTTCTATTTACCTGCTTATGATGGTTAGATTAGGGCATGTTTCAATTAGCATACAGTATGATAGCATGTTTGCATTCATTCATCTGTTTTGCATGCACCGGGCTCGGCGCATCATACTAACTGCATCTGTATTTCAATTCCAAATTGAATACTCGTTAACTGTTGCATCTCATATGCCATGTTTAGGATAGCCGAGCCTGCTATGGTTGCATTTTTGCATGTGTTGCATTAGGCATTTCTGTATAGTTAGGATCGTGCATGATTTCTAATGAGCTTCTGTTTTGGCTGGGAGTACTCGGTGAGTTTTTATGCTTTAGCATCCTTGCATGCGTGTGAGTGACTGCCATGAATAGCATGCTTACCATGAGGCTAACTGCTTATGTGATATAACTGCTTGAATGCCTGTGGGTGAATGCCTGTGGGTGAAGGTTGGGTTATTTGGAGTGGAACAATTCATCAAATGTTTGTTTTAAGCCCACTAGATAGTGGCAAAACCATGTTTTCTAAGCCCGCCCGAGGGTGGCAAAATCTGCATTTTAAGCCTACCTGCGGGTAGCAAACCATCTTTCAAAAACAAACATGAAATGTGTTGTTCCAATTCAGGCGATCCAGTCTATACTTGTATGTTGTGCGCATCACGTAGTAATCTAGGCTAATAACCGGAATAAGAACACACAATGTTTTCAAAACTAGATATCACGGTTAGTAGAGGTCGGTCTTTGACCGGGCGAGCGGGGGTGCTCACGAAGTGACCTTCCCCAATCGTACCCAAGTTCCCGAGCCGAGGCAACTTTGGTGATGACGGACACGTGGCCTTTGGCACCGAGTCAGGGTTTCCTAAATTTCTCCATAAAAAATATGGGGAAAAATATGGACACGTGGCCTTTTGAAAACATTGTGTGTTCTTATTCCGGTTATTAGCCTAGGTTACTATGTGATGCGCACAGCATACAAGTATAGACTGAGTCGCCTGAACTGGAACAAAACATTTCATGTTTGTTTGTTTGAAAATGGTTTGATGGTGCTACCCGCAAGTAGGCTAAGACGTGGATTTGCCACCCTCGGGTGGGCTTAAGAAAACATGATTTTGCCACTATCTAGTGGGCTTAAAACAAACATTTGATGAATTGTCCCAATTTAAGTAACACAACCTCCACCCACAGGCATTCAAGCAGTTATATCACATAAGCACATAGTCTCATGGTAAGCATGCTATTCATGGCAACACTCACACACATGCAAGGATGCCAAAGCATAAAAACTCACCGAGTACTCCAAGCCAAAACAGAAACTCATTAGAAATCCATGCATGATCCTAGATACACAGAATTGCCTAATGCAACACATGCAAAGATGCAAACTATAGCAGGCTCGGCTATTCTAAACATGGCATATGGAATGCTACAACTAACACGTATTCAATTTGGAATTGAAATACAAATGCAGTTTGTATGATGCGCCGAGCCCGGTGCGTGCAAAATAGATGAATGAATGCAAACGTGCTATCATACTGTATGCTAATTGAAATATGCCCTAATCTAACCATCATAAGCAGGTAAATAAAAGGGAAGAAAGACGTGGGGTTGGAAGACATACATCACACTCACCTACACTTATTACAATTATGCCCTCGCGCAGAGGGTCCAAAAGAATATACAGTCCCGAATGAAAGAATAGTACAGTCCAAATAATACAGTCCAAATAATACAAATTCCTAATTAATTTACAAATTAACTAAGAAAATAATGACTGGCATGCAAGCCGGGGACTGCCTTGATCCTGATGAATGATGTATGTTTGGGCTGCCTTGCGCGGAAATCCACTGGGATGCCCCAATTAGCCTCTGTTTCGCAATTATTCTTGGAAAGCGCGCCAAGCCTCGGAAGACTGCTGGATCTTGATTTGCTGCAACAGAGAGCAGGAAAGGGGCATAGCAATGTATTTTCACAAATGTATGCATGCCTCGATCCTCGTGCCGCCAATCACGCATTTCGATGCATGATGGCCAAGGAGTCGAATTGCACAATTTTAATATAGAATGAATGCACATGAAAACATAACAAAACCTAACTCCATCATGGATAATCCGGAGTGTCGGTGACCGGGAAATTGAGACACGTTCCGTCACTCGGAGTACGAAACGCACCTCGTTTCCCGTGCCCGGGCTAACTCCTATCCCGAACACGATGCAATATACATGATATGCATGAAATGCAACTAAGATACAACCTAACATGCGCAATGTTATGGGATGGCATACACAATGCACGAGGTAACATGGCATACACAATGCACTAACATACACCCTAGCGTACGCAATGCTATGCGATGAAATGGCATACACAATGCATAATGGACTTACACCAAGATGAGTGGACCTCAGCCACACTCACATAGGAGGCCATAAGATGAAAATGAAACAACTCGAGATGCGTGCACGCGTGCACGCAAACCGAGGACCGAACCTACGGCACGGAATGCCACTCTAACAAGACATGGCGAAACATGGAATATGGCATACTGTAGTGCAAAAATCAGAGGTAATAAATGATGCAAAACAGCCCCAAAACCCGATGAAATGAAACCCGATGCATGGAACGAGTCCCGAAACATGGATTTTGGTGCATGAAATGGCTTATAACTATGCAATGCAAACATAATTTGAACATGAAATGAAAATACAGAAACAAGGCAGCCCTGAGACAAGCATTTTTACAGTTTAAAGTGTGGCCAAACAGTGAGCCCAAGTAGGGCTAAATTAGCATACAAAAATGGCTCCGCAAGGGAGGCAATGAAGCAAGTGGTAGATGTAAAGCCCAAACAGAAAAAGACCCTTCTACAATGTTGAAGAGGGGCCTAAAATATGACCACTTACAGTTTATGGCAACCCCCAAAACAATATACAAATATGCTCAAAATGTCATGCAAGATAGGGCCCGAAAGAGGTTATAACACAAAGTATACAAAACATGCCTCAAACAGGAAAAGACCCTTAATGAAACATGGCAAGGGGGTCAAAATATGGCCACTTTCAGTTCAGACCAAGGTCCAAAAACAGAAGCTCAATAGGCTAATAAATCATGCAAAAATGGGGACCAAAGAGGGGTACAATGGCAAGTGATACATGGAGGTCCCAAACAGTGGTAATCCCTTCTTCAATGTTGAATAAGGGCCCAAAATAAGCCTATCTACAGTTTACCTCATGCCCCAAAACAGATTACACATAGGCCAAAAATATTATGCAAAAATATGGCATACAAAGGGGTAATGAAGCAAGTGCAAAATGGGGGTCCCAAACAAGGTAAGACCCTTAATGAAAGATGAAATAGAGCTCAAAAAAATACCACTTTCAGTTTTGGTCGGAGCTCAAATGTATAAGCAAGAAGGGCTAAGATATAGACCAAGAAAAGAGCAAAAAAGGGAAAAACGAGACTCACCCTTGAAGAACCAAACTTTAGCAGCCTCTTGGTCCAAAATACAGCACTTCTAGCCTCTGAGAAGGTCCTCCAAGCCACTGGAATGGAGTGGTGGTGGTGGTGCTAGGTGGTGGTGAAGAAATGGTGAAGAAATGGTGTAGGACTTTTAGGGTTTTGGTGCTTGAAATATAGAGAGAAAGAGAGAGATTGTATATATGAGACTCAAACCAAAGTCTTCTAACCCAGAAAAATGCAGCTGGAGCTCTGGTTTTATAGACAAAAAGGGATGGAAAAGAGGGGGAAAAAAGGGGGGGAAATTCGGATTCAAAATTCCCCCCAAAATGGCCAACAGGTGAGCTAAAGGGGCAAGTGATAGCTGCGGGTCCCAAATGGCCGAGATCCCTTCAACAAAGTTGAAGAGGGGTTCAAAATAAGACACTTTCTAGTTTACATCAAGCCACGAAAATAAATACAAGTAGGCCTAAACTATCGTGCAAGAAAAGGGAAAAATGGAGGGGTAAAGAAGCAAGTGATAGATGGAGATGTCAAACATCAAGAGGTCCTTAATCAAACATGAAAATGAGTTCAAAATATGACTATCTTAAGTTCGGGTCGGAGCCCAAAAATGTAGAATGAAGGTTCGGGAGCCGAAACACGCGGTTCGGGGCCCCGAAAGTGGGCTGTTAGGCACCGGGAGTGGTGCTCAACCACGAAGTTGGTCTCTCGGACCACAGTGTCCCTCAAAAGGGAGTAAATAAGATAAGTGCCAAAAACCGGGGCAAACGGAGGTGGTTAAGCGGTCCCGAACCGAGGCACACGGCCTGACGGCTCCGAAAATCGGGAACCGGGCTCCGAAATGGGAAAAATGGCCTATGACCACGAAACGTAGCCCACGGCCATTGAAAGATGATCTACGAGACCTCTCCCTCCCTTCGGGAAGAGAAAACAGAGAAAACAGAGCCTGGTTCGCAAACCGAGAAAAAGCACAAAAGAGTCCGGAAATCCGGAGGCAAGGCTCGCAGCCGGGATTCCGCAACCTCAGAATGAGCACAATATGCAACATCACCAAGCGCTCAATCAGTGACGTCTGAGTCTTAAGGTTGGTCAAAAATGGGGTGTCTACAGTTGCCCCTCTTTGACAGAACTCGAAAGTCATAAGAATGACGGGAGTGAATGTCAAAGCCCAGAGACAACCCATTTTTGACAAGGCCGAAGACTTAGACAAAGCAGACAAGATAGACAAAGATGTGCCCGCAGGCATGCCTGCAGGCAGGGGCAAAATGCAACTGACAATGCAAGAAGCCGAACATAACTTATGATCATGCAAAGAAACATAGGGACGTATCCCGGTGCTTCGGAAAGGTATAAGCATTGGAACGTATTCCAGATGCTCTTAACCAAAGATGGAGAAACATGGGGACGTATCCCGGTGTTTAGGAACGTATCCCGGTGTTTAGGGACGTATCCCAAGATTTAGGGACGTATCCCAAAGGTTAGGGACGTGTCCCAGAGATTAGGGACGTATCCCAAAGGTTAGGGACGTATCCCAGAGATTAGGGACGTATCCCAAAAATTAGGGACGTATCCCAAGATTTAGGGACGTATCCCAGAGATTAGGGACGTATCCCAGAGGTTAGGGACGTATCCCAAAGATTAGGGACGTATCCCAAAGGTTAGGGACGTATCCCAAGATTTAGGGACGTATCCCAGAGATTAGGGACGTATCCCAGAGGTTAGGGACGTATCCCAAAGATTAGGGACGTATCCCGAAGGTTAGGGACGTATCCCGAAGATTAGGGACGTATCCCAAAGGATAGGGACGTATCCCCAAAGATTAGGGACGTATCCCAAAGGTTAGGGACGTATCCCAAAGATTAGGGACATATCCCAAAGATTAGAAAAGAAGGAGAAACATAGGGACGTATCCCGGTGTTCTACAAGGAATGTGAAACATAGGGACGTATCCCGGTGTTCCGCAAGGAATGTGGAACATAGGGACGTATCCCGGTGTTCCGCACGGAATGTGAAACATAGGGACGTATCCCGGTGTTTCAGAATGATGTAAGCATTGGAACGTATTCCGAACACTTTTAACCGAAGAGGGAGAAACATAGGGACGTATCCCGGTGTTTCGGAATGGTGTAAACATTGGAACGTATTCCGAACACTTTTAACCGAAGAGGGAGAAACATAGGGACGTATCCCGGTGTTTCGGAATGGTGTAAGCATTGGAACGTATTCCGAACACTTTTAACCGAAGAGGGAGAAACATAGGGACGTATCCCGGTGCTTCGGAATGGTGTAAGCATTGGAACGTATTCCGAACGCTTTTAACCGAAGAGGGAGAAACATAGGGACGTATCCCGGTGTTTCAGAATGGTGTGAGCATTGGAACGTATTCCGAATTGGAACGTATTCCGAACGCTTTTAACCGAAGAGGGAGAAACATAGGGACGTATCCCGGTGTTTCAGAATGGTGTGAGCATTGGAACGTATTCCGAATTGGAACGTATTCCGAACGCTTTTAACCGAAGATGGAGAAACATAGGGACGTATCCCGGTGTTCCAAAAGGAGAGAGAAACATAGGGACGTATCCCGGTGTTTCAAAAAGAGAGAGAAATGTAGGGACATATCCCGGTGTTTCAGAATAAAAGATGCGGGCATTGGAACGTGTTCCAAATGCTCTAAACCAAAGGAGGTCTAACCCATCGCACGCGCGAGGAGAAAGAATGATAATTGCAAGTGAAATGGTGCATAACAATGCGGGTGGAAGGGTGCATAACTTTGAAGCAGGCTTGATCATGCGCTTGAGGTAGAGGCACACTCATACTTCGGAGCATTAACAAGGCTTGAAAAGGTACATCCGGAATACAATCATGGAACTTTCTGAAGTTGAAGCACACTCAGATGCTTCCATTTTCCCTCTTTTCTTTTGCTTTGCAGTCCGGAACCCATGTAGCTTCAGATAGGTCCTGGTTTTACTGTTCTCACATGACCTGGGTTGAACTGTGCGGTTTTTGAAAGAACAAAATCTTGTTTTGCACAAACACGGAGAACGGCACGGCACTCTGAGCACAAAACGATTTTATTTTTGAAATTGAGAGATGAGTTTTCAATTGGGTATCGAGCCTACAACTGAACACAGCAAAACGACTCAACAAGGAAATAAAAGGTAAACAACCTAATCACATCGAGTAACACTCGAAACGACCCAAAACAAAATCGAGATAAAACAAAAAGACACGACACTCAGACGTGCACAGGGAGCCTGTTTCACCGGGTAGTGTTTCCCACCCTTTCTCATTTGTGGTTCTCACATCACTCGGCCCTCAAGCTCTGTTTTTCTGAAAAAAAAACCCTTTTCTCACTTTTTCTCTCATCGCACATCTCTCTATTCTTCAATCTCTCATTTTTCATCCCTCCCCTGGGTGGTGGATAGATAAACAGCAAGTTATGGGCTCGTGCCCCTAGCATTCTGCTAGATTCTTCTTCTTCTGCACGCAGCTAGTGAGTTTCTCCCACAGAGGGGCTGTGCTACAACTGGGTGTGTAGCAAATCTGTAGCTGACATCGATTGATGATGCTCTGCTTGGAGTTCGGACGTGATCAGATCTGTCCAGATGAGGGAGTGGAATCTCTGGTCTCATTTCAGTTCATGCTTCGCACTTGGCTTGATACCTCGTTGCTTGGAGGGTGAGAGAGCTTTCAGTCCTTTGTTGTGCCCTTTTCTGGCGAATACGATGCCCTTTCCGGCAAGCAGAGTGCCCTTTCTAGCAAATATTTTGACAAAGGGGAAAAGACAGAACACCTGACTCAACTGTGCCCCGAGTTCATTATTTTGACCATTTTTGTTTTGATTTTCCTACTAAAACAATTTTGACCAATATGAGAGTTAGATTAACACGCTTGTTCAATTTTTGATTTGAAATCATGCAAGTCAGGCCATGAGCACTGAAAATTTTCCTTTTTTGGGTCCAGGAAAAAGGTCCAGTTTTGGAAAAATGGAATGCTTTTCGAGAAGATTAGTCAACCTCAGTAAAAATTCTCAAAAACTATTTTTGCAAACGGCCACTTACTCAACGAGCATGAAACCTACTCCTGAGATGCACAACCTCGGATCCAAAGGAAAACTGCCCCGTGCTTGAAGAGAGCTGCATGGCAACGGAAAGTTGCCCCTTGTTTGAACGGCACCGCGGCGCATTGAATGGCAACGGAAAGTTGCCCCTTGTTTGGATGGCACCGCAGCGCATTGTAGGCAGTCCTCAGAGTGACGAACACAACCAAATCCTCAGATACAGAGAGACAAAGATGACCAGAACCATCGCATGGACACAATCCAATTTGAATTGTTTTACGGCTGGACTTCAGAATGAAGTTGCCTACGTATCCCAAAGATGGGAATCAAGCCTTACGTAGTTCGGGGTTAAGGTACACTCGGATATTTAACCTCTCCTTTTTAGGCTCTAACTTTTGCCAAGGTGCCCGTCGCGGGTTTTCGACCTTGCGAGCTTTGTTCTTCTTCTTTTTTTTTTAATTTTTGTATCTTTTCATTCTTTTTTCTTTTTTGCATTTTTTTCTCTTTTTTTTTTCTTTTCTTTTGCATTTTTTTTTGCTTTCTTTTTTTTGTATTTTTCTCTTGCTCTAACTTTTGCCTGGGTCGCCCTTCCGGGTTTTCGACCCAGCGAGCCTCTCAAAGGGTAAAAGTGTAACAAGTCCATGCCAAATGGTTTTAGGGTTTTGAAGCCATCCGTATCCAGGAGAGTGGTTGTGGTATTGATTTACTGAAGGATCCATCTTCGGCTCTTCGAGCATATCGGACATTTTTGCCCCTAGTTGAGGGGGGGCTTCTGATCTAGCTTTACAAGCTTCCTTTGATCTGATCTTCTTGATCTGACTTTGGTGCCTCTTGTTCGAGGGCTGCTTCAAATCTGGCCACACAGGCGTCACATTGTAGTTGACCGTTGAACGTTCTGAAGTCAAGTTCAAGGTTTTAGGAGCAAAGGGGTTGAATCTTGAGGCTGAGAGTGATCCTAGGCTGCATAATCTCAAGAGCGATTCTACACAGGTCTTCGCAGGACCACACAAAACATTTTTTGAAAGTTTTTAAGAAAGCGACAAATCGCTCGCGCTGAAGACAGTGTAGGACCAATCTGGATCAAGCCAGGATCCTTCTCAGTACTCATACTAACAAGCAAGATCTCATTCATTAAGGGCTTAGCATGCCTCTCTTTCTCTCAATTGATCAAAGTTTTGCAAAACCCGAGGAATTCCTCCCTCTTTGTTTTCACCGCAGTGTTCAAAAAGTTTTGAAAAACTCAGGTCATTACAATGACTTCAAGGTACAGAAAAGACAGAGCTTCTAGTCAAATACTGCCATCTCATTTAGAAATTCTGGCACAACTGGCACACGACAGAAGCAAACACGAGAGTGTGAAAATCACTGCTGTTCCCTTCAGATCTGTTGGCATAACTGGCTCCAAGGCAGAAACAGACTCAAAAGAAAGCAAAAAAGACAAACACAAAACAAAATGGTGATGTCCGAGGTAACACCCCCAGAATCACCCGACTCCAATAAAACAAGACTGACTCGGTACAACAAGACAGACTCAACATGATTGATTTGATACAATGAGACAGACTCAACAGGACTGACTCGATACAACAAGACAGACTCAGCAGGACTAACCCGATATAACAAGACTGACTCGATATAACAAGGTAGACTCAACAGGACTAACTCGATATAACAAGGTAGACTCAACAGGACTGACTCGATACAACAAGACAGACTCAACAAGACAGACTCAACAAGACTGACTCGACACAATGAGACAGACTCAATACCCAAGTCAGAAAGTAGAATAAGCAGCACTCGCAAATGCTCAAAACAGTGCGTGCCAAACGCCACATCCGGAGTAAACTGAGTGCCGCCCTGTAGACGTCCCCGAACGCCCCGGGAGGGTTAAGTCCCGTTCTGTTCATTTGGGCTCACTACAGTTCAAGGACTCGATTGTCACGATTCTAAATCTTGAACCAAAGAGTCCAAATCCGGCAAATCGTTTTTGAGAAAACAGATTTTTGAAAGAAGTGCCAAACATGGACTGCTTTGCCAGATACAGAGTCGCCACCTAAATATTTTTTATAGGGAAATTTAGGAAACCCTGACTCGGTGCCAAAGGCCACGTGTCCGTCATCACCAAAGTTGCCTCGGCTCGGGAACTTGGGTACGATTGGAGAAGGTCACTTCGTGAGCACCCCCGCTCGCCCGGTCAAAGACCGGCCTCTACTAACCATGATATCTTATTTTGAAAACCTTGTGTGTTCTTATTCCGGTTATTAGCCTAGATTACTATGTGATGCGCACAGCATACAAGTATAGACTGGATCGCCTGACTTGGAACAAAACATTTCATGTTTGTCTGTTTGAAAATGGTTTGATGGTGCTACTCGCAAGTAGGCTAAGACGTGGATTTGCCACCCTCGGGTGGGCTTAGAAAACATGATTTTGCCACTATCTAGTGGGCTTAAAACAAACAATCAATGCATTGTCCCAATTCAAATAACCCAACCTTCACCCACAGGCATTCAGGCAGTTATATCACATAAGCAGTTAGCCTCATGGTAAGCATGCTATTCATGGCAACACTCACACGCATGCAAGGATGCTAAAGCATAAAAACTCACCGAGTACTCCAAGCCAAAACAGAAACTCATTAGAAATCCATGCATGATCCTAGATACACAGAATTGCCTAATGCAACACATGCAAAGATGCAGACTATAGCAAGCTCGGCTATTCTAAACATGGCGTATGGAATGCTACAACTAACACGTATTCAATTTGGAATTGAAATACAAATGCAGTTTGTATGATGCGCCGAGCCCGGTGCATGCAAGACAGATGAATGAATGCAAACATGCTATCATACTGTATGCTAATTGAAATATGCCCTAATCTAACCATCATAAGCAGGTAAATAAAAGGGAAGAAAGACGTGGAGTTGGAAGACATACATCACACACACGCACACTTATTACAATTATGCCCTCGCGCAGAGGGTCCAAATAAATATACAGTCCCGAATAAATACAAACATCCTAATTAATTAACAAATTAACTAAGAAAGCTGTAAAACTGGCATGCAAGCCAGGGACTGCCTTGATTCCGCTCCGGGTGATAAATGATGCATGTTTAGGCTGCCTTGCGCGGAAATCCATGACGATGCCCCGATTAGCCTCTGTTTGCACCTGTTCTTGAAATGCGTGCCAAACTTCGAAAAGTTACTGATTCTTCATTTTGCTGCAACAGAGAGCAGGAAAGGGGCATAGCAATGTATTTCACAAATATACGCATGTCTCGATCCTCGTGCCACCAATCACGCATCTCGATGCATGATGGCCGAGGAGCCGAATTGCACAACTCAATATGAGATGAATGCACATAAAAACACAACAAAACCTAACTCCATCATGGTTAATCCGGAGTGTCGATGACTGGGGAATTGAGACACGTTCCGTCACTCGAAGTACGGAACGTACCTCGTTTCCCGTGCCCGGGCTAACTCCTATCCCGAACACGATGCAATATGCATGATATGCATGAAATGCAACTAAGATACAATCCTAACATACACAATGTTATGAAATGGCATACACGCTACACGAGGTGATACACAACCGAGCATACACGATGCTATGGATGAAATGGCATACACAATGCAATATGGGCTTACACCAACATGAGAGAGCCTCAGCCACACTCACATAAGAGGCCATCAGATGAAAACAAGACAACTCGAAATGCGTGCACGCGTGCACGCAAACCGAGGACCGACCCTCAGGCACCGAAATGCCACTCTAATGAGACATGGCAAAGACATGGAATATGATATGCAAACATGCAAAAATCAGTAGCAAAATGAGGGGGAAAACAGCCCCGAAACATGGCGAAACGAAACCCGATGCAAAGAACGAGTCCCGAAACATGGAATTAAGCACATGAAATGGCCTATAGCTATACAAAGCATGCATAATTGGTACATGGAATGAAAAGACAGAAGCAAGGCAGCCCCAAAACAAGCATTTTTACAGTTTTAAACATGGCCAAACAGCAAGCACAAGTGGGACTAAATTAGCATGCAAAAATGGCTCCGCAAGGGAGGCAATGCAGCAAGTGGTAGATGCAAAGCCCAAACAGGAAAAGACCCTTCTACAACACTGAAGAGGGACCAAAAATATGATGTTTTACAGTAGATGACAACCCCCAAAAAACAGATACAAGTATGGCCAAATTAACATGCAAGAAATGGGCCAACAAAGGGGCAAAGAAGCAAGTGGTGCACGCTGGCCCCAAACAGGTTAGGGCCCTTCAACAATGTTGAAGAGGGGCCCAAAATATGTCTGTTTACAGCTTATGATCAGACCCAAAACAGAACACAAGCATGCTCAAAGTATGATGCAAGATGATGCCACCAAGAGGGCTATAACATGAAGTATACCAAGGATGCTTCAAACAGCCCTAGACCCTCAATGAAACATGAAGAGGGGGTCATTTTAGGGCCATTTTCAGTTCGGACCAAAGCCCAAAAACAGAGACACAATAGCCTAATAAATCATGCAAAATAGGGGACCTAAGAGGGGTACAATGATAAGTGATACATGGAGGTCCCAAACACTGTTGAGCCCTTCTTTAATGTTGAAGAGGGGCTCAAAATAGGCCTATTTACAGTTTATATCAGGCCCCAAAACAGATCACACACAAGCTAAAAATATCTTGCAAGAAAATGGCATTCAAGAGGGTATTGAAGCAAGTGCAACATGGGGGGCTCAAACAGTGTTGAACCCTTAATGAAACAAGAAAATGAGCTCAAAAAAATGACCTTTTCAGTTTTGGTCGGAGCTCAAAACAGCAAGCAAAGAGGGCTAATATATTGAGCAAAATAAAGGCCAAAAGGAGGGAAATGGGACTCACCCTTGAAGATTACCCCTTGGATGCTTCTTGGCTTGAGAAGTGATGCCTCCTAGTTGCTGGAAAGCTCTCCAAGCTGCTGGAAATGGAGTAGTGGTGGTGGTGCTAGGTGGTGGTGAAGAAATGGTGGAAGGAACTTGGAGTTTTGATGGTTAGAATATAGAGAGAGAGAGAGAGAGAGAGAGAGAGAAATTTAGTGTGAGAGGCTTATACAAAAATTTCTAACCTCTCAACACAAACCTGGGGTGCTGTATTTATAGGCAAAAGAGGCTGGAAAAGAGGGGGAATAAAAGGGGGGGAAATATTTCAAGTTTCCCTCCAAAAATTGGCCTAGAGAGGGGTATAAAGGCAAGTGGTAGTTGCTGGTTCCAAACGGCCGAGAGCCCTTCAACAAAGTTGAAGAGAGACTCAAAATAAGACACTTTGTAGTTTACGACCAAGTCCAACACAGCACACAAGTACGCCTAAAATACCGTGCAAAATAGGCCTAAAAAGAGGTAAAGAGGCAAGTGACAGATGGAGATCTCAAACAATAAAAGGTCCTTAATCAAACATGAAAAGGACCTCAAAATATGACTATCTCAAGTTCGGGTCGGAGCCCAAAAATGCAAAATGAAGGTTCGGGAGCCGCAACACGCAATTCGGGGCCCCGAAAGTGGGCTGCTAGGCACCGTGAGTGGTGTTCGACCACGAAGTTGGTCTCTCGGACCACAGTGTCCCTCGAAAGGGAGGAAATAAGGTGTGTGCCAAAAACCGGAGCAAACGGAGGTGGTTAGGCGGTCCCGAACCGAGGCACGCGGCCTGACAGCTCCGAAAACCGAGAACCGGGCTCCGAAATAGGAAAAATGGCCTGCGACCACGAAACGTAGCCTACGGCCACTGAGAGATGATCTACGAGACCTCTCCCTCCCTTCGGGAAGAGAAAACAGAGCCTGGTTCGCAAACCGAGGCAAAGCACGAAAGAGTCCAGAAGTCTGGAGGCAAGGCTCGCAGCCGAGACTCTGAAACCTCTGGACGAGCACAACATGCAACATCACCGAGCGCTCGACCGGTGACGTCTGAGTCTTAAGGTCGGTCAAAAATGGGGTGTCTACACGCCCGCAGGTGGTTCATCCCCCGATCACATAACAACACAAGTCCAGAGTACCCGGGGGATATCAGACCCTTCTGAAACTATGGTTCCAAGACCACTTAGCAAACAGAAAACAGACAGCATCTCAGCCTGATTTCACCTGAACAGATATGAGCATAGTTGAATGAGTGTGCCCTCTACTGAATTCTGCCCAAATCTCTGCCTGTAAACTGATACCCTCAGGTAAAACTGATTCTTCACACACTGATGCCCGCAGGCCTGATGCCCAAACTTGCAAACTGATACACGCATTCCCTGTAGAGATACACTCTAGAAGCACATAGCATGTAAAAGAGAGCCAAAACACCCCTATGTTGGGGTAGGGTTTCCCTGTCCTATTTTGTCAGGAGCTAGGGTTTCACTACGCACGCAGCGGTTTCAAACAACCTAACATCGGGTAAGCAACCTGTCCTAGTTTGGAATGGTCAGTATGGATTTCGATATGCACTAGGTCGAATGGTCGAAAAGGGTGCCCCGGTAAAACCGGGGTTTGTGTTCCCATACTGGCAGAGCCCACAACCGGTCAGCCTTATGGTCATGCCTTGACAAGACAAGCCTCCAGCAAACCGCAGGAATAGCAGATGGCCAACACGGTGTCCTAGGCGCACCAATGCAAATGCAATGCAAAGAAACACACAAGTGTAGTCAAAACCAGATATCATGAGTTCGAGTCAAGTTCTCTAAATCCCCAACAGAGTCGCCAGAAACTGTAGACGTCCCCGAACGCCCCGGGAGGGATGAACTCCCGTTCTGTTCGTTTTGGGTCACTACAGCTCGGACTCAAATTGTCACGGTTCTTAATCTTGAACCAAAGAGTCCAAATCCGGCAAATCGTTTTGAGAAAACAGATTTTTTTGAAGAAGTGCCAAACATGGACTGCTTTGCCAGATACAGAGTCGCCACCTAAATATTTTATTTTTGGGAAATTTAGGAAACCCTGACTCGGTGCCAAAGGCCACGTGTCCGTCATCACCAAAGTTGCCTCGGCTCGGGAACTTGGGTACGATTGGGGAAGGTCACTTCGTGAGCACCCCCGCTCGCCCGGTCAAAGACCGGCCTCTACTAACCATGATATCTGTTTTTGAAAACATTGTGTGTTCTTATTCCGGTTATTAGCCTAGGTTACTATGTGATGCGCACAGCATACAAATATAGACTGAGTCGCCTGAATTGGAACAAAACATTTCATGTTTGTTTGTTTGAAAATGGTTTGATGGTGCTACCCGCAAGTAGGCTAAGACGTGGATTTGCCACCCTCGGGTGAGCTTAAGAAAACATGATTTTGCCATTATCTAGTGGGCTTAAAACAAACATTTGATGAATTGTCCCAATTTAAGTAACATAACCTCCACCCACAGGCATTCAAGCAGTTATATCACATAAGCACATAGCCTCATGGTAAGCATGCTATTCATGGCAACACTCACACGCATGCAAGGATGCCAAAGCATAAAAACTCACCGAGTACTCCAAGCCAAAACAGAAACTCATTAGAAATCCATGCATGATCCTAGATACACAGAATTGCCTAATGCAACACATGCAAAGATGCAAACTATAGCAGGCTCGGCTATTCTAAACATGGCATATGGAATGCTACAACTAACATGTATTCAATTTGGAATTGAAATACAAATGCAGTTTGTATGATGCGCCGAGCCCGGTGCGTGCAAAACAGATGAATGAATGCAAACGTGCTATCATACTGTATGCTAATTGAAATATGCCCTAATCTAACCATCATAAGCAGGTAAATAAAAGGGAAGAAAGACGTGGGGTTGGAAGACATACATCACACTCACCTACACTTATTACAATTATGCCCTCGCGCAGAGGGTCCAAAAGAATATGCAGTCCCGAATGAAAGAATAGTACAGTCCAAATAATACAGTCCAAATAATACAAATTCCTAATTAATTTACAAATTAACTAAGAAAATAATGACTGGCATGCAAGCCGGGGACTGCCTTGATCCTGATAAATGATGTATGTTTGGGCTGCCTTGCACAGAAATCCACTGGGATGCCCCAATTAGCCTCTGTTTCGCAATTATTCTTGGAAAGCGCGCCAAGCCTCGGAAGACTGCTGGATCTTGATTTGCTGCAACAGAGAGCAGGAAAGGGGCATAGCAATGTATTTTCACAAATGTATGCATGCCTCGATCCTCGTACCACCAATCACGTATTTCGATGCATGATGGCCAAGGAGTCGAATTGCACAATTTTAATATAGAATGAATGCACATGAAAACATAACAAAACCTAACTCCATCATGGATAATCCGGAGTGTCGGTGACCGGGGAATTGAGACACGTTCCGTCACTCGGAGTACGAAACACACCTCGTTTCCCGTGCCCGGGCTAACTCCTATCCCGAACACGATGCAATATACATGATATGCATGAAATGCAACTAAGATACAACCTAACATGCGCAATGTTATGGGATGGCATACACAATGCACGAGGTAACATGGCATACACAATGCACTAACATACACCCTAGCGTACGCAATGCTATGCAATGAAATGGCATACACAATGCATAATGAACTTACACCAAGATGAGTGGACCTCAGCCACACTCACATAGGAGGCCATAAGATGAAAATGAAATAACTCGAGATGCGTGCACGCGTGCACGCAAACCGAGGACCGAACCTACGGCACGGAATGCCACTCTAACAAGACATGGCGAAACATGGAATATGGCATACTGTAGTGCAAAAATCAGAGGTAATAAATGATGCAAAACAGCCCCGAAACCCGGTGAAATGAAACCCGATGCATGGAACGAGTCCCGAAACATGGATTTTGGTGCATGAAATGGCTTATAACTATACAATGCAAACATAATTTGAACATGAAATGAAAAGAAAGAAGCAAGGAAGCCCCAAGACAAGCATTTTTACAGTTTAAAGCATGGCCAAACAGTGATCCCAAGTAGGGCGAAATTAGCATACAAAAATGGCTCCGCAAGGGAGGCAATGAAGCAAGTGGTAGATGTAAAGCCCAAACAGAAAAAGATCCTTCTACAATGTTGAAGAGAGGCCTAAAATATGACCACTTACAGTTTATGGCAACCCCCAAAACAATATACAAATATGCTCAAAATGTCATGCAAGATAGGGCCCGAAAGAGGTTATAACACAAAGTATACAAAACATACCTCAAACAGGAAAAGACCCTTAATGAAACATGGCAAGGGGGTCAAAATATGGCCACTTTCAGTTCGGACCAAGGTCCAAAAACAGAAGCTCAATAGGCTAATAAATCATGCAAAAATGGGGACCAAAGAGGGGTACAATGGCAAGTGATACATGGAGGTCCCAAACAGTGGTGAGCCCTTCTTCAATGTTCAAGAAGGGCTCAAAATAAGCCTATCTACAGTTTACCTCATGCCCCAAAATAGATTACACATAGGCCAAAAATATCATGCAAAAATATGACATACAAAGGGGTAATGAAGCAAGTGCAAAATGGGGGTCCCAAACAAGGTAAGACCCTTAATGAAAGATGAAATAGAGCTCAAAAAAATGCCACTTTCAGTTTTGGTCGGAGCTCAAATGTATAAGCAAGAAGGGCTAAGATATAGACCAAGAAAAGAGCAAAAAAGGGAAAAACGAGACTCACCCTTGAAGAACCAAACTTTAGCAGCCTCTTGGTCCAAAATACAGCACTTCTAGCCTCTAAGAAGGTCCTCCAAGCCGCTGGAATGGAGTGGTGGTGGTGGTGCTAGGTGGTGGTGAAGAAATGGTGAAGAAATGGTGTAGGACTTTTAGGGTTTTGGTGCTTGAAATAGAGAGAGAGAGAGAGAGAGAGATTGTATATATGAGACTCAAACCAAAGTCTTCTAACCCAGAAAAATGCAGCTGGAGCTCTGGTTTTATAGACAAAAAGGGATGGAAAAGAGGGGTGTAACAAGCCCGCGAGGGACCTCGCTACAGTTCGGACTCGATTTGTCACGGTTCTCAATCTTGAACCAAAGAGTCCAAATCTGGCAAATCGTTTTTGAGAAAACTGATTTTTTGAAAGAAGTGCCAAACATGGACTGCTTTGCCAGATAACAGAGTCGCCACCTAAATATTTTAAAATGGGAAATTTAGGAAACCCTGACTCGGTGCCGAAAGGCCACGTGTCCGTCATCACCAAAGTTGGCTCGGGAACTTGGGTACGATTGGGGAAGGTCACATCGTGAGCACCCCCGCTCGCCCGGTCGAAGACCGGCCTCTACTAACCATGATATCTGTTTTTGAAAACATTGTGAGTTCTTATTCTGGTTATTAGCCTAGGTTACTATGTGATGCGCACAGCATACAAGTATAGACCGAATCGCCTGAATTGGAACAAAACATTTCATGTTTGTTTGTTTGAAAATGGTTTGATGGTGCTACTCGCAAGTAGGCTAAGACGTGGATTTGCCACCCTCGAGTGGCTTAAGAAAATCAGTGATTTTGCCACTATCTAGTGGGCTTAAAACAAACAGTTGATGAATTGTCCCAATTCAGATAACTCAACCTCCACCCACAGGCATTCAAGGCAGTTATATCACATAAGCATTTAGCCTCATGGTAAGCATGCTTTCATGGCAACACTCACACGCATGCAAGGATGCTAAAGCATAAAACTTACCTAGTACTCCAAGCCAAAACAGAAACCGATTAGAAATCATGCATGATCCTAAAATATACAGAATGCCTAATGCAACACATGCAAAATGCAACTATAGCAGGCTCGGCTATTCTAAAGATGGCATATGAAATGCTACAGCTATCAAGTATTCAATTTGGAATTGAAATACAGATGCAGTTTGTATGATGCGCCGAGCCCGGTGCGTGCAAAACAGATGAATGATGCAAACATGCTGTCATACTGTATGCTAATTGAAATATGCCCTATATCTAACCATTATAAGCAGGTAAATAAAAGGGAAGAAAGAAATGGGGGTTGGAAGACATACATCACCCTCACACACCCTTATTACAATTTTGCCCTCGCGCAAAGGGTCCGAATAAATATACAGTCCGAAATAAAAGAATAATACAGCCCGAATATACAGATAAAGTACAAATTCCTAATTAATTAACAATTAACTAAGAAAGCAGTAAACTGGCATGCAAGCCAGGGGCTGCCTTGCTTCTGATGAATAGTGTATGCTGGACTGCCTCGGGCGGAAATCCATTGGGATGCCCCAATTAGCCTCTGTTTGCAATATTTCTCGAAATACGCGCCGGATTCCGAAAAGTTGTTGGTCCTCGATTTTGCTGCAACAGAGAGCAGGAAAAGGGCATAGCAATGTATTTCACAAATATATGCATGCCTCGATCCTCGTGCCACCAATCACGCATATTGATGCATGATGGCCGAGGAGTCGGATTGCACAACTCAATATAAGATGAATGCAGATGAATGCTACAACAAAACCTAACTCCATCACGGATAATCCGGAGTGTCGGTGACTTGGGAATTGAGATCCGTTCCGTCACTCGGAGTGACGGAGTACGAAACGTGGCTCATTTCCCGTGCCCGGGCTAACTCCTATCCCGAACACGATGCAATATGCATGACATGCATGAAATGTAAACCGGATAAAACCGAAGTGCCTCGAAATGCGTGCACACGGGCACGCAAACTGAGGTGATGATGTGAAATACAAATCGGATAAAACCGAAGTGCCTCAAAATGCGTGCACACGGGCACACAAACCGAGGCGATGATGAAATGTAAATCGGATAAAACCGAAGTGCCTCGAAATGCGTGCACACGGGCACGCAAACCGAGACAATGATGTAAAGGCATGAAAATGCAAATTGGGCTTACACCGACATGAGAGAGCCTCAGCCACACTCACATAGGCTGCCGTCGGATAAAAAAGAGCTGCCTCAAAATGCGTTCACACTGGCACGCAAACCGAGGCGATGATGAAATGGAATGAAATGGCATACGGAATGCCACGATGGGCTTACACCAACATGAGAAGACCTCAGCCGCACTCACATAAGCTGCCGTCGGATAAAAGTGAAGTGCCTCGAAATGCGTGCACACGGGCACGCAAACCGAGGCAATGGTATAAAGCCATGAAAATGCAAATTGGGCTTACACTAACATGAGAGGGCCTCAGCCGCACTCACATAAGATGCCGATGAATGAAAACGGGGTGCCTCGAAGTGCGTGCCCACGGGCACGCAAACCGAGGCGGTGACATACAAGCATGAAATGGCATGCAAATGAGATGCGACATATGGCATTTGGGAAATGCAAATTTCAGCAGCTAAAATGATGCATAAATAGCCCCCGAATTATGACGAAATTACACCCGATGCCCGAAATGCAATGTTATGCACCCGAAATGGCCTACAGCCCTACTAAACATGCACAATATGGACATGACATGTAAAACAGTAGCAAGGCAGCCCCTAAACTAGCATTTCTTCAGTACCAAGTATGGCCAAACAATGATCACAAGCATGGCAAAAATAGCTTGCAAAAATGGGGGAAAAGAGGAGAATTACAAAGCAAGTGGTATCTACAATGCTCAAACTGAAAAACACAGTTCTACAACATTAAATAGGGGCCAAAAATATGCACATTTACAAGAGATGACATCCCCCAATTCAGTATGTAGATATGCTAAACATAGCATGCAAAATAATGAGCCAACAAGGGCTATAACATGAGGTACCAAAATCATGCACCAATCAACCTTGGACCCTTAACAAAACATGAATAATGGACCAAAATAAGACACTTTCTAAGCCTGATGAAGGCTGAAAACAGAATCTAAGCAAGCCTAACAAAGCATGCAATTTTACGGTAAATTTAGGGAATTACAAAACAAGTACATGATAGAAAGGCCAAACATGGTTGAGCCCTTCTTCAATGTTGAAGAGGGGCTAAAAATAGGCCCAATCACAGTATATTGCATGCTCGAAAACAGAGCACTCATGAGCTAAAAATAGCATGCAAAGCAAGAATAGAACATGAATTCAAAGCAAGTGGTATGCAGACCATGAAAACCAGGTTGAACCCTTCTTAAATGTTGAAGAGGGGCTCAAAATAAGCACATTATTAGTTCATGAGATGCTCCAAATCAGATCACAAATCGGCCAAATAAATCATGCAATTTTACGGTAAATTGGAAGAATTACAAAGAAAGTGCATGATAGAGTCACCAAACATAGTTGAGCCCTTCTTCAATGTTGAAGAGGGGCTCAAAATAAGCCCACTCACAGTTTATATCAGGCTCGAAAATGGATCACTCGTAAGCCAAATAAAGCATGCAAAAATAATGGCATAAAGAGTGATATTGAAACAAGTGCATCATAGAGGGCTCAAACAGGGTTGAGCCCTTAAACAAACATGTAGAATAGCTCAAAATAAGGCCCCTTTCAGTTAGGGCCGGAGCTCGAAACAGTGAGCAAGTAGGGTAGAAAATTGAAGCAAAATTATGCTAGAAAAAGGGAATTTGAGACTTACCCTTGAAGATCAAGCTTTGGATGCTTCTTGGCTTGAATTTGTTGCTTTTTTAGCTGCTGGAAATCAGCTCCAAGTGGTGGAAATGGAATGGTGATAGTGGTGCTTGGTGTTGATGAGCAAATGAGCTAGGGACTTGAAACTTTTTCAAGGTTTTGGAGATGAAAATGGAGGCAAATGGCTATAAGCTCTTGAGGTGAAATCTTCTCACCTTAGAGAAGATGATGGCCAGCCACTTAAATGGGCAAGAAAGGGGTGTAAAAGGGAGGGAAATGCATCCAAGCTTTCCCTCCCAAAATATCCCCGGAGGCAGAAGATATTTAGAAAAAGTAGCTGGACAGCTGTAAAGCACACATCCCAAGGAAGCAGGCCGGCTAGGCATTTTTACTGGAGGTGGCCGGCCAGCCACCCCCCATGGCCGGCCAGCCAAGGGCAAAAATGAAAAGTTGAATTAATGGCCGACCATAGGAGATTAGGGTCCTCCCATGTGTCCTCAACACAACCATGTAGTTGAAAATTGGCAACTGTGAACCAGGAGAGACAACACTCAACTTGAAGGAGAGGCTCAAAAATGAAAAACACAATTACTGGCCGACCACCACTTTTTGGTGTCCTCCCATGTGTGTAGAATAAGGTTCCAAGGTTGAAATTTGGCAACATTGAAGAAGGAGTCACAACATTGCATTTGAAGGAGAGGCTCAAAAATGAAATCCACAATTACTGGCCGACCATGCACTTTTAGGATCCTCCCATGTCCCCTCATCACAAACATGTAGCTTTGGTTGGAAGAAAATATCCCCAGGGTGTTCAACATTGGCCCGGAAGTGAGCAAAACAGGCGCCGGAGGAGCGAAACTGGTTATCTGGGATAATTGCTGGCCCCCCACCCCCCAGTGATCTTCTTGGTATTGAAACAGAGGTACCTGCCAAAATTGAACAAAAACTAATGCAAAATGAATGCTCGGGGCCAAAACCGGGCAATTCGGGGTCCCGAAAATAGGCTGTGAGCACCGAAAGTGGCATACGGCCACGAAGTGGGCATCAGAGGCCCCAGTGTCCCTCGGAATGACAAAACAGAGGTACCTGCCAAAAATCGGAGAAATCGGAGATGGTTGGGCGGTCCCGAACCGAGGCACACGGCCTGACGGCTCCGAAAATCGGGAACCGGGCTCCGAAATGGGCAAAATGGCCTACGGTCACGAAATGTAGCCCACGGCCACTGAGAGATAATCTACAGGACCACTCCCTTCCGTTAGGAAAGAAAACAGAGAAAACCGAGTCTGGTTCGCGAACCGAGGCAAGGCACAGAAGAGAGTTCGGAAGTCCGGAGGCAAGGCGCACGGCCGTGACTCTGAGACTTCTGAACGAGCACAACATGCAACATCACCGAGCGCTCAATCGGTGACGTCTGAGTCTTAAGGCCGGTCAAAAATGGGGTGTCTACAGTTGCCCCTCTTTGACAGAACTCGGAAGTCATAAGAATGACGGGAGTGAATGTCAAAGCCTAGAGACGACCCATTTTTGATAAGGCCGAAGACTTAGACAATCATACAAGGTAAAACAGAGATGTGCCCGCAGGCAAGGGGCAAAATGCAAATGATATGCACAGAGCCAGGTGATCATGCAAATGCAGCAAGCTGTAATGAGGCAAGTATTGACAAATAGATGCAACAGTTTTAAGCAAGAATGTAAAGCAACAACTACATTTCATGCAGTTAGGAATGCGGAGAATTATTCAATCCTCAAGAGGGGTAAAGAAGCAAGTGATAGATGGAGATGTCAAACATCAAGAGGTCCTTAATCAAACATGAAAATTAGTTCAAAATATGGCTATCTCAAGTTCGGGTCGGAGCCCAAAAATGTAGAATGAAGGTTCGGGAGCCGAAACACGCAGTTCGGGGCCCCGAAAGTGGGCTGTTAGGCACCGGGAGTGGTGCTCAACCACGAAGTTGGTCTCTCGGACCACAGTGTCCCTCAAAAGGGAGTAAATAAGATAAGTGCCAAAAACCGGGGCAAACGGAGGTGGTTAAGCGGTCCCGAACCGAGGCACACGGCCTGACGGCTCCGAAAACCGGGAACCGGACTCCGAAATGGGAAAAATGGCCTATGACCACGAAACGTAGCCCACGGCCATTGAGAGATGATCTACGAGACCTCTCCCTCCCTTCGGGAAGAGAAAACAGAGAAAACAGAGCCTGGTTCGCAAACCGAGGAAAAGCACAAAAGAGTCCGGAAGTCCGGAGGCAAGGCTCGCAGCCGGGACTCCGCAACCTCAGAACGAGCACAATATGCAACATCACCAAGCGCTCAATCGATGACGTCTGAGTCTTAAGGTCGGTCAAAAATGGGTGTCTACAGTTTGGCACTTCTTTCAAAATCTGTTTTCTTAAAAACGATTTGCCGGATTTGGACTCTTTGGTTCAAGATTTAGAACCGTGACAATCGAGTCCTTGAACTGTAGTGAGCCCAAATGAACAAAACGGGACTTAACCCTCCCGGGGCATTCGGGGACGTCTACACCTAATTAATTAGTGCATTAAAAATATTAATGAAAGTGGTTCTACATTTTTTGCCACATATAATTGGAGATGGGATGGTTGTTGTGTGGGGAGCAAAGCAGTTGCTGTTGTGTAGTCATTGGGCCTATTTTGGGATTCATTTCGCTAATTCAAACCGTTTACTTTTTAAGATATATTGAGTATAACATATTTGTAAAAAATCAAGTTGATTAGATATCGTTAATCATTTCATCGACTCATATTTGTATTAAGTTTTATACTCATATTTGTCATTCATTTTTGTATATACAAATGCAATTTGACGAAATTGAATTGTTAACAATGTCTGATAAATGTGATTTTTTGTAGATATGTTTTACTGAATGTACCCTAAAATTGAACTATTTGAATCATCGAAATGGATTCCGAAATGGGCTCCAATGGCTGAACAATAGTGGTTAATGTGTCTATCGCATAGCAGCAACCCTATCTCCTCACTTATTAAGATAAATTGGGTAGAACATACTTGTAAAAATTCAAGTTGATCAAACATCATTAACCATTTAATCAAATTGCATTTGCATCTACAAAAATGAATGGAAAATGTGATTGGGAGTACAAAACTAAATACAAATGTGAGTTCATGAAATGGTTAACGATGTTTGATCAACTTGATTTTTTTACAAGTATGTTCTACTCGATGTACCTTGAAAAATGAATGGTTCGGATTATCAAAATGAGTTTCGAAATGGCCCCAATGGCTACACAACAGTGTTTGCCTGGGGCACAACAACTACTCCCATTTTCAAAAAGTGAACAGTTCAAATTATCGAAACAGGCTCCAAAATGATGACACATTGTTTACTTTACTTTTAATTATTTATATTTGTTAATTTTCTATTTTTAACGGTCCCTTCTTAATGAAATTTGGTAATTAGTAATTAATGAATAATTTATTTATTGGACCCTTTAAAATTAATGAGAATTATGAGAAGGATTTGGATCGTCTCCAGTCTAAAATTGAATTGGATAGTCTAGTCCGGGCCGTTGGGTCCATTTTTGGGTCCTGTTTTCAATAATTTGTACCGTTCACATTTTAGGATTCGTGAGTACATCATCCCTACAAAAAATCAAGTTTATCGGATAACGGAAATCACATGTTCAGATTGATTTTGTATGAACCATTAATTTTCTCACTATCAATTTTTTTCATACAAAACTGATCCAAACACGCGGTTGTCATTGTCCGATTGACTTATTTTTTTGCAAGGATGATGTACTCAATGAATTTTAAAATGTGAACGGTTCAAATTATCAAAATGGGATCCAAAAATGGACAGCACCTCTCCAGTCCTGCCAATCCCTTATGAGAAAATGTAATTATGTTCTCAACATCTTCAACCTTGTACATTTTTTTAGTCGTCCTCTTAATAATTCTTCATGTATTTTTGACATTGATTGAGTATTCATTTTTTAGGAGAGAATTTCAAAACAGTGGAATAGATATTAAAAAAAAAAAAAAAAATTACAAAAACTTATGGTGTGCAAGTGATTTTGTGATGGGATGCAAGTGAAAGATTATGAGGGTGCAAGTTCCTTGTTTGTGTAAAAAAAAAAAAAAAAAATTTGCTCCCCCTGAAATGTATAATTTTCCCTTTTTTTTTTTTTGGTATCCAATTGAGTATTCATTAGTTAGATGTGAATTGCGTCTTCACTTAGTGATGGTTAATGGACACGGGTTTAAATTAGTTAAAGTAGGGTATTCATTAAAATAAGAGAAAATGACTAATAAGCTTGTTCTCTACATTAGTGATGGTTGGTTAGTAAAAGTAGGGTATTCATTAAAATTAGTTAAAGTAGGGTCTTCACTAGTGATGGTTAATGAACAAGTGAATTGCGTCAACTTTCTCTACATTTTTAATTTGAACAAGTAAATTCTGTTTTGGTTTTTGTTTTTGTTTTTATTATTATTATTATTATTATTATTTGTAATTTCTCCCATCTCTTTTTATTTTTATTCAATTATTTATTGCAATGCTAGTTTACACACTGTTTGTGCGGAAGTTTGAAACCAAAAATAAAATAAAATCTTAGAGTGATTATTTTGCTGACTATTTTTTGAAGGATAAAATTGGAACATTAATCAAATTGAAACTTCTTTTGGAAAAGTTACAAAAAAGTAGGACTTAATTGTCCAAATTGAAATTGATAGGACTCAATGGTAACTTAAAACTAAAAGTGATACTTATGGTAATTTTCTTTTAAAATAATCCAACCTAACCCAAATTTGCTCATTTAGGACATGTTTGATAACGTTTATGCTTACAGATTTATGTTTATATCTACCAAAAAAAAATCTAAATATTGTAAACAAAAACCCATTTGATGTCTATTTTTATCTTTAAAAACTTGTCAAAAGTTTACAAATTTTACTAAATTCTTTTAATTACAAAAAAATTGATTTCATATTTGTTTCCTTTGGGAAAATAAATTACGTTTTATAGATAATTTTGATACTATTTTCCCATTCATTTTTTTTATCCGAACTCAACAGAATCCAATGTTCAACAAGATTTCTCTCAAGTTCAAATATGAAATTAAGAGAACATGAAGGTCCACTACGAGTCCTTAGTGATCCAAACTGTTTCCTTTTATAGAGTCTTCCAGGTATATCTTTTATAAAAAAAATTAGATCGGTTCGATAATTGTAGCATTTTTATTTTATCGCGTTTGTCTCTGAAAAAAATAAATAACAAATATATTTTTAAAAATAGACCATCTTTTTTTTGGAGATAAACAATAAAATGGAAAGGCTACAATTGTCGGATCAACTTAATTTTTTTTTATAAATGATATACACGGAAGGTCTTACAAAATAAAATGTTCAAATCATCGAAACGAGATCCATACTGAGCCCCACGAAACCCAACCCTAATTTTAAATAAGTTTGTAAGATGCAACTCATTTATTACTTGTTTATAAATTTAGATATACGTATATTTAAATGGACTTCAAATGGATTTTTTTTTTTTTTATTTATTTGTAAAAGAAAGTTTTATTGATGAAAGAAATCACGACATTCCATCAATAAAGATATTGGATGCACAAGCCTCATAGTAAAGCAAAATGATCCCAATTAAGTAGTCACCATTTAACCAACCAAACAAGACCAAAGCATGACAAAAGATAAAAAGCCAACAACACAAGCAGCCAAACTCCACCCGTAGCTGCTATGCATTTCAAAAGGATGAAATTGACGTACAAATATGATGTGATAATACCATTTCGATAAATAAATGTCATCTTCATAAGTGTTTTGATTTAAAGTAAATGGTCCACAATGCCACTTATTAACAAATGCCCTAATATAAAGGGATCCACATTAATGCATAAATCTTATTTCTCACCTTTTAGACACAAGCCAAATGGAGCCTCATTAATAAATAAGTAATGTTATATAAACAGTTTTTCTAAGTTCATTTTAATAAATACACTTGAGACTTTTAACCTTCGTATCTAATTGTAAGAAATTTAGTAAAAATATATTTATGTATATCATTTTTCTTAATTAATGTATATTGAACCTACTTATATCAAGGAGTGAATAAATATTGTGAAAGAGTAGTCCACTCTAACCTAAAATTAATGGTTCATACAACCACGTGATTTCCGTTAAGAAGGGACCGTTAAAAATAGAAAATTAACAAATATAAATAATTAAAAGTAAAGTAAACGATGTGTCATCATTTTGGGGCCTGTTTCGATAATTTGAACTGTTCACTTTTTGAAAATGGGGGTAGTTGTTGTGCCCTAGGCAAACACTGTTGTGTAGTCATTGGGGCCATTTCAGAACTTGTTTTGATAATCCGAACCATTCATTTTTCAAGGTACATCGAGTAGAACATACTTGTAAAAAAATCAAGTTGATCAAACATCGTTAACCATTTCATGAACTCACATTTGTATTTAGTTTTGTACTCCAAATCACATTTGCCATTCATTTTTGTAGATGCAAATGCAATTTGATTAAATGGTTAATGATGTTTGATCAACTTGAATTTTTACAAGTATGTTCTACCCAATTTATCTTAATAAGTGAGGAGATAGGGTTGCTGCTATGCGATAGACACATTAACCACTATTGTTCAGCCATTGGAGCCCATTTCGGAATCCATTTCAATGATTCAAATAGTTCAATTTTTAGGGTACATTCAGTAAAACATATCTACAAAAAATTACATTTATCAGACATTGTTAACAATTCAATTTCGTCAAATTGCATCTGTATATACAAAAATGAATGACAAATATGAGTATAAAACTTAATACAAATATGAGTCAATGAAATGATTAACGATATATATCTAATCAACTTGATTTTTTACAAATATATTATACTCAATATATCTCAAAAAGTAAACGGTTTGAATTAGCGAAACGAATCCCAAAATAGGCCCCAATGACTACACAACAGCGACTGCTTTGCTCCCCACACAACAACCATCCCATCTCCAATTATATGTGGCAAAAAATGTAGAACCACTTTCATTAATATTTTTAATGCACTAATTAATTAGGTCCCTACCATAAAGTTATAATAAATGGAAGCAAAGTTGAGTTTTAAAGTTGAGTTTTATAGTTGTATTGTAGGGTTTTTCTATGGTACATATGCATCTTTTGTTACAATGTTTGTATTGTTAGTTATGACTTACTATGTTATTAGTTATGATATATTGTGATGTTTGTTATAACATTCAAGAGTTGTTTCGTTATACCTCATGATCGATGTTGGGTTATAACTCAGTTTATTTTTTATTTTTATAGTTATGACTCCCATAGTATTTAGTTATACCATTTCTAATAATCAAACTCACAAATAGCATAACTGGCATATAATACACACCCTAGGAAAGGAGCAATAAATATTTATGAAGTTAGGCAAAGTTAAAAAAGTTAGGCAAAGGAAGGAAATTAAAAAAAAAAAGATTTTGATGGAGAGAATTTACATATTTCATTACTTAGGCAAGTTGCTTATTTATACAAGTAGTTGTCGGATTTCAAAATATAATTTGGTGTCCACAATATACAAGTGTATCCATTTACATCATTGCTTACATTATTTACAAAATTATCTCACTACATACATCACTCCTTTTGTTTGAAAGATGTAACTATTATTTACTAACATTTACTTTTGTCCAAAGTAATTTTGTCTTGTAGCATTGGCTAGCGTTACTTGCCTAATCACTTTATATCAAATTGTATAGATTACTCCACGTGTCCTGGATAAGCTTTGGAGCTGATCCGGAGTCTTCTTGGGGTCCACTTTGCTTCCATTGGATTAACGATGTTGAGATAATCAACATCATTTTCACTTGGAACTGAATTAAGGTCTTGATTGAACTTTCGATTTCTAAATTTTTCAAAGTCATCCATGATCATAGAACTTTTAGCTATGTCTAATAATGTTTTATGTGCCTCCTATATTTGTTTTAGAGTCCGTTGAAATATCATGTGAAAATTGGTAAAAATTGTAACAAATAGTCTTTCATTTGTTACCATGAATGGCAATGGTGCTGAGCCATTAATGTTTGAAGCCGCTTGTGACACAACTGAAAGATTGTCTGACACAACTGAAAGACTGTCTACCCAATATATATATTTTCCCATTCTTCTTGTTCCTTTTCTTCATTTGGTATACTGTAGATGCGCCCGAACATCTCGGGAAAATCCCGTTTTGTTCATTGGGCTCACTACAGTTCGGACTCAAATGTCATGGTTCTGAATCTAATCCCGCAAAGTGCAATGCGAGGCCGATAAATCACCAAAGAGTCCAAATCTGGCAAATCGTTTTGAAAAATTGATTTTTAGAAAGAAGTGCCAAACATGGACTGCTTTGCCAGATACAGAGTCGCCATATAAATATTTTATTTTGGGGGAATTTAGGAAACCCTGACTCGTGCCTAAGGCCATGTGTCTATCATCACCAAAGTTGTCTCGGCTCTGGAACTTGGGTACGATTGGGGAAGGTCATGCAATGAGCACCCCCATTCGCCCGATCAAAGATCGGCCACTACTAAACATGATATCGAGTTTTTGAAAACACATGCGTTCTTATTCCGGTTTATTAGCCTAGGATTACTATGTGATGCACACAGCATACAAGTATAGACTAGATCGCCTGAGTTGAAATAAAACATTTCATGTTTGTTTATTTGAAAATGGTTTGATAGTGCTACTCGCAAGTAGGCTAAGACATGGATTTGCCACCCTCAAGTGGGCTTAGAAAACAGGATGATTTGCCACTCTCAAGTGGGCTTAAAACTCGCAATCGATGAATTGTTCCAATTCAGGTAATCCAACCTTCACCCACAGGCATTCAGACAGGTATATCACATAATCAGTTAACCTCATGGCAAGCATGCTATCATGGCAGTCGCTCACACACATGCAAGGATGCTAAAGCATAAACACTCACCGAGTACTCCGAGCTAAAGAAAGAAGCTAATTAGAAATCATGCATGAATCCTAACTATGCTGAGATGCCTAATGCAACATATGCAGGATGCAACTAAGATAGGCTCGGCTATTCTAAAATGGCATATGAGATGTTACAGATAACATGTATTCAACTTGGAATTAAAATACAATGCAGTTAGTATGATGCGCCGAGCCCGGTGCATACAAGACAGATGAATGGATGTAATCATGTGAGCATAAGGATGCTAAATGAAACATGCCCTAAAACTACCATCATAAGCTGGTAAATAAAATGGAGAAAGACGTGGGGTTGGAAGACATGCATCACACACACGCACACTTATTACAACAGTTGGCCTTCTCGACGGAGGGTCCGAATAAATAATACAACACCAACTAGCTAATCTAAGCTAATCTAATTAAGCTAGTTATTACACAACCAAAATGAATAATAAATTACAGCTAATTATTACACAACTCTAATTAATTAACAAACTAACTAAGTAAGCAATTAAACTAGCATGCAAACTACATGAATGTGGACTGCCTTAGCTCTGCCTTGAATGATCATTTTGATTTTACTACAATATTTTATTACACTTCTTTTTGTAAAAAGTTAAAAAGTTATCACCAACATACATATTTTTTTTTCTCTATTTTTTTAGTCAAAAAGTACATTTATATAGCACATCCCAAACAACCACTTATTTTTAAAGATTAGTGATATGTAAAAGAGATGATTGACTGATGAGAGATAGATTTGCCTAAGATATTCTAAGGGTTATGTTAGAGACTCCAAATGAATTACTAAATGTTTTATCAAACCTCTTACATAGGTGTGGGACCCACATAAATCACATGTGTGTGGGTCCCACACCAATATGAGAGGTTTGGTAAAACATTTGGTAATTTATTTGGGGTCTATAACATTTTCCATATTCTAATACACTATCACATCACTGTGTTTAATGGTGCGTTTAAACACCATAACTCTCTTAAGGGCTTAGTCCCAAAGGGGAGGTTATAGGTTTAACTCTCCCTCAGAGGGAGTTGAATTTAGATGGCAAGCACTTAGTAATTTTGCAAAGATTGAAAGACTAATTCCTATAAGTGCTAATCTAATAATTAGCAACAGATTTTTACCGATAAAAAAAAATAAAAATAATAATAGGTTTAACTTTTAGGTTAAGAGTAGGACTAGTACTCTGTCACCCTATTTATTCACGCCTTGATATAAGTAGGTTCAACGTACATTTATTAAAAAAAATGATATACATAAACATATTTTTACCAAATTTTTTACAGTTAGATACAAAAGTCAAAAGTCTCAAGCGTATATATTAATATGAGCTTAGAAAATCTGTTTATATAACGTTACTTATTTATTAATGAGGATCCATTTGGCTTTTGTCTAAAAGGTGAGAAATAAGATTTATGTATTAATGTGGATCCCTTTATATTAGGCATTTGTTAACAAGTGGCATTGTGGATCATTTACTTTAAATCAAAATATCTATGAAAATGATATTTATTTATTAAAATGGCATTATCACATCATACTTGTATGTCAATTTCATCCTTTTGAAGTGCATAGCAGGCTAGGGGTGGAGTTTGGCTGCTTGTGTTGTTGGCTTTTTATCTTTTGTCTTGCTTTAATCTTGTTTGGTTGATTACTCACCAACTTCTTGTGATACTAACAAATGATCAGACTTGCTTACCGGTGACAATTTAGTTTGAATCATTTTGCTTTGTTATGATGCTTGTGCATCCAACATATTTATTGATGTAAAGTTTTGATTTCTTTTATCAATAAAGATTTCTTTTGCCGATAAAAAAAAAAAAAAAAAATTCATCCATTTGAAAGTCTATTTAAATATATCTAAACTTATAAACAAGTAATAAATGAGTTGCATCTTACAAACTTATTTAAAATTAGGGTTGGGTTTTGTGGGGCTCGCTATGGGTCTCGTTTTGATGATTCAAATCTTCTATTTTGTAGGATCTTCCGTGTTTATCATCTATGAAAAAATTAGGCTGACCCGACAATCGTAGCCTTTCCATTTTATCATTTATCTCCAAAAAAATGAATGGTCTATTTTAAAAAATATATTTGTTATTTATTTTTTCAGAGACAAACGCAGCAAAGTAAAAATATCACGATTATCGAATCGATCTAATTTTTTCCTTGGAAGATATACCATGAAGACTTTATAAAAGAAACAGTTTGAGTCATTAAAATGGCACTCGTAGTGGACCCCCTCATGTTCTCTTAATTTTATATTTAAATTTGAGGGAAATTCTGTTGAACATTGGAACCTGTTGAGTTCGGATAAAAAAACGAATAAAAAAAATAGTGTCAAAATTATCTATAAAATGTAATTTATTTTCGGAAACAAAACAAACAGACACAGTTCATATTTAATTAAAAATAAACACAATAAAAAAACAATGCAAGCTTACAGAATGTAGATTGTACATAAATAATCAGATCGAGTCCAGCGTTGGACATTATGGAAATCGTCCCTCACTATAGTGTTATGAGATTAATTGACTTCTGCTTCCCGTGATACAAAGATCACAATCACACATTGAAGCACTTCAATTGTGTGTGTGTCTAGCGAACTATCTGTCTTTTATACTCTCATGCTGAAACTCTATGTATGATGCAGAGAAAAGGAAACAAACTTTTGAAAAATGCAAAGCAGGGATGATTACATAGAGTTCTTCGTGACTGTTTGGAATAGTCATGAAACTTGAGTTGTGTCTCTTCACATAGAACGGATACCAGAAATAGTAACATCTTTTATTCTTTTTGGGAAAATTTAAATAAATAAAAATATTTTTTTAATATATTTTTCTTCAAAAATATATACATGAACAAATCAATGCCGGAAAATGACATAACCAAAATTCAAGTGGTTATCTTTGGAATTAATTTCTCATTTACTTCTCAAAAATAAGCAACAAATCTAGTAACCCACCACGATTGCCATCATCTTCTCTACCACCAGCTTCACCACCCCACAACCACTTCCTTTACCACCACCACCCCCATAACTACTACACTCCATCCAATGAAAAAAGAGTTTAATAAAGTAAATGAGTTTGTCGGAGCGATTTGCTAATGGGCATCCAATTCAACTCAGTCACCGGAGGTGGTTTTTGGCAAGAGATGATTGCTGGTTGCAGGAGGTGATTTTTAGCAAGAGGTGGTTGTTGGCTGTGGGAGATGGTGGCCGAAGGTGATTAGCCGATGTTCAGAGATAATGGCTGAAGGTGGTTGCCATCAGTAGAAGATTGTTGGTGGCAGTTAGATGTGACTTTCGGTTGTGAGAGGTGGTGGTTAGCGAAGATGGGCAAAGGTGGGGATGGTGGGATGTAGTGACAGGTGGGGGTGATCAATGGTGAGTGTTGGTCTGAGGGGTAGGAGTAGGAAAGATTATTATTATTATTATTATTTAACCAAGTGAAATCAATTTTTTTGTAGTTAAAAGAATTTAGTAAAATTTGTAAACTTTTGACAAGTTTTTAAAAATAAAAATAGACATCAAATAGGTTTTTGTTTACAATATTTAGATTTCTTTTGGGGGTAGATATAAACATAAATCTATAAACATAAACGTTATCAAACATGTCTTAAATGAGCAAATTTGGGTTAGGTTGGATTATTTTAAAAGAAAATTACCATAAGTATCGCTTTTAATTTTAAGTCCTACTTTTTTTTGTAACTTCTCCAAAAGAAGTTTCAATTTGATTAATGTTCCAATTTTATCCTTCAAAAAATAATCAGCAAAATAGTCACTCTAAGATTTTATTTTATTTTTGGTTTCAAACTTCCGCACAAACAGTGTGTAAACTAGCATTGCAATAAATAATTAAATAAAAACAAAAAGAGATGGGAGTTTTTTCGAGTAGTTGAAGTGGTTGATTTTGTGGTGATGAATTTTATGGGAGATTACAGATTATTCATTGGACAGATGCTATTGTTACTAGACTTATATTATCACTATTGTATTTTTTTCCTCGTGTTTATTTTCAAGACATTTGTGATAAACTATGCATTTGTTTTTGCAATTTCGGACTAATGAATTATGATTATGGGTTTTTCTTTCGTTCAAAAACTGTTAATTTTTTATCATCAATGAATGATTTATAGATCTTTGTCAAATTATTGAGATGAATGCCAATTTTTTATTCAATTGTTTACTTGCTTTTACTTTTCCTTGTTAGAATTTGTTCACATATATATTAAGGGTGCAGCTGGAATAAAGTATGCTATTTGGAGATTGAACTAATTTGGGAGAAATTACAATTAATAATAATAATAATAATAACAAATAAAAAATAAAAAAAAAAACAAAACAAAAACAAAAAGCAAAATAGAATTTAATTGTTCAAATTAAAAATGTAGAGAACAAATGAAGATGCAATTCACTTGTTCATTAACCATCACTAGTGAAGACCCTACTTTAATTTTAATGAATACCCTACTTTAACTGGTTTGGCAACCTTTCAAAAAGTCAAAAAGTTACCAAAAAAATTAAAAAGTTATCACTATTCACCCAAAAAAATATTAAAAAAATACTATACAAATATTCATTCAAATCAACTTTTCAGCCACTGACGTGATGAACTACTCAGGGAAAGAAAGGAAAAAAAATTTCCATGTGTGCCTCAAACATAATTGGATGATAAAGTTCGGCCTGTGGGGGCCCACCATGAGTCCTGTTTTGATAATCTGAACCGTTCAATATGTAGAACTCGTCTAGTACTATATGCCCATAAAAAATCATGTCTATCGGATATCACTAACTACATGATCAAATCAGTGTTGTATAAAAATGGATGGTGTTATAGTTAACAGTTAACAAAAAAAAACTAACACGATCAGATAGCTATCGATATCCAATCAACTTGATTTTTTACAAACACATAGTACTCGACGATTTCTACACATTGAACGGTTCCGATTAGAAAAACGGAACCCGTGGTGAGCCCCCACGCACCAAACAACACCATCCAATCAAAGCCCGAGAAGGAGACAATAATTTCTCATCTACTCCACCAGGCCACTCCACTGCCAGTCCGTACGGCCTGCTACACAATCTTCTCCTACACACTTTTTTATACAATTTTTTAATACACATTTTTTCATAAAAAGTCAAAAAGTTAACCCTAACATCCATATTTTTTTCTTCAATTTTTTAGTCTAAAAAAATAAAAAGTACACTTTTTTAGGACACCCCAAACAACCCCTTACTAACCATCACTAACGTATATTAAGGGTGCAGCTAGAATAAAGTATGCTATTTGGAGATTGAACTAATTTGGGAGAAATTACAAATAATAATAATAATAATAAAACAAATAAAAAAACAAAAACAAAAAGCAAAATAGAATTTAATTGTTCAAATTAAAAATATAGAGAACAAGTGAAGACGCAATTCACTTGTTCATTAACCATCACCAGTGAAGACCCTACTTTAACTAATTTTAATGAATACCCTACTTTAACTAACTAACCATCATTAATGTAGAGAGCAAGCTTATTAGTCATTTTCTCTTATTTTAATGAATACCCTACTTTAACTCATTTAAACCCGGTCCATTAACCATCACTAGTGAAGACGCAATTCACATCTAACTAATGAATACTCAATTGGATACCAAAAAAAAAAAAAAAAAGGGAAAATTATACATTTCAGTGGGAGCAAATTTTGGTTTTTTTTTTTTTACACAAACAAGGAACTTGCACCCTCATAATCTTTCACTTACATCCCATCACAAAATCACTTGCACACCATAAGTTTTTGTAATTTTTTTTTTTTTTTAATATCTATTCCACTGTTTTGAAATTCTCTCCTAAAAAATGAATACTCAATCAATGTCAAAAATACATGAAGAATTATTAAGAGGATGACTAAAAAAATGTACAAGGTTGAAGATGTTGAGAACATAATTACATTTTCTCATAAGGGATTGGCAGGACTGGAGAGGTGCTATCCATTTTTGGATCTCATTTTGATAATTTGAACTGTTCACATTTTAAAATTCATTGAGTACATCATCCTTGCAAAAAAATCAAGTTAATCGGACAATGACAACCACATGTTTGGATCAGTTTTGTATGAAAAAAATTGACAATGAGAAAATTAAGGGGGATTGGAATTCATCGGACTGTTAGTTCTTGGATACATTATCCTCAGACTATTTGGTTGGACTGGATTTGTATCTCATGTTTGTTTAGTCATAGGATTAAATGGTAGGAAAGGACTCTTCGATTGGATAGAATATGAATCATATATTTGTTTGAGATATTATAGAGAATGATAAATGTTCAAACGACTATTTTACCCTTTTCAATTATTTACTAAGTAATAACAATATTAAACATATCATTAATATTTAATTATTTTTAACTAGATTAAATAAAATTTTATTTTATTTTATTTTTTACACAATTAAATAAATTTATTTTTTTAAAATTAAATAAATAAAATATCAATAAAATATATGTTATTTTTTTAATTAAAATTTAAAATAAATTTATTTAAAAAAATAATAATAATTAAATAAAACATCTATTAAAATTTAAATAATGAAATTAAATAAAATATAAACAAAATTTTAAAATAAAATATCTATAAAAAATTATTTGAAAAAATTAAATAAATAAAACATCAATAAAAATTAAATTAAAGTGATCATTTCACCCTTTTGACTTTTTGACTTTTTAAATTCAAAGGACAAAATAATAATTCTACCCTAGTAACTTCCCCCACAAGCTACCCTTGAATAGTATAAGTTTTTAAATTTTTTTAAGTAACTTTTTAAATTTTTATCTTCATTAGTTTATCCCAAACAACCCGTAAGTCTAAAAATGAGCTTTTATATCATTTTCCATAGTGAAAAATAAGATTATGCGTGCGTTTTTCATTCAAAATCTTCATTTTAGCGCATCTATATAAGGACAACTAAACAACATATTAGCAATTGAAAGAATGAGTGCATTACTCTTAAACTCAGTCATGGAACCCAGAGTTTCTCACCTAGTGTCATGCATCTTCCTCTTCCTCCTCATTCCTCTCTTGCCCCCTTCAAATTCATCACCTTTTCAGTTTGTGAAGCAATTCACTGGTTCTAAGAAGGGTGACAATGTAAGAGGACTCCAAGAAATCAGAAATTATCTTCACAAGTATGGTTATCTAAGTTATCCCTACTCTAAAAATCCCAATTATTTTGATGATACATTAGAGTCTGCTGTCAAAGCATACCAACTCAATTACCATCTTAATGTCAGTGGAACCTTAGATACTAATACACTGTCACTCATGGCAACGCCTCGGTGTGGGATGCCGGATATAGTCACTGGCAACCCGCACCAACTCCATGAACTTTCTTCTTATTATGTGTTAAGGTACACCAAATGGCCCAAGTTCAACCTCTCCTGGGCACTTCAACCCGGCACTTCCCACGGTGTTCAAGGCTCTATTGCACAAGCATTTAGCAAATGGTCTTCTGTTTCACACTTCAATTTTTCAAAGGGTAAAGAGTTTACACATGCTGACCTGCAGATCAGTTTCCTACACCGTGATCATGGAGATAATAGCTCGTTTGACGGCCCTGGAGGAGTCCTAGCCCACGTGGACATGCCACCAAATGGGAAGCTTCACTTTGATGCAGACGAGCATTGGGCGGTTGGTGCGGTTCCGGGAGCTGTCGACATAGGGACTGTTGGCTTGCATGAAATAGGACACCTTCTTGGACTTGGGCATAGCACAGTTGCTGAAGCTATCATGTACCCCTTCATTCCTGCTGGTGTTACCAAAGATTTGAGCCAGGATGATATTGATAGAATAAGGGCCTTATATAATTAATCATTCCTAAGGTTATTAATCTCTTTATCACCTAATACAAATTCATGACTCAACTACGCATACTAAAAATTAATAAAAATAAATAAATAAAAGTTACAAGCAGATTATATAAGTTGTAACAAATAGTCCTTACATATGGTTGTGAATGAAGATTTTGCTTTATGCAGTCAAAATTATCAAATAATTTTTTTTTTAAAATCTCCTTTTTTAATGAATGCCATAGTCTGTTATTTCTTGTTATCATATGGACACTTACTTGTTTGAGTTTTTTGTTTCTTTTTTCACTTGATCCTATGTTGTTGTTGTTTTTTTTTTTTTTTTTTGGTCTTCCCGGGCTTTTTTAATTTTGAATTTATTGAGCCATTCGTAGAGAGAAAAAATGGGAGAAAAAAAGTAAATTAAATAGAAGTTAAACTCTTTTCACAAATTCCTTTTCTTTGCTTTTCTTCCCACAAATCTAAGGTCTAAATACAACATTAAAACTATGTTTGAATGATAGGAATTAATGAGATGAAATGGGAATCTTGCTAATAGGAATGACATTACTAAGGCCAAAATGTATCTGTCAATGGTATTTAGTTTAGTCATGAATTTTTTATGGGAAAAATTATAAAACTTTAAACGTTAGTGGATCCATTTATCTTTTTTATTCTTAATTGGTTCATATTCCTAAAAGAATGAGATTCTCCCAGGGAGTGTGGGGCTCACAGGTTTCCACTCCATTTGGAAAAATGATTCCAATTTGTATAGATAATCATAAATCACATTATTCTTCTTCTAAGCCGGTCCAAATGTTGAAACTTTAAGACCTGGTTTGAGATATTCAGAAAAAGTTAAAAAGTCAAAAAGTTATTTAAAAAATTAAAACATTATGACTATTCATCAAAAAAAAAATTATCCACAAAATTACAACTCAGTCTGACCGGTTCAGAGTCTGTAACTGCGTTTTTTTCGAAAAATTGCACAGTTGGGGTGCAATTTTAACACACTGTTGTTCGGCCCGTGGGAGCCCATCACGGGTCCCATTTTGATAATCTGAACCGTTCAATGTGTAAAACTTGTCGAGTACTATATATCTGTAAAAAATCACATTGATCGGATAATTACATGATCAAATCAGTTTTGTATAAAAAAAAATGGATGATGTTATAGTTAACGGTTGAAAAAAAACAAATCTGATCAGATAGCTATCGATATCCGATCAACGTAATTTTTTACAAACATATAGTTCTCGACGAGTTCTACACATTGAATGGTTCAGATTATCATAACAAAACCCGTGATGGCCCCCACGGGCCGAACAACACCGTCCAATGCAATGCCCGAAAAGTGGGCAACTACTTCTTAGCATCAATTCGGCCTGCGCAGATAGTACGGCTGTACAACTCACACTCATAATCTTCTCTTATACACTAATTTATACAATTTGTTAATACACATTTTTTCATAAAAAGTCAAAAAATTAACCCAAACAATCATATTTTTTTCCTCAACTTTTTAGTCCAAAAATTCAAAAAGTACACTTATTTAAGACACCCCAAACAATCCCTAAATATCAGGAAGCACATTATAATTATCCTCAATATTCATGCCATTAAGACTGAACATAAATGGAAACAATGGTAAGTGGTTCGAAAATTTATGACTCTAATGGCTCGAAACACTCAAAATGACGTCATTTTTAGTGTAAAATGATATCATTTTGACACATTCAAATCATTCGAACCACATAAATTTGGGCCACCAAACATTTTTGAAATGGAAAATCCCCAAAGCTAACCCCAGATAACTTCGGAGGCTAACCCAGCAATTAAAATTTTCCAGTTTCAAAATCAAAATATGCACAAAAAATGCAAGAAAGTAAGGTGTAATGAATTGTAAGCAATTTAGCCATATCAAGTTCCCAAAAAGATAAAACAAAATTCCAATAAAAACAGAATTAACACAGGAGAATGATGTGGTGGGCATATCTCCTTAGTGGATACGAGACCCAATTGATTTATTAAAAATATTTAATTTGGTTTGGTATTGGTTATAATATATCTTTTTATATATTATATCTAACTTTTGGAGGCCCAATGAGTATTTAAAAATCTGATTGGTAATAGCTAAGGTTTTGATAAAAAGCTCAAGATTCAACAATATTTCTTGGTATTGTTTTCATTTTTTCGTAGAAGGCAGTGGCTGATACATCTTTCGGTGGTATATGCTTGGTGATCAATTCGATGGGTTTGGCATTGTGTGGCAACATAGTGCTTTGTGTAAAAGTTTATTTGACTTGATCAAGTTCAAGACTTTGGGCTTTGGTTGCTGCTTTGTTTTCCAAGCTTTTGATAGTGTTTCAGTTTTGCTGCGAAGATAATTTATTTATCTATTTGGTCAGATCTTTCCTCTTATTTATTTACGATTATTTGAAATTCACCTAAGGGTGATTTGTAAGACCATTTGTGTTTCGTTTATAATCATTTGAAAACTCTTAGTTGATAGTAGAATCAGATTTCGATCCCGTGGACATACCTGATCACATTAAAGGAATCACGTAAAAATTCTTGTGTCATCGTTGATTTAATTTTTTCACATTAGTTTTTATTTCCATTGATTGATTTACTTGTGAAAAATCATCTATTTTCCTCAACAACTAGGATCAAAGTTTATAGTTTATTTAGATTTATTTATTTGTGTAAATCAATGGAGGAGAATGTGGATCGTATGAGTTGCTTCAATGGAAGCAATTGGGTAACTTAGAAAACTGAAGTGGAGAACCTATTATTTTGGCCAAGTTTGGGAAGACTAAATAAGTGCATTTTTTGACTTTTTATTAAATATGGGTTGGATTTGGATTGGGTTTGAAGTGATGTGTTAGAGAGGTGATGTGACTTAAATAAGATGATGTGACTTAAATAGGATAGTGACTTTTTGAATTTTTGAATTTTTTTGAGGATGCCAAACTTGGCCTTTGTAAAGATTTGTATGGGCCCATTAAGGGTGATAGTGACTAGGGATGGCAATTGGAACCTGGCCCGACGGGAACCCGACCTCCCGATCCCGATTAGAATGGTTATTCCCTGAAAAATACCCCCGTGGAGACGGGGATGGTATTTAAAATCAAATCCCCGATCAATTTCGGGCCGGGGACGGAGATTGATTTCCCAAGCCCGGCCCCGCCCCGAAATTCCCCCGACATTTCCCCGCATGTAGATACATATGTGTTTAGGTTATATGAATATTATATTTAGTTATATTAATATTATATCTCACTTACCCAAAAAAAATATTATATCTATCTATGTCTTTAAGTTATTGTAACAAGCCCGCGGGGGACCTCGCTACAGCTCGGACTCGATTCGTGTCACGGTTCTTAATCTTGAACCAAAGAGTCCAAATCCGGCAAATCGTTTTGAGAAAACAGATTTTTGAAAGAAGTGCCAAACATGGACTGCTTTGCCAGATACAGAGTCGCCACCTAAATATTTTATTTTTGAAAAATTTAGGAAACCCTGACTCGTGCCTAAGGCCACGTGTCCGTCATCACCAAAGTTGCCTCGGCTCGAGAACTTGGGTACGATTGGGGAAGGTCACTTCGTGAGCACCCCCGCTCGCCCGATCAAAGATCGGCCTCTACTAACCATGATATCTAGTTTTGAAAATATTATGCGTTCTTATTCCGGTTATTAGCCTAGATTTACTATGTGATGCGCACAGCATACAAGTATAGACCGGGTTGCCTGAATTAGAACAAAATACTTCATGTTTGTTTTTGAAAGATGGTTTGCTACTCGCAAGTAGGCTTAAAATGCAGATTTTGCCACCCTCGGGTGGGCTTAGAAAAGATGATTTTGCCACTATCTAGTGGGCTTAAAACTCGCAGTCGATGATTTGTTCCAATCTAAATAACCCAACCTTCACCCACAGGCATTCAGGCAGTTATATCACATAAGCAAATAACCTCATGGTAAGCATGCCATCATGGCAGTCACTCACACGCATGCAAGGATGCTAAAGCATAACCACTTACCGAGTACTCCAAGCCAAAGAAAGAAGCTAATTAGAAATCAATGCATGATCCTAAATATACAGAAGTGCCTAATGCAAGACATGCAGTAATGCAACTAAGATAGGCTCGGCTATTCTAAACATGGCACATGAGATGCAACAGTTAACAAGTATTCAATTTGGAATTGAAATACAGATGCAGTTAGTATGGTGCGCTGAGCCCGGTGCATGCAAGACAGATGAATGAATGTAGACATGCTATCATACTGTATGCTAATTGAAATATGCCCTAATTTAACATCATAAGCTGATAAATAAAAGGGAGAAAGACGTGAGGTTGGAAGACATACATCACACGCACGCACACTTATTACAGTTATGCCCTCGCGCAGAGGGTCCGAATAAATAATACAGTTCCGAATAAATTATTACAGTCCGAATAAATACAAAACCCTAATTAATTAACAAATTAATTCTAGGAAAGCAATAAACTAGCACGCAAGCTAGGGACTGCCTCGACTCTGCTCCGGATGATGGATGATGCATGTTTTGAGTTGCCTTGCGCGGAAATCCACTACAACGCCCCGATTAGCCTCTGTTTGCAATTGTTCTTGGAATGCGTGCCAAGCTCCAGAAGGCTGCTGATTCTTGATTTGCTGCAACAGAGAGCAAGAAAGGGGCATGGCAATGTATTTTCACATATGTATGCATGCCTCGATCCTCGTGCCACCAATCACGCATCTCGATGCATGATGGTCGAGGAGTCGAATTGCACAACTCAATATGAGATGAATGCACATAAAAAAAAACAATAAAACCGAGACTCCATCATGGATGATCCGGAGTGTCGGTGACCGGGAATTGAGAAACGTTCCGTCACTCGAAGTACGAAACGTCCCTCGTTTCCCGTGCTCGGGCTAACTCCTATCCCAAACACAATGCAATATGCATGACATGCATGAATGCAACTAAGATACAACCTAACATGCACAATGCTATGAAATGGCATACACGATGCGCGAGGTAACATGGCATACACAATGCGCTAACATACAACCTAGCATACACAATGCTATGAAATGAAATGACATACGCAATGCATGATGTAACATGGCATGCACGATGCTCTAACATTCAACCTAGCATACGCGATGCAAAGGACTGAGATGGCATACACAATGCACTATGGGCTTACACTAACATGAATGGACCTCAGCCACACTCACATCAGAGGCCATTAGATGAAAAATGAAACTCTCGAGATGCGTGCACGCATGCACGCAAACCGAGGACCGAACCTAAGGCACGAATGCCACTCTACCAAAGCATGGTAAGGCATGGAACATGGTATGCAAACATGCAAATTTCAGCACCGAAATATGATACAAAATAGTCCCGAATCATGGAAATATGGCACCCGATGCATGAGGTGAGATCCGAAATTCAAAATTAGGCACATGGAATGACTTACAGCTATACAAAGCATGCATTATTTGATCATGAAGCGTGAAGACAAAAGCAAGGCAGTCCCAAAACATGCATATTTTCAGTTTTAAGCAAGGCCAAAATGTGAACACAAATAGGGCTAAGCTAGCATGCAAAAATGGCCCTAAAAGAGAGATAAAGAAGCAAGTAGTAGCTTTTGGCCCCAAATGGTAGAGAACCCTTCAACAAATTTTAAGAGGGACTCAAAATAATGCACTTTACAGTTTACAACAAGTCACGAAAATAAACACAAGTAAGGATAAACTATCATGCAAGAAATGGGCCTAAAAGAGGGACAAAGAAGCAAGTGGCAGCTGCTGGCCCCAAACAGTGAATAACCCTTCAACAAAGTTGAATAGGAGCTCAAAATAAGGTATTTTACAGTTTGGCTCGGGGCCCAGAAATGCTTAAAAACAGGGCTAACATATCATGCAAGAAATAGTCATAAAAGAGGGATAAAGAAACAAGTGGCAGCAGGTGGCCTCAAACAGATGAGAGCCCTTCAACAAAATTAAAGAAGGGCTCAAAAAAAGAAACTTTACAGTTTATGACCAAGCCCAAAACAGTTCAAAAATAAGCCTAAAATACCATGCAAAAATAGGCCTAAAAGGGAGTTTAAACACAAAGGGCAAGAAGGAGGCCTCAAACAGAGAAAGGCCCTTAATCAAACATGAAAAAGAGCTCAAAATAAGACTATTTTTAGTTAGGGTCGGAGCCCAAAAATGTAAGCACAAGGAGCTAAGATATAGACCAAAATAGTGCACAAAAGAGGGAAAATGGGACTCACCCTTGAAGACTAACTTTCTAGCAGCCTTTGGTCCAAATTTCTGGACTTTCAACCTCTTCAAATGTCCTCCAAGGTGCTGGAATGAGGTGTGGAAGTGTTGTGCTATGGGTTGGTTTAGAAATGGTACAAGGCTTGAGGGGTTTTGAGGGTTGAAGTAGAGAGAGAGAGAGAGAGAGAGAGAGAGAGAGAATTAATGCAAGAACTCCCAAGGGTTTTTTCTAACCCTTAGAAATGAAGGGGAGAGGCTGGTTATATAGAGGGAGAGAGGTGGAGAAAAGGGGGGAAACTCAAATTCAAGTTTCCCCCCAAAAGGCCAAACCCCCGGATACAAAATCTGGGGGAAAACAAAATACACAGCTGGAATGTACTCACAGGGGCAAAAATGGCCAGCTAGTTTAAAAGGACAAAAAAGGTCATCCACCAGGTAAGTGGCCGGCCGGCCAGAAAAAGGTGGCCGGCCGACCAGGTCAAAGGGGTAAAGTGGCCGGCCACCCCCGAGGATGAAGCCCCAGAAGTTAGCTTTCCAATGCCGCAAACCTTGCATCAAAATTCCTCCTCTGAAAAAAGTTATGCCAGTTTCCGTGAAGCCGCGCAGATTCGGTCCAATCGGAATTCAACCAACCATATCTCCTCCCCCCGGACTTGGACTTAGGAGATTCTTGAGTGCAAAATGAAGCCCCGGAAGTAAGATTTCCAATGGTGGTGGCCTCATATCTTAATTCGTCTTGTCCAAAGAGTTACGCCCATTTCGGTGAAGCCGCGCAGATTTTCTCTCCTTCCCAGATTCATGCTGAATCACTTTTGACCAAAGAAAGGTGGCCGACCAGAACAATTGCTGGCCTCCCATGTGGCCACTTTGAAGCCCTTGAAGTTAGCTTTCCAATGGTGCCAACCTTGCATTAAAATTCCTCCTGTGGAAAAAGTTATGCCAGTTTCCGTGAAGCCGCGCAAATTTGGCCCTACCCGGATTCATGCCGAACTTCTCCCGAACCAGTTTTCTTCCCTCTTCTCCTCTTTTCTTCAACTCCAAACCCCTAAGTAAGGTGTTTTGAAAGATTTTTCAAAGATTTCATCTCTCTTTCATTCATTTCCACTTTGTCCTTGCTCGGTTTACCGAAAAGCGCAACATTTAACGAAATGCGAGCGCCGGAACATTGTAGGAACTTTATTTCAAAAACGTTTTAAAAGAGAGGGTTTTAAGACTAAAATCTTTTGAACAAGATTGTTTTGGTCTAGAACAGGGGTATGGAGTCGAGATTTGACTCTCTCTCCTTGCCGAAGAAATTGAACCTTTGCCCTGCACATCTTCCAAAACCATCAGTCGCGTCCAAGTCTTAAAGGCGGTCAAAAATGGGGTGTCTACAGTTATATAATATTATATCTATCATTCTAATCTATATCAGCTCTCTCTATCTCTCTCTCTCTCTCTCTTTCATTCTCATTCTCTCTCACTCTCGTTTCAGATTCTCTGAATTTGAAACTGTCTCCTCTCTCTTATCTCTTCACTTTCCCTCGTCCGCTGATCGCCCTCCTCTCCCTCCTCTGCCGATCTCCCTCCTTTGCCGATTGAGCCACCACAACTCCACCACTGTTTGCGGCAGTCCGGCAATGACACCATTACCACTGTTTAAGCATTTTTCCTCTCTCTCGATCGATCGATTTGTTATATATATATATATATTAGATTTGTTGTATATATATGTTAGATCTAAATTTATTTTATTTTTTTTGAGCTCACCAGATCTGTTAATGGTATATATGTTAGATTTGAATTTTTTTTTTTTTTTTTGAGATCTGTTAATGGTGATGAACAGATCTGTTAGATCTGATTTTTTTTTTTATTTACATTTGAGCAAATCTGTTGTATCTAATGGTGATGAACAGATCTGTTAGATCTGAAATTTTTTTTTTATTTACATTTGAGCAAATCTGTTGTATCTAATTTATTTACATTTTTTTTATTTACATTTGAGCAAATCTGTTAATGGTGATGAACAGATCTCTCTCTCTCTACGTTGTTGTTGTTGATGATGAACAAATCTGTTATATCTAATTTTTTTTTTGGCCAGGGATTTTTCGGGGTCGGGGAAACCCAATCCCCGTTAGGGGGCGGGGGTAGGGGCGGATATAGGTTTCCCGTCGGGGATCGGGGGGATTTCCACCATCGGGACGAGTTGGGTGATCCCCGGCCCTGCCCCGCCCCGCCCCGTTGCCATTCCTAATAGTGACAAACCCGAGGGTAGGAAAGATGATAAATGAAAGAGGCTTAATCAAAAAGTCATTGGTGTTATCCATCAATGGATTGATGACAGTGTATCTCATCATGTTGCTACTGAATCTTCGGCACATGATTTATGGAAAAAATTAGGTCTTTATGATAGAAAATCAACCACAAATAAGCTTTTCTGTTTCGTAAGTTGGTTAATTTAAAATATAAAGATGACAGGCCTATTCTAAAACATTTGAATGAAATGAAGAGTATTATTAACCAACTAGCTTCTATGAAAATTGTTTTTGATAATGAGTTGTAGGCTTTGATGCTACTTAGTTCCTTACCCGAAAGTTGGGAGACTTTGGTTGTGACGATTAGTAATTCGGCATCCGATGGAGTTGTCACAATGAACCAAGTCACTAATAGCTTGTTAAATGAAGAAACTAAAAGAATATTAGCGGGTTCTTCTCATTCAGAGACATTTGTTGTGAGAGGTCGAAGCAAAACAAGGGAGAGAAGTAAGACTTCTCATAATCATGATCAAAGCTGTGACAAATCGAGAGATGGTTCTTTTTTAAAGAAAGACATTGAGTGTCATTATTGCCATGAGAAAGGGCACATGAAGTAGGAATACCGAAAGCTTAAGAATAAGGAAAAAAGGCTTGACAAAAGTGTTGATAAGAAGCAAGAAGACACAACGACGGTTACTACTGATGGTGATCTCATGGTCGTTTGTGAAGATGATTGTGTCAATTTTGTGGACCAAGAGAGCAATTAGGTGATTGATTCCGGTGCTCTTTTCATGTGACTTCTCAAGTTGATTTCTTGAATTCCTACACCAAAGGAGATTAGGGGTGTGTTCGAATGGATAATGAAGGTTTGTCCAAGATTGTTGGCATAGGTGATGTTTGCTTGGAAACAAATTTGGGCTGCAAGTTGTTGCTTAAAGATGTGAGGCATATTCCCCGACATTCGCCTCAATTTGATCTCTACTGGAAAGCTAGATGATGAAGGCTACAACAACAAGTTTGGTGATAGAAAATGGAAGCTCATAAAGGGATCTTTAGTGGTGGCTAAGTGTAAGAAGATTCACACACTTTATTCGATACAAGGAAAAATTTGTAAAGGTATTGTCAATGCACTTGAGGATGATGCTTCTACCGAATTATAGCACAAGTGGCTTGGGAACATGAGTGAAAAAGGGCTGCAAGTTTTGTTCAAAAAAGAGCTTCTACCCGGTTTAAAAGATACACATATTAAAACTTATGTTCATTGCTTGGCTGGTAAACAATATAGAGTTTCTTTTTATAAAAATGTTGCTTCTAGAAAAGAAAATGTTTTGGAGTTGATTCATGTGGATGTTTGTGGTCCTTTGAAAGTTTAAACACATAGTGATGCACTTTATTTTATTACTTTCATTAATGATTGTTCAAGGAAAGTTTGGGCTTTTGCACAAAAAACCAAAGATCAAGTTCTAGATCTGTTTAAGCATTTTCAGGTCATGGTTGAAAGAGAAACAAGGCGGAAATTGAAGTGCATCTGAACAGACAATGGTGGTGAATACATTGGGCCATTTGATGAGTATTATCGCAGCCAAGGTATTCGCCGCCAAAAGACAATTAAGAAAACACATTCACAAAATGGCATTGCTAAAAAAATAAATCACATCATTGTGGAAAGAACAAGGTGCCTCCTTTCATATGCTAAATTACCAAGATCCTTTTGGGGTGAGGCAATGAGGACAACGGTTGACATGATCAATTTGTCTCCTTCCTATCCTTTGAGTAATAATGTTTCTGAAAGAGTTTGGACCGACAAAGATGTGTCTTATAAGCACTTGAGAGTGTTTGGTTGCCGAGCCTTTGTTTACATTCCAAAGGATAAGAGGTCCAAGCTTGATAATTAGTCAAGACAATGCATTTTTCTTGGCTATGGGTGTGATGAATTTGGTTATAGATTGTGGGATCCGGTCGACAAGAAAGTTATTCAAAGTCGTGATGTTGTGTTTCTTGAGGACCAAACAATTGAAGACTTTGGCAAAGGTGATCAACCGGAGCCAAAAACTAGGTATTTCATTGACATAGATCCGTCTCCTTTTTCTTTAGAGGATGATGAAATTGGGGGAGATGTGCAGTCCCCTCTTGAAGATATAGTTGATGATGCTACTCTAAATGAAGTTGAGCCCGAAATTAAAGAAGATCGTCCAACTCAAGAATCGCCACCACAGCTTGAGTTGAGAAAATCTACGAGGGACCGGCAACCTTCAAAAAAGTATCCTCTCAATGAATTTGTGTTCATATTCGATCAAGGGGAGCCCGAGAGCTACCAATAAGTAATTGAGCATGCAAAGAAAGATGATTAGAAAAATGCTATGGAAGAGGAAATGAATTCCGTACTTGAAAGCCACACTTATGATTTGGTGAAGTTGCCTAAGAGAAGGAAAATTTTGAAAAATAAGTGGGTTTTCAAATTGAAGAATGATGGCAAGAATCTAAGGTACAAGGCACGCCTTGTTGTGAAAGGTTTTGGGCAAAAGAAAGGTGTTGATTTTGATGAAATTTTCTCACTGGTTGTGAAAATGTCTTCTATTTGAGTTGTACTTGGCATGGTCGCAAGTATGAATCTTGAAGTTGAGCAACTTGATGTGAAGACCACATTTCTTCATGGCAACCTTAAAGAAGAAATTTACATGGAGCAATCGGATGGTTTTGTAAAGAAAGCAAAAGAGAAATTTGTTTGCAAATTGAAGAAAAGTTTGTATGGTCTGAAGTAAGCATTGCAACAATGGTACAAAAAAATTTGACTCTTTCATAATGAATAATGGTTTTTATAAAACCACTTCGGACCATTGTGTATTTGTGAAAAATTTTCTAAATGGCAAATTTATTATTCTTTTACTTTATGTTGATGGCATGTTAATTGTGGGTAAGATTCTACCATGTTTAACAAGTTGAAGTTAAAGTTGAGCAAGTTTTTTACTATGAAAGATTTGGGGCCGACAAAGCAAATACTTTGTGTGAAAATTGTTTGTGATCGCAAAAAGGGATTGATTTGGTTGTCTTAAGAAAGCTACATTGAGAAAGTTCTTGAGAGGTTCAACATGGATAAAGTAAAGCTGGTTTGTTGTCCACTTGCGAGTCACTTCAAGCTTAATTCGAATCAATGTCCTACAAGTAAGAAAGACAAGGAAGAGATGCTAAAAATTCATTATGCTTCAGCGGTTGGTTCTTTGATGTATGCTATGGTTTGTACAAGGCCGAATATTGCTCACACCATTGGTGTGGTGAGTCATTTTCCCTCTAATCAAGGTAAAGAACATTGTGCAGCGGTGAAATGCATTCTAAGGTATCTTCGAAGGACTTCGAAGGTGTGTTTGTGTTTTAGGCATGGTAAGCCAATGCTTGATGGGTTCACAGATTTCGACATGGCCGGTGATGTTGATTCTAGGAAACCTACTTTGGGGTATTTTATGACATTTGTAGGGTGAGCTATAGGGATGGCAACAGGCCGGGGCAGGACCGGGGATTACACTCTCCATCCTCGATCCCCGATGGTGAAAATCCTCCCGGCCGCGGCCCCGATCTCTGACGGGGAACCTATCACCATCCCCGCCTCTGCCCCTTAACGAGGATCGGGTTTCCCTGACCTTAAAAATTCCCTGGCCTAAAAAAAAAAAAAAAAAGCAGAAACAGTTTGGTCAAGATCATCGGGGCCGATGATTTCATCTCCAAAATCAATAGAAACAAACATGAATTTCATCAAAATAGGCTCAAATCATACCCACATTCAAGAACAATTTCTACAATCATCTATCAGATCTTAAATGTAAAGAAGACCTACCAAAGATTAAGAGCCAGAGAGAGGAGGAGAGAGAGAGAGAGAGAAAGAGAGAAAGAGTTCCATACCTGTGTTGGAGGCCTCAGATCAGTATTGAAGGAAACAGAGGAGGTAAAGGTTCAATAGAGAAGTAGTGATGGGCTGAGAGAGTTCCATACTTGTGTCGAAAAGCTCGTTCGAGCCACCATGGCCCTCACGGCCGTCGTCGTCCTCACAGAGAAAAGAGAGAGGACATAGAGAAGAGAGAGAGAGAGAAAACATGATTGAAGATGGTGAAGTCGGTGGCAGTCACAGATGATAGAGGAGAGAGAGAGATATTTAAATCTTGAGATTTGTGAAGCGAAGTGAGTGTAAATATATATATAGAGAGATGTTAGGGATAATTCGAGGTGGGGATTGGGCCTGGGCCAAGGCCGGGGCAGGGGAATTTGTCCCCGTCCCTAACCCGAAAATCATTGGTGTAGACACCCCATTTTTGACCAACCTTAAGACTCAGACGTCACCGATTGAGCACTTGGTGATGTTGCATGTCGTGCTCGTTCAGAAGGTTGCGGAGTCACGGTTGCAAGCCTTGCCTCCGGACTTTCGGACTCTTTTGTACCTTGCCTCGGTTTGCAAACCAGGTCCTGTTTTCTCCGTTTACTCTTCCTGAATGGAGGAAGAGGTCTCGTAGATCATCTCTCAGTGGCCGTAGGCTACGTTTCGTGATCGTAGGCCATTTTTCCCGTTTGGAGCCCAATTCCCGGTTTTCGGAGCCGTCGGCTGTGTGCCTCGGTTCGGGACCGCTTAACCACCTCCGTTCGCTCCGGTTTTTGGCACACAGTTTAATTCCTCCCTTTTGAGGGACACTGTGGTCCGAGAGACCAACTTCGTGGTCGAACACCACTTCCGGTGCCTAACAGTCAGTTTTCGGGGCCTCGGGCTGCGCGTTTTGGCCCCCGAACCTTCGTTTTGCATCGGTTTGGGCTCATTTTTGGTGGAGGCCTTATTTTCATTATTAGGAAGGTTGTAGAAGGGTGGGAGGCCAGTAATTGTTCTGACAACCAGTTTTATTTCCTCATCACCCTCCGTCGCCCGTTTTTCTCACCAGAAAGCCAATGTTGACCACCCTTAGGCCACTTTTTCTAGTCCTAAACCACATATTTGTGTTGTGCACACCTGGGAGGCCACTAATATGATATGGCCGGCCAATAATTACTTCTAACCCTTTTGAACCCCTCTAAAAAATGGGTTTTTCTCTCTCCTGGTTCACTTCTTCCAGTTTTTGACTACATAGTTGTGTTGTGCACACATGGGAGGCCACCAATTTGAGGTGGCCGGCCAGCAATCTTCATTGACCCTTTTGACCCTTGGCCGGCCGGCCATGGGGAGGGCCGGCAGGCCACCTAAACCCTAGATAACTGGCCGGCCATGATCCTTGCACCCCGTTCCTTCCAACTGTGACCTCCTTTTCCCCCCAGATTCTGTATCCGATGGGGGAAACTTTTGGGGGGGGAAACTTAAATTTGAATCTCCCCCCCCCCTTTTCTCCACTCTTGTGCCTATATAACCAGCCCCTCCCCTTCAGTTTTAAGGGTTACAAAATTTGGTTTAAGCCTCTTTCATTGAATCTCTCTCTCTCTACACTTCAACCCTCAAAACCTCTCAAGTCTTGCACCATTTCTACACCAACGCATAGCACCACACCTCCTCACTCCATTCCAGCAGCTTGGAGGCCATTTCTAGAGGCTAGGAGCACCATTTCTTGGACCAAGAGTTGTTGAAGACATAGGCTACAAGGGTGAGTCCCATTTTCCCTCTTTTGTGCATTTTTTTGGTCTATATCTTAACTCCTTGTGCTTACATTTTTGGGCTCCGACCCTAACTAAAAATAGTCTTATTTTGAGCTCTTTTTCATGTTTGATTAAGGGCCTTTCTCTGTTTGAGGCCTTCTTCTCACCCTTTGTGTTTAAACTCCCTTTTAGGCCTATTTTTGCATAGTATTTTAGGTTTATTTGTGAACTGTTTTGGGCTTTGTTATAAACTGTAAAGTGGCTTTTTTTGAGCCCTTATTCAACTTTGTTGAAGGGCTCTCATCTTTTTGAGGCCATCTGCTGCCACTTGTTTATTTATCCCTCTTTTAGGCCTTTTTCTTGCATGTTAGTTTAGCCTTGCTTATGTTCATTTTCGTGGCTTGCTATAAACTGTGAAGTACCTTATTTTGAGCCCCTCTTCATCTTTGTTGAAGGGATCTTTTCCATTTGGGACCGGCTGCTGCCCTTTGTCTCTATTCCCTCTTTTAAGGCCATTTTTGCATGATAGATTAGCCTTATTTGTGTTCATTTTTTAGACTTATTGTAAACTAGAAAAAGGCTTGTTTTGACAGTATCTTCATGTTTTATTAAGGTTCCATTCTTGTTTGAGGTCATATGCTATCTTGTATGCTTGGTTGCCTCTTATTTTGAGCTTTATATCTTAGCTATTGTTGCATGCCTTGTTTGGCCCTCTATAGACACCCCATTTTTGACCGCCCTTAAGACTTGGGCGCTACTGATGGTTTGCTCGGTGATGAAAAATGTGCAGGGCAAAGGTTCAGTTCCTTCAGCAAGGAGAGGGTCAAATCCCAACTTCACACCTCTTTTTGGGCCAAAATATTTTGAATGGTTTTTAGACCTTAAAACCCTCTCTTCCAAAACATTTTTGAAATAAAGTTCCTGCGATGTTCCGAGGCTCGCATTTTGTCAAACGTTACGCTTTTCGATAAACCGAGCAAGGATAAAGTGGAAATGAATGAAAGAGAGATGAAATCTTTGAAAAAATCTTTCAAAACACCTTTCTTAAGGGTTTGAAGTTGAAGAAAGGAGGGGAAGAGAGAAGAAACCAAGTTGGAGAAGAAGATAGGCAAGAATTGCTAAGAGAGGGACAAGCAGTCCTCGCTAAATCAGGCTTATTTGTCTATACACTTGGAGTTAAGCTATGAGGCCACCACCGTTGGAAAGAAGACTTCTGGGGCTTCATTTTTCATTCAAGAATATCTCAAAGCCGAGTCCGTATGGGGGAGATATGATTGGTTGAAGTTGGGCATCATCCCGGTTGGATCGAAACTGAGAAGCCTCCACAAAAACAAGCACAACTTTTTTCACAATTGGAATTTTGATGCAAGGCTGGTGCCATTGGAAATCTTACTTCCGGGGCTTCAATTTTGACATAAGAATGACCTGAAAAGGAGTTCATATGAAGAAGTTATGCCCATTTGAAGTTGGATCTGCAGAGCAGATTTTTCCTGCCGACCGACCAAATAGATGGCCGACCGGCCAAAACAGATGGCCGACCGGACAAATAGATGGCCGACCGGCCAGAAAATTTGGCCGACCGACCAAGTTTGCTAGCCGACGACCTTCCGGAGTATTCTACAGATTGAATGGATGCCAGCTGTGCCAGCTGTTCTCCACTTGACCCACTGTCCGAGGGTGTGTCCTTTTGGGGGGACTTTTGAATTTGTTTTTCCCCCCCTTTTTTCTTGGCCTCTCTCCCTCTATATAATATACACTCCACCACCATTTTTAAGGGTTACAAAAAACCAGCTGGAGCATTATACATATAACCTCTATATCTCTCATCCAAGCCTCAAAATACCCTAGTTCTTGCACCATTTGCACTACAACCCATAGCACAAGACCTCCATCCTCCATTCCAGCACTTTGGGACTGTTTTGCAAAGCTTGAAAGCTCAGAAATTTGGTCCAAAAGCCCCTGATTCGCTGCTCTTCAAGGGTAAGCCTCTATTTCCCTTAAACTTGCATTTTCTTGCTTCATTTATAAGCTATACTTGCAAGCATTTATGGACTTCATCATGAACTAAAAAGTTTCATATTTTGGTCTCATCTTCATGTTTGTATAAGGACACTTTTCTGTTTGAGGCCATCTACTATCTCTTGTCTTCTATTTCTCTTTTAGGGCCATCTTTGCATGATATTTTAGCCCTACTTGCGAATATTTTAGAGGTTTGCTATAAACTGAAAAAAGTCATGTTTTGACCTCCTCTTTGAGCTTGATTGAGGCCACTTTGCTGTTTGAAGTCACCTCCTTCCTTGCATGCCTTATTTCTTCATGCTTTGAGCCATATTTGTGAGCACTTGCATTGGCCATGGTTTGGCCCCTTAGCCACTGAAATCCAATGGATTTTCAGTGGCTTAGGTGTGTTCTTGAAGGCCAAAATCAGAGGGGGGTGACCCCCTCTCTCCCTCTCTTGTTTGGTGGCCCCATTGGCCTTCCAAAGAGACCCTATCTTGCATGTTTCCTAACCACATTTCAAAGTCAATTTGGTAAGTTTTGGAGCTATCATATTTGATTTTCAGAGTTGTTTGTGCCATGCTAAGTGTCCATCTTGTGTGTGCCTAAGAATCCGTTGCATAGCTCTCTAAAGGAGCTCATCTTTTTTGCATGTGTTGGCTTCATTTCAGTGGTTATTTGGGCCTATTTTCACATGTTTTATTCACTGATTTTTTTTGGTTTGGTGAGATTCCATGTGCATCCTATACTTGCCATATAACTCATGTTTGCTAGCCAATCTTGCATGCTATTTAGTCCATCTTGCTAGCACCTTTTGGCCATGCTTTGAACTGGAAATGTTCATGTTTCGGGACTGCCTTGGCTCTGTCTTTATACTTCGTGATCAAATAATGCATGCTTTGTATAGCTATAAGTCATTCCATGTGCCTAGTTTTGAGTTTCGAGGTTCGTCTCATGCATCGGGTGCCGTTTTTCCATGTTTTGGGGCTGTTTAGCATCATGTTTCAGTGCTGAAATCACATGCTTGTATGCCATATCGCATCCCTTGCCATGCCTTGGTAGAGTCGCATTTTATGCCTTAGGTTCGGTCCTCGGTTTGCGTGCATGTGTGCATGCATTTCGATTGTCTCATTTTCATCTAATGGCCACTGTTTTGGGCCTGGTAGAGAGCTGTCCAAATTAGTATAAGACCATCCTCACATGTTGTTACATGCTTATATGCTTGCACACTTGCCTCCATGCTCATGTTGTATACTAGTTTGCATGCCTAGGTTGCATTACATTGAGCATGCATGTCTTGCCTCTTGAAATCACCATGATAGAGGTTGGGCCTTATTTGTTTGTCTTGTGTGCATTTCATTCCACATTGAAATTGCATACCTTGGTTCCTTGGGCCATCACGCATTAAGATGCGCGATTGGTGGTCCGAGAATCGAGTACCATACCCCTTTGAGTCATAAACATGATAAGGGATGTGGTGGTGCACACATTTGCTTGAAATGCATTGCCATGCCATGTTTTGCCCTCTGCTGCTGTCAAAACAGGATTCTGTAGGAAGATTTGGCCGGCCGGCCATCTTCAGTGCCGACCGGCCATCCATTGGTGGCCGATAGCTTAATCAGTGGCCGGTGATCATTTCCCTTGGCCGGTGGCAATTCCTCCTAGCCGGTGGTGTTCCACAGTGTCCATGGAGCATACTTTGGGAGTTGTGCAACTTCCAGAAGCGCAGAGCAGGGAAAACAGAGGCAACTTGTGCATGGCGACGGATTTCTGAGCAAACCCGGGCACGCGTGCATTGGACCCTCTTCCCGAGGCCTTTTACTGCTTTCCTTAGCTTAGTTAATTTGTTAATAAATTAAGTGGACTGTAATATTTAATTAGCTTGTAGGTTAATTAATTTGTATTATTCTTTTGGTCCCTCCGAGCGATGGCGAATTTGTAATAAGTGTGGGTGCGTGTGTGCATGTCTTCCAACCCCCACTTCTTTCTCCCTTTTACTTACCTGCTTTTGATGGTTAGTATTAGGGCATATTTAATTTAGCATACCTTATGCTATGCATGCGTGCATCCATACATTTGTCTTGCATGCACCGGGCTCGACGCATCATACTAACTACATTGTATTTCAATTCCAAGTTGAATACGTGTTAGTTGTAGCATCATCATATGCCATCTTAGAATAGCCGAGCCTATCATAGTTGCATCTTGCATGTGTTGCATTAGCCATCTTAACATGAACTAGGATCATGCATATGATTACTAACTAATTTCTGTTTTGGCTTGGAGTACTCTGTAAGCATTTATGTTTTAGCATCCTTGCATGAGTGTGAGTGTTGCCATGATAGCATGCTTGCCATGAGGCTATGTGCTTATGTGTTATAACTGCCTGAATGCCTGTGGGTGAAGGTTGGGTTACTTAAATTGGAACAATGCATTGAACGCGAGTTTTAAGCCCACTTGAGAGTGGCAAAACCATATTTTCTAAGCCCACTTGAGGGTGGCAAAATTCATGTCTTAGCCTACTTGCGGGTAGCACCATCAAACCATTTTCAAACAAACAAACATGAAATGTTTTGTTCCAATTTAGGCGACTTAGTCTATACTTGTTTGCTGCGCGCATAACATAGTAAATCTAGGCTAATAACCGGAATAAGAACGCATAACGTTTTCAAAACAAGATATCATAGTTAGTAGAGGCCGATCTTCGGATCGGGCGAGAGGGGGTGCTCATAGCTGACCTTCCCCAATCGTACCCAAGTTCCCGAGTCGAGGCAACTTTGGTGATGACGGATACGTGGCCTTTGGCACCGAGTCAGGGTTTCCTAAATTTCCCAAAATAAAATATTTAGGTGGCGACTTTGTATCTGGCAAAGCAGTCCATGTTTGGCACTTCTTTCAAAAATCTGTTTTCTCAAAACGATTTGCCGGATTTGGACTCTTTGGTTCAGATTAAGAACCGTGACAATTTGAGTCCAAATTGTAGTAGACCCACAAACGAACAAAACGGGAGTCATCCTCCCGGGGTGTTCGGGGACGTCTACTTCCAGTGGCTTGGCCACTGTTTTGAGCTTCCAAATTAGAGAGGGGTGCCCCCCTCTCACCTTGGCTTGTTTGATGGCCATCTTGGCCCTTCAAAGCGACCCCATCTTGCATACTTTGTGGATTGATTTTGGGGTCAATTTGGTGAGTTTTGAGACTACCATATTTGATTTTCAAAGTGGGTGTGGGGCTGCCACATGCCCATTTTATATGTGCTTAAGAGTCTCTTGTATGGCCCTCTAAAGCAACTCACCCTTTTGGCATGCCATGATCGCATATCAGTGGTTATTTGGGCCTATTTTCATATGATCTATTCACTGGTTTTTGATGGTTTGGTTAGATTCCATGTGCATCTTACACTTGCCATGTAAACCGTGTTTGTTGGTCAAATTTGCATACTATTTTAGGCCATCTTGCTAGCACTTTTTGACCACACTTTAAACTGGAAAAGTTCATGTTTTGGGACTGCCTTGACTCTGTCTTCATGCTTCATATTCAAATAATGCATGCTTTGTATAGCTGTAACTCATTCCATGTGCCTAATTTTGAGTTTCGGGTCTCACCTCATGCATCGAGTGCCATATTTCCATGATTCGGGACTATTTTGTATCATATTTCAGTGCTGAAATTTGCATGTTTGCATACCATGTTCCATGCCTTACCATGCTTTAGTAGAGTGGCATTCGTGCCTCAGGTTCGGTCCTCGGTTTGCGTGCATGCGTGCACGCATCTCGAGAGTCTCATTTTTCATCTAATGGCCTCCTATGTGAGTGTGGTTGAGGTCCACTCGTGTTGGTGTAAGTCCATTATGCATTGTGTATGCCATTTCATTTCATAGCATTGTGTATGTTAGGTTGTATGTTAGCGCATTGTGTATACCATGTTACCTCGCGCATCGTGTATGCCATTTCATAGCATTGTGCATGTTAGGTTGTATCTTAGTTGCATTCATGCATGTCATGCATATTGCATTGTGTTTGGGATAGGTGTTAGCCCGAGCACGGGAAACGAGGGACGTTTCGTGCTTCGAGTAACGGAACGTGTCTCAATTCCCAGTCACCGACACTCCGGATCATCCATGATGGAGTCTCGGTCTTATTGTTTTTTTTTTTTTTATGTGCAGTCATCTCATATTGAGTTGTGCAATTCGACTCCTCGGCCATCATGCATCGAGATGCGTGATTGGTGGCACGAGGATCGAGGCATGTATACATATGTGAAAATACATTACCATGCCCCTTTCTTGCTCTCTGTTGCAACAAATCAAGAATCAGTAGCCTTCCGGAGCTTGGCACGCATTCCAAGAACAATTGCAAACAGAGGCTAATCGAGGCATCGCAGTGGATTTCCGCGCAAGGCAACTCAAAACATGTATCATCCATCATCCGGAGCAGAGTCGAGGCAGTCCCTAGCTTGCATGCTAGTTTATTGCTTTCCTAGAATTAATTTGTTAATTAATTAGGGTTTTGTATTTATTCGGACTGTAATAATTTATTCGGGACTGTATTATTTATTCGGACCCTCTGAGCGAGGGCAATATTGTAATAAGTGTGCATGCGTGTGATGTATGTCTATAGACACCCCATTTTTGACCGTCCTCAAGACTTGGTTGTGCTTGTAGGTACACCCAACAACTGGTTCGATTGCTCGCCCAGCATTCGACTGTCGCGGCGGAACGTCATCGGTTCGAGTTTCCGGACCCTGTATCTTTTCTGCCTTATTTTTGGACCCTGACTAGGTCCTATCAGAGTGGCCCTCCTAGTGCACTGCTGGCCATAGGCATGGCACTGCCGACCATGGCTTTGCCCCTGCCGGCCACTGGTGAGCACCTGTCGGCCATCAGTGTGGCACTGCCGGCCATTGCTGATGGCCGGCACCCCCCCTTTCTCAGCTAGTTTCCGGGCAGATATTTTGTACCAGCTGGATTCCTCATATATGCCCTCCATACACGTGTATGGAGGGATCAAAGCCTTTGGAAGCTTGTTCAAGAAGCCTTAGCCTTGCATTCCTCTATATAAGCAAGGGGCTTCTTCCTTACACCAGGTTCTGAGATTTTGGAGGGCCAAAAATCCATCTCTCTCTCTATATTGCTTGTGGTTAGAGCTTGGAAGTTGGATTTCTTTGCATTTTTGCACTACACCTCATAGCACAAGACCTCCATCCTCCATTCAAACACCTTGAGGCTGATCTTCAGAGGCTAGAAGCTCAGATTTTTGGACCAAAAGGCTGCTAAAGACTTGTTCTTCAAGGATAAGTACACTTTTCCCCTAAACTAGCCCTTTTTTGTTCCATTTATAAGCCTTTCTTGCAAGCATTTTTGGGCTCCGACCCTAACTGCAAATAATCATATTTTGAGTCCCTTTTCATGTTTGATCAACGATCTTTCTCTGTTTGAGACCTCCTTCCATCACTTGCCTCTTTAACTTTCTTTTAGGCCTATTTTTGCATAGTATTTTAGGCTAATTTGTGAACTGTTTTGAGCTTTGATGTAAATTGTAAAGTGGCTTGTTTTGAGCCCTTCTTAAACTTTGTTGAAGGGCTCTCCTCCGTTTGAGACCAGCTGTTGTCCCTTACCTCTAATCTCTCTTTTAGGGCCATTTTTGCATGATAGGTTAGCCCTACTTGTGTTTGTTTCCGAGATTTTCTATAAACTGAAAAAAGTCTTGTTTTGACATGCTTTTCAAGTTTTGTTAAGGTTCCATTTCTGTTTGGGATCACCTTCCCCCTATGCATGCCTATTTCTTCATGTTTTGAGCCATATATGTGAACATTTGCATTGGCCTTGTTTTGGCCTTTTGGCCACTGAAATCCAGTGGATTTTCAGTGGCCTAGTTGCAGTTTTGAGAGCCCAACTCAGAGGGGGGTGACCCTCTCTCTCCTTCTCTTGTTTGGTGGCCTTATTGGCCTTTCAAAGAGACCCCATCCTTCGTGCATCGAAGTCACGTTTTGGGGCCAATTTGGTGAGTTTTAGGACTCCCATATTTGATTTTCGAAGTTGTTTATGCCATGCTAAGTGTCCATGATGCATGTGCTTAAGAATCCCTTGCATGGCCCTCCAAAGGAGCCCTTCATTTTTGCATGCATTGGCTGCATTTCCATGATTATTTGGACATATTTTAGCATGTTTTATTCACTGATTTCAGCTGGTTTGGTGAGATTCCATATGCTTCATATACTTGCCATGTAAACCATGTTTGCTAGTCAAAATTGCATGCTAATTTAAGCCATCTTGCTAGCACTTTTAGGCCATGCTTTGAACTGGAAATATGCATGTTTTGGGACTTCCTTGACTCTGTCTTTAGACTTCATGTTCAAATAATGCATGCTTTGTATAGCTGTAAGTCATTCCATGTGCCTAGTTTTGAGTTTCGGGGTTCACTCCATGCATCGGGTGCCATACTTCCACGTTTCGGGACCATTTGGCATCATATTTCAGTGCTAAAATTTGCATTTTTGCTTACCATATTTCATGCCTTGCCATGCTTTGGTAGAGTGGCATTTGATGCCTTAGGTTCGGTCCTCGGTTTGCGTGCATGTGTGCACGCATTTCGAGTGTCTCATTTTCACCTAATGGCCTCTGATGTGAGTGTGGCTGAGGTCCACTCATGTTAGTGTAAGCCCATATTGCATTGTGTATGCCATCTTAGTCCTTTGCATTGTGTATGCTGAGTTGTATGTTAGAGCATTGTGCATGCCATGTTACTTCATGCATTGTGTATGCCATTTCATAGCATTGCGTATGCTAGGGTGTATGTTAGTCGCATTCATGCATGTCATGCATATTGCATTGTGTTTGGGGTAGGAGTTAGCCCGAGCACGGGAAACGAGGGACGTTTCGTACTTTGAGTGACGGAACGTGTCTCAATTCCCAGTCACCGACACTCCGGATTACCCATGATGGAGTCTCGGTCTTGTTGTGTTTATATGTGCATTCATTCCATATTGAGTTGTGCAATTCGACTCCTCGGCCATCATGCATCGAGATGCGTGATTGGTGGTACGAGGATCGAGGACTACACTCCCTGAAGGGTAGTCATGCATACATATGTGAAAATACTCTGCTATGCCCCTTTGTTGCTCTCTGTTGCAGCGAATCAAGAATCAGCAGCCTTCCGGAGCTCGGCACGCCTTCCAAGAAAATTTGCAAACAGAGGCTAATTGGGGCATCGCAGTGGATTTCCACGCAAGGCAACCCGAACATGCATCATTCACCATCCGGAATAGAGCTGAGGCAGTCCCTGGCTTGCATGCCAAACTTACTGCTTTCCTAGATTAATTTGTTAATTAATTAGGGTTTTGTAATTATTCGGACTGTAATATTTATTCGGGACTGTATTATTCTTTCGGACCCTCTGCGCGAGGGCACAACTGTAATAAGGGTGCGTGTGTGTGTGCATGTCTTCCAACCCCCTTTCTTTCTCCCTTTTATTTACCTGCTTATGTTGGTTAATTTAGGGACATGTTTTGTTTAGCATACAGTATGTTTGCCTGAGTGCATCATTCATTTGTCTTGCATGCACCGAAGGCTCGGTTCATCATTCAAATTGCATCGCAATTTTCAATACACTTTCTTGAAATACGTGTTTGAAAGCATGTTTCGAAGTAAGTGCCATGTCATGTCATTAGTAGCTGAGCCTACTTAGCTACATTTTGCATGTGTTGCATTAGGCATGTTGTATAGTTAGGGGTCATGCATCTTTCTAACTAACTTCTCTTTTTTGACTTGGAGTACTCGGTAAGCTTTTTATGCTTTAGCATCCTTGCATGCGTGTGAGTGATTGCCATGATAGCATGCTTTACCATGAGGCTATGTGCTTATTTGATATAACTGCCTGAGTGCCTGTGGGTGAAGGTTGAGTTATTTGAATTGGAACAATTCATCAAATGTAAGTTTTAAGCCCACTAGATAGTGGCAAAATCATGTTTTCTAAGCCCACCTGAGGGTGGCAAAATCTACATTTTGAGCCTACTTGCGAGTAGCAAACCACTTTCAAAAACAAACATGAAATGTTTTGTTCCAATTCAGGCGACCCGGTCTATACTTGTATGCTGTGCGCATCACATAGTAAATCTAGGCTAATAACCGGAATAAGAACGCATAATGTTTTCAAAACTAGATATCATGGTTAGTAGAGGCCGATCTTTGATCGGGCGAGAGGGGGTGCTCATAGCTGACCTTCCCCAATCGTACCCAAGTTCCCGAGCCGAGGCAACTTGGTGATGACGGACACGTGGCCTTTGGCACCGAGTCAGGGTTTCCTAAATTTTCCCATTATAAAATATTTAGGTGGCGACTCTGTATCTGGCAAAGCAGTTCATGTTTGGCACTTCTTTCAAAAAAATCCGTTTTCTCAAAACGATTTGCCGGATTTGGACTCTTTGGTTCAGATTAAGAACCGTGACAATTTTGAGTCCTGAACTGTAGTGAGCCCAATAACGAACGGAACGGGAGTCACCCTCCCGGGGCGTTCGGGGACGTCTACAGTTTCTGGCGACTCTGCTGGGATTTAGAGAACTTGACTCGAACTCATGATATCTTGTTTTGACTACACTTATGTGTTTCTTTGCATTGCATTTGCATTGGTGCGCCTAGGACACCGTGTTTGCCATCTGCTATTCCTGAACGGTTTGCCGGAGGCTTGTCTTGTCAAGGTATGACCATAAGGCTGACCGGTTGTGGGCTCTGCCAGTATGGGAACACAAACCCCGGTTTTACCGGGGCACCCTTTTTGACCATTCGACCTAGTGCATATTCGGATCCATAGTGACCATTCCAAACTAGGACAGGTTTCTTAACTGATGATAGGTTGTTTGAAACCGCTGCGTGCATAGTGAAACCCTAGCTCCTGACAAAATAGGACAGGGAAACCCTACCCCAACATAGGGGTGTTTTTGGCTCTCACTTGCTTGCTATGTGCTTTTAGAGTGTATCTCTACAGGGAACGCGTATACCAGTCTGCAAGTCTGGGCATCAGGCCTGCGGGCATTAGTATCAGTATTTTGGGGATCAGTTATATCTGCGGGTATTAGATTCAGTTTCGGGGCAGTGATTTTGCAGAACAGTGATCAGTAGTAGAGTACAGTGATTCGGCTATGCTTGTGTCTATTCTGCTTGGGCTGAAATGCTGTGTGTTTTCTCTTACAAGGGGGTTCAGAGAGTTAGTTCAGAATAGCTAGTATTCTCCTTCGCTGAGGCAAGACAAATACCTGGTCCGTCAGTCACCGTTCAGAGCAGTGGACTTATCATGACACAGAATTCAGAAGAGATCGCGGTTATGGCAGCCGCGTTAGATCGAGGAATCACCCTGCAAAGTGAGACCGACGTTGATGTACCGCATCCACCCAGGTCGCCTACGGCGCACCTGGTCTGGATCCCCCAGTTGTACCAGGCCCGTGAGCCCACCACATTCGAGTTGATGGGGATGATAGGTGACCTCCAGAGGTCCGTGGCAGATCTTGCCTACGGAATGTCAACTTTGCCACCAGCTGCACCATATGCCGAAAGTTTCGTACCACAGGAACCCCCGCTATTGGGACGGATTGTGATCGAGCTTAGCCAACCGGAGATGGCCTCCAACTATAACAATGACGTATCAGCACCAACCCAAGCCCTCGATCAGGCTGAGGCCAGAGGTAAGAATAAAATAAAGGCAGACACCGATCCCATTGAACGACTGCTGTGGGCAGTCGAGGCTTTGAAAGCCGGGGGGATGAGTAAACAACAGGTGCTCGCGGTCACAACCAAGATCGTGGATGATGTTTTCCCCACTCCAGCCACAGGCAGTTCAAGCCAGGCAGAAAACCGGGACAGGCCCCGTCATGCCAGAACAGTTCATCCCACTCCTAACTCCGCACCTGCAAAAGATCAGAAATCCAAGGCCGCACCTGCCGACCCTTTTGCTAGTACGTCTAGCGAGAATCCACAGGCTTCAAAGTATCTGCCTCGAGGGCGCAGAGTCTTTCATCCCCTCTACATGCCTTTGTCTAGGGCACTTCTAATTTTGGCTAAAAAGGGGCATCTTACACCCCTTGAGCCGCGGCCTCTCCCGAATCCTCTTCCAACTAAACACGATGCTACTTTGTACTGCGCGTACCACCAGCAAACCGGTCACAGCACCGGCAGTTGTTTCCGCCTTCGTCATGAAGTGCAAGATTTGATTGACGATAAGGTCATTCTCCCGCCTACCTCGGCCAAGTCAGTCACTACAGAGTTCTTGGATTTTGAGGATACTGTGAGTATGTGATCGGGGAGTGAGCCACCTGTGGGCGACCCACGGCGTATTTTGGATGTGGCGTCTGGCACGCATTTTTGAGCATCTGTGATTGCTAGTTTTTGTAAACTTTGGCTTGGGTATCGAGTCAGTCTTTTGTTTTGTTTTGAGTCTGTCTCATTGTCTTGAGTCAGTCCTTTTTGCTTAAGGGTCTGTCCTGTTGTAGTAAGTCAGTCCCCTTTGTATAGAATGTTAGGTGATTCCGGGGTTGTTGCCTCGAACACCGTTTTGTTTTGTAATTACTCATTTTGCTTTCTTTTCGAGTCTGTCTCTGTTGAGAAGCCAGTTGCAACCAGGAAATCTGAATGAAACAGCTGTGGCTATCATGTTTCCATGCTTATTGCTATTTTGGGTAGGTTGTGCCAGAGGATTGGAATGAAACGGCAGTGCATTCCACCTGCTCTTTTGTGCTCTGAGATTATTGTATTGACTTAAGTCTTTCAAAAAAAAAATTTTAACACTGCGATGAAAACGAAGAGGAAGGAATTCCTCGGGTTTTGCAAACTTTGATCAATTGAGAGAAAGAGAGGCATGCTAAGCCTTTTAATGAATGAAATCGTGCTTGTTAGCGTGAGTACTAAGAAGGACCCTGGCTTGACCCAGACTGGTTCCGCACTATCTTCAGCGCGAGCAATTTGTCGCCTTCTTAAAAACTTTCAAAAACAAAATGTTTTGCGCGGTCTTGCGAAGACCTGTGTGGAATCGCTCTTGAGATTGTGCAGCTTAGGATCGCTCTCAGCCTCGAGACTTGAGCCCTTGCTTTCAAACCTTGACCTTGGGTTCAGAGTGTTCAACGGTCAACCGCGATATGAGGCCTGTGTGGCCAGATTTGAAACAGCCCTTGAACAAGAGGCACCAAAGTCAGATCAAGAAGATCAGACCTCATCAGAAGAAGCTTGCGAAGCTAGAATAGAAGCACCCTTCGAACTAGGGGCGAAAATGTCCGATGTGCTCGAACAGCCGAAGATGGATCCTTCTGCAAATCGATACAACAGCCACTCTCTTGGATACGGATGGCTTCGAGATCCTAGAACCATTTGGCATGAACTTGTTACACTTTTACCCTTTGAGAGGCTCGCTGGGCCGAAAACCCGGAAGGGCGACCCAGGCAAAAGTTAGAGCAAGAAAAGATATATACAAAAAGCAAAAAAAAAAAAATGAAGAAAAGAGAAAAAAGAAGAAAAGCAAAAAAAAAAAGGAAAAAAAAAGAAGAAAAGAGGAAAAAAAAGAAAAAAAGAGAAGAAAAGAAAAGAAAGACAGAAGCTCGCAAGGTCGAAAACCGCAACGGGCGCCTTGGCAAAAGTTAGAGCCTAAAAAAGTGAAGGTTAAAATACCCGAGCGTACCTTAACCCTGAACTACGTAAGGCTTGATTCTCATCTTTGGGATACGTAGGCAACTTCATTCTGAAGTCCAGCCGTAAAACACTTCAAATTCGACTGTGTCCCATGTGATGGTTCTGGTCATCTTTGTCTTCTCTGTATTTGAGAGTCTGGTTATGTTCGTCGCTCTGAGGACTGACTACAACACGCTGCGGCATCATCCAAACAAGGGGCAACTTTCTGTTGCCATTCAGTATGCTGCGGCATCATCCAAACAAGGGGCAACGTTCTGTTGCCATTCGGTATGCTGCGGCGTCATTCAAACAAGGGGCAACTTTCCGTTGCCATGCAGCTCTCTTTAAGCACGGGGCAGTTTTCCTTTGGATTCGAGGTTGTGCATCTCAGGAGTAGGTTTCATGCTCGTTGAGTAAGTGGCCGTTTGCAAAAATAGTTTTTGAAAATTTTTACTGAGGTTGACTAATTTTCTCGAAAATTGTTCCATCTTTTCCAAAAACTGGACCGTTTCACTAGACCGTTTCTTGGACCCAAAAAAGGAAAATTTTCAGTGCTCATAGCCTGACTTGCATGATTTCAAATCAAAAATTGAACAAGCATGTTAATCAAACTCTTATGCTGATCAAAATTGTTTTAGTAGAAAATCAAAACAAAAAAATGGTCAAAATGCTGAGCTAGGGGCACAGTTGAGTCAGGTGTTCTGTCTTTTCCCCATTTGCCACAATACTTGCCAAGAAGGGCATTCCACCTGCCAGAAAAGGGCACAACTGAAGTTAACAGCAAAAGGGCTAAAAGCTTTCTCGCCCTCCAAGCAACGAGGTATCAAGCCAAGTGCGAAGCACGAACTGGAATGGATCAAGATATTCCACTCCCTCATCTGGACAGATCTGATAACGTCCAAACTCTCCAGCAGAGCATCGTCAACCGATGTCAGCTACAGATTTGCTACACACCCAGTTGTAGCACAGCCCCTCTGTGGGAGAAACTCACTGTGGTGAGCAGAAGAAAGAGAATCTAGCAGAATGCTAGGGGCAAGAGCCCGCAATTTCCTATTTATCCACCAACCACCCAGGGGAGGGATAAAAAATGAGAGATTGAAGAATAGAGAGATGTGCGCTGAGAGAAAAAGTGAGAAAAGGGCTTTTTCAGAAAAACAGAGCCTGAGGGCCGAGTGATGTGAGAATCACAAATGAGAAAGGGTGGGAATAATACCCGGAGAAAACTGGCTCCTCGTGCACTGAGAGGTCTCTCGTCTTTGTAACACGTCTGTGTGTCATGTCTCTTGTTTTGTTCGTCTCGATTCTTGCTTTGAGTTGTTCCGAGCGTGTCTCGATGTGTTTAGGTTGTTTTACCTTGTTTTTCCTTTGTTGAGTGGTGTTTAGGTTGTGTGCCTTTTATTTCCGTGTTGAGTTGTCTTGCTGTGTTCGGTCGTAGGCTCAATACCTGGTCGAAAACTCATCTCTCGATTTCAAAAATAAAATGGTTTTGTGCTCAAAGTGCTGTGTCATTCTTCACGTTTGTGCAAAACAAGATTCGTTCTTTCATAAAACCGCACGGTTCAACCCAGGTCATGTGAGAACAGTAAAACCAGGACCTATCTGAAGCTATATGGGTTCCAGACTGCAAAGCAAAAGAAAAGAGGGAAAATCGAAGCATCTGAGAGTGTTTCACCTTCAGCAAATTCCGTGATTGTACTCCGGATGTACCTCCTCAAGCCTTGTCACTACTCTGAAGTATGAGTGTATCTCGGCCCCAAGCTTAAGCCTACTCCAAGTCAGAATGGCAATTAAAGTAGCAGCAGATGTTATCTCTCTCTGGTATGAACAGGGGGTGCCCGTTTTTGAGCTGAGTGTGTTGCAAACCCCTCCGAAAGGTAAATCGGAGGTCGCGTTTGAATTTGGTCTCGTTAAGGCTTGTATTCCCTTATTCGGCATTTTGTTTCAAATATGCATTGTGATGCACGTTCCAATTGCATTGTTATGCACCCACTTCACTTGCATTGTGATGCACGTTCCAATTGCATTGTTATGCACCCACTTCACTAGCATTGTTATACCCATTCATTGCATTGATTATGCACATCTATCTCGCATTGTTATGCTCATTACTTGTATTATTATGCACCAATTCACTTGCAATTATCATTCTTTCTCCTCGCGCGTGCGACGGGTTAGACCTCCTGTAGACACCCCATTTTTGACCGTCCTCAAGACTTGGACGTCACCGTTGGAACACTCGGTGATTATCCATGTTTGTGTTCGTTTGGAGTTCCCGGAGTTCTCGGCTCGCGCGCCTTACCTCAGGACCTCCGAACTCGACCGTTAGTGTTTGGTTTTGCACCAAACACTTGTGTTTTGCCTTGGAAGGGCAGGGAATGCTTTGTGAGGCATTCCCATACACCACCGGCTGTGGCTAGAGGCCACCGGCTGACTGTAGTGGCCACCGGCACTATATTGTGCCGGTCGGCACTATTTTGTGCCGATCGGCACTAAATTTTGGCAAAATGACCATTTTGCCCTGCCGACCACTGTGCACTTGCTTTCTGAGATATTTTCAGACAGTTGTGTGCCATTAGCTTCCCCTCCATACACGTGTATGGAGGGATGAGCCCTTGTTTGCTTAGCTTGTAAGTCTTACAAGTTCTATAAGAGGAAGGCTCTTCTTCTTGGCTTAAGGTTGGGAATTCTTGAGAGGTTTCAACCATTTTAGAGAGAGACCAAGCTCTGGTTTTAGGTTAGATCATATATCTATCTTATCTCTCTCCTTTCTTGCTTACTTAGTACACTAGGTGCTTTAGTTCATACTTTTGCACACAAGCACCTAGTGCCCCACCTTCCTTTGGTTCTTGAGGGTCCAGAGGTTTGTTTTGAAGCTTTGGAGCTGGTTTGGTACTCAAGGAGGCCAACACATCATCTTTGTTGAAGAGGCTTCAAGGGTAAGACACTAACTCTCTTTTTACCCCATTCTTGTACCTTCCTTTTGCTTGCTTTATAACAGTTTTTGGGCTTAGTGTTTGGCACATAAAAGTTCTGATTTTTGACCCTCTTTATTGTATATTAAGAGTGCTTAGTGGTTTGGGGAGGTTTGACCCCCTTTAGACCTTGAAAAGGGTCCCTTTTTGTGCTATTTTGGAGAGATCCGGGACTAGAGTTTTTGGGCCTCTCCACCACTGAAATCTTGAGAGATTTCAGTGGTGGGGATGGTGCCATAAAGTCCTAGGAAGGAGAGGGCCACCCCCTCTCCTTGTTGTCCTTGAAAAGGGCATGTTTTTGGCCTCCAAAGGAGCACCATGTTTGAGTGTGTGTTGAGCATGTTTAGGTTGTTTTCCATGCTTATATTGCCATGATATAACATGTTTCTTAAGTTGGTTTAGGTCCCTTATGCATGCTTAGCATAGTTGCCTTGTAATGCCTATTTGATGCTTTAACATGTCTAGGTTGTATGCCTTTGTTTTGAACATGTTTTAGGCCTAGATCCATGAAGCTTGTGTGCTTATTTTGACATGTTTTAGCTCTGTCCATAGCCATTTGGGTTGATCTTGGCATGTTTAATATGGCCCCTTTGCATTTGGCTTGTTGGCCTTGAGAGCATGTGAGTATAGCATGCTTTGCTTGCATTGTTTTTGATGGTTTGGAACCACCTAGCATGCTATTTCAGTCCCTTGGAGGTGCTTGTATGTTTACATTGCATGCTTCTTTGTGACTTCTTAAGCTTGTGTTAAATGCCCCTTGTTTTGGCTTCAATGCATGCCTTTGGTTTAATGTCTCTTAGATGCCATCTAAGTGGTCCCTTGGGCCTAATTTGACATGCTAAAACTCTGTTTTAGGTTGTTAAGTGCATGCCATATTTGCCTTGTATAAGCATGGTTTAATGCCTTATTGACTTGCTTTGAAGCTTAGGCCATTTGCATGCTTTGTTTGGCATACCTCATTGCATGATTTGGCATCATGTTTGACATGAATTTTAGAGCTTTCAATGCATGCTAGTTGGCTATGTTTGGTCTCTTCAAGTGTGCTTAAGAGTTGCCATGATTCATGCCTTAGTGTTGAATGCTTTAACATGTGCATGTGTGTGTGTGTCTAGTCTCCATTTGTAGGCATTTTGGCCATGGATTTTAAGCCTTTTGAGTTGCCTAAGTCCACCATTTCGTTGGTTTGCATGTTTGACTTGCATACTTGTTTGCATGCTTGCATAAGTGTATCACATTGTCCACATTGCATGCCTAGTTGACATACTTAGGATTTCACCACATTGACATGCATACCAAGCCTCTTGAAGTGAGTTTGATAGAGGTTTGGTACCCCTTTTGTGCCTATGTGGTTTGCATGCATTTGAAATCAAAATTGCATTCTCGGTTCTTTGGGCCATCATGCATGGAAATGCGTGATTGGTGGTCCGGGAATCGAGACACATACCTCTTTGAGTCAATAACATGATAAGGGGTGTGTGTAGTGCATAAATACCTTGAATCACATTGCCATGCATTTTGTTGCCCTCTGCTGCTGTGGTCTGCAGGTTCTGCAGGAATTTTGTGCCGACCGGCACTTTTTAGTGCCGACCGGCAGTAATTTGGCAGCCGATAGCTTTATTGAGTGCCGGTGGCCACATAATTCAGCCGGTGATGCTCTGCCTCAGCCGGTAGTACTCCCCAGTGCCCTAAGAGGCACTCCTGGGACTTTGGCAATTTTCAGAGGAGGATAGCAGGGAAAACAGAGGCACACTTGCATGACAGTGCGATTCCGAGCGAGTCCCGGGCCCGCGACGCATTTGAGCCCTCTTCCCGAGGCATTTACTGCTTTGATTAGATTAACTATTTATTTAATTAATTTAGTTAATTTGTAATATTTAATTAGCTAGAATAGTTAATTATTTATTTGGTTCTGTATTATTTATTCGGTCCCTCTGCGCGAGGGCACAACTGTAATAAGTGTGTGTGAGTGGGTGTATGTCTTCCAATCCCCACTTCTTTCTCCCTTTTATTTACCTGCTTATGGTAATAGACTAGGGCACGTTTATTTTAGCATACCTTATGCAATGCACGCGCGCATTCATGCATTTGTTTACATGCATTCGGGCTCGGCACATCACGCAAACTGCATCGTATTTTCAATTCCAAATTGAGTACGTGATAGTTGTTGCATTTCATGTGCCATGCTTAGGGTTAGCCGAGCCTACTCTAGATTACATCTCTGTGTGTGATGCATTAGCCATTTAACGTGAACTAGGGCATGCATGTTTGCTAACTAGTTTCTTGTTTTGGCGCGGAGTACAATGTAAGTATTTATGCTTTAGCATACCACATGCGTGTGAATGTTTCCATGACAGTATGCTTACCATGCGGCTAAATGCTCATGTGTGATAAACTGTTTGAATGCCTGTGGGTGGAGGTTGGATTGCCTGAGTTGGAACAACTCATTGAAATCCGTATTTTAGCCTACTTGCGAGTAGCAAAATTTAACACGCTTTTCGAGACAAAACGGATATGCAATGTTTATTTCCAAGTTAGGCGATCTAGTCTATACTTTTGTGTTGTGCGCATCACATAGTAATTCTAGGTTAATAATCGGAATAAGAACGCATAAAGTTTTCAAAATTGGATATCGCGGTTAGTAGAGGCCGGTCTTCGGACTGGGCGAAAGGGGGTGCTCATAGCTGACCTTCCCCAATCGTACCCAAGCTCCCGAGCCAAGTCACTTTGGTGATGACGGACACGTGGCCTTCGGCACCGAGTCAGGGTTTCCTAAATTTCCCCTTTTAAAATATTTAGGTGGCGACTCTGTAATCTGGCAAAGCAGTCCATGTTTGGCACTACTTTTTTCAAAAATCAGTTTTCTCAAACGATTTGCCGGATTTGGACTCTTTGGTTCAGATTGAGAACCGCAACAAAAAGGAGAGTCCGAACTGTAGCGAGGTCCCCCGCGGACGTGTTACACCTCCTTTGGTTTAGAGCATTTGGAACACGTTCCAATGCCCGCATCTTTTATTCTGAAACACCGGGATACGTCCCTACGTTTCTCCTTCCTTCCGAAACACTGGGATACGTCCCTATGTTTCTCCCTTTTATTCTGAAACAATGGGATACGTCCCTATGTTTCTCCCTTCTTTCTGAAACAACGGGATACGTCCCTGTGTTTCCCTCTTTTTCCGAAACACCAGGATACGTCCCTACGTTTCTCTCTCTTTTAGAAACACCAGGTGTCACGACCCCAACCCGCCCCCGTGGGTTAAGGGCGTAACCGGCCAGTAATCATGAGATTACCTACGGCCTCAAACTGATCCAAACGTATTTTAACAGAGTTAATGGGGGCCAAACGGAAGTAAAAATTTAAAACTTTGTCCACAGAGCTGTGCTTACATGGCACGTCAAAACAACCATATACATAGGCATTAATAACTCACAACAGTAAAATAGTAGCATGAGTTCTGTATAAACAAGATCATATAAGTCCAAGTCAACCCATCAAAACTATGTACAGAATTACAAAAAGTCTTCGCCATCATGACAACATAAAATAGATAACAAAAAGGCAAAGACAAGTCTCATGCGTGAGACACGAGGGCTGACTTTCCAAAATCTGGGTTGTTCTACATAGGCTTCACTGAGGCTGGGTCTGGACCTCTCTTGGCTCACCTACAAAGACATGAATGAGCGTGAGCGATAGCCCAGTGAATAATATCAATTACAAAATTTATACGACAAGGCGTAGAACAACGTTTTCCAAACGGCCTTGGGCCCAATTCATATCTGTAGTTAACATATATAAGGGTAATTTACATCAAGTAACCATAGTTCCGTACACACTGGCTTTTGCCTATTCAGATTTACATTCATTACGAAACGGCCTTCGGCCCCTTCGGTTATGTCAAAACGGCCTTTGGCCCAATCACTTATGTCAGAACGACCTTCGGCCCACTCATTCATTTCAAAACGGCCTTCGGCCCACTCATTCATTTCAAAACGGCCTTTGGCCCACTCATTGATTTTCAAAACGGCCTTTGGCGCACTCATTCATTTCAATACGGCCTTTGACCCACTCATTCATGTCAGAACGGCCTTTGGCCCATACATTCGTATCAAAATGACCTCTGGTCCATTCATGTTTAACAAAACGACCTTGGGTCCATTTATGTTTATCAAAACGACCTTTGGTCCATTTATGCATTCACACCAGACTTACGTCCACAATCCCAATTAGCAATTCATAAAGCTTAAAAGGGAGTAACAATTGGACATTCACAAGCATTCAAATATCGATATTACTCACAGTGATCGGCTTGTGGATTTGCCCTGGAGCTTGACCCTACACATTTCATGAACACAAAAGGGTCATTAACAGTTCAATCCGTTCTTTAATTCACATATTCCTCTTTAGGCTTTATTATTATCTCATTAACTCATTTACAATGCTTAACATATGCCTAAGAGTGCTTGCAAGTGAAAGAGAACGGAAAACAGAACACAAAATGCAAAAACAGGATTTCAAAAAATAGGGTCCCCGCTCGAGCGTGGACTTCCCCGCTCGAGCGGACCCTTAGGTCTGCAAAAGTATTGGTTGCCTTTAATTCCAGCTCGAGCGTGAACTCGGCCGCTCGAGCGGACTGCCTATCTACATAGCTCCCCGCTCGAGCGTCAACTTCCCCGTTCGAGTGGGAACCATGTCTGCAGAAAATGCTGGGAGCTCGATTTCTCTGCTCGAGCGGCACTTCCCCCGCTCGAGCGGAGGTCAAAAATTCTGGGTTTTCTAGAACACTCCCTTGAGTTCAAACTCGACATTCAACCAATTTTTCTTGCATACTAAGGCTCTAATCTCACATATATTCGTACTAACATGCCATAGACACCAAAACACATCACAATGGAGCTCAATTCCTTGTATTACTTACATGCATGTCTCAAATTAACCCAAAATTCTGGGTTCCTTGTATTACTTACATGCAGTTCCAGTCAGTCGGAGAACCGGGATAGGCCCCGTCAAGCCAAAACAGTTCTTCCCGCTCCCAGCCTTGCATCCGGAAAGAATCAGAAATCCAAAGCCGCACCCGCTGACCCGTTCGCTAGTTCATCTAGCAAAAGTGCTCAGGCTTCGAAGTACCTGCCTCGGGGGCGCCGGGTCTTCCACCCTCTCTACATGCCTTTGTCTAGGGCACTCCTGATCTTGGCCAAAAAGGGGCATCTTACACCCCTCGATCCTAGGCCGCTCCCCAAACCCCTTCCAGCAGGCCATGACGCCACTCAGTACTGTGCGTACCATCAGCAGACTGGCCACCCCACTGACAATTGCTTCCGCCTCCGTCACGAGGTACAGGATTTGATTGACAACAAGGTTATCCTCCCGCCTACCTCGGCCAAATCAGTCACTACAGAGTTCTTGGAATGTGAGGATACAGATATCGAGGACACAGATACCGCAAGTATGTGATCAGAAGGTGAACCGCCTGAGGGCAGTATTAGGAACATTTTTTGGGTGCAGCGTTTGGCACGCATTTTTGAGCATCGACCTATAGTAGTTTTGTCAATCCTGACTTGGGTGTCGAGTCAGTCTTTTGTTTTATCTTGAGTCTGTCTCATTGTTTTGAGTCAGTCCTTTTGTTTAAGGGTCTGTCTAATTGTAATGAGTCAATCTCTCTTGTATAGAACACCAGGTGATTTCGGGGTTGTTGCCTCAAACACCGTTTTGTTTTGTAATTAGTTGTTTTTCCTTTTGAGTCTGTCTCAGTCAAGGAGCCGGTTGCAATCAGGGTTTTGGAATAAAACAGCTGCGGCTATTCCGTTTTTATGATTGCTTTGTGGGTGGAACGGTAGTGCCTTCTACCTACTCTCTTGTGCCTTGGACTCGTTGCATTGACCTAAGTTTTTCAAAACCTTTTTGAACACTGCCGTGAAAACAAAGAGGGAGGAATTCCTCGGGATTTGCAAAACTTTGATCATCCTGAGAGAAAGAGAGGCGTGCTAAGCCCTTAATGAATGAAATCATGCCTGTCAACGTGAGTACTGAGAAGGACCCTGGCTTGATCCAGACTGGTTCCATACTATCTTTAGCGCAGGCGATGTGTCGCTTTCTTAAAAAACTTTCAAAAACAAAAATGTTTTGCGCGGCCCTGCGAAGACATGTGTGGAATCGCTCTTGAGATTGTGCAGCCTAGGATCGCTCTCAGCCTCGAGACTCGACCCCTCATTTTCGAACCTTGGACTCAAACTCAGAATGTTCAATGGTTAACTACAACGTGAGGTCTGTGAGACCAGATTCAAAGCAGCCCTCGAACAAGAGGCAAGAAAGTTAGATCAAGAAGATCAGATCTCATCAGAGGAAGCTTGGGAAGCTAGATCAGAAGCCCCCCCTCAAACTAGGGGCAAAGATGTCAGATGTGCCCGAAGAGCCGAAGATGAGTTCTCTTGCGAATCAACAGCCACTCTCCTGGGTACAGAGGGCTTCAATCTCAAAACCATTTGGCGTGGACTTGCTACACTTTTACCCTTTGAGAGGCTCGCTGGGCCGAAAACCCGGAAGGGCGACCCAGGCAAAAGTTAGAGCAAAGAAAAGAAAAAAAAAAGCAAAAAAAAAAAAAAAAAAAAAAAAAAAAAAAAAAAAAAAGAGGAAAAATGCAAAGATACAAAAAATGCAAAAAGAAAAGAAAAGAAAAATGCGAAAAAAAAAGAAGAAGAAAGAGGAAAAAAAAGAATAGAAAAAAAAGAAAAAAGAACAAAGCTCGCAAGGTCGAAAACCTGCAACAGGCGCCTTGGCAAAAATTAGAGCCTAAACAGTGAAGGTTAAAATACCCGAGTGTACCTAACCGGAACTACGTAAGGCTTGATTCCCATGTTCGGGATACGTAGGCAACTTCATTCTGAAGTCCAGCCCCCAACGCTTCCATAGCGTCTCAGGCCATGTCATGGTTTTGATTACTTTTGCCTCCTCCGAATCCGATGTCTCGGTTGCAACAACTGGAGCTACGTGATCAACTCCCTCCTGAAGTCCAACCACCAATGCTGTCAAGGTGACTGTGTCCATATATTGTTTGTGGCCGCCTTCGTCCTCTCCGTGCATGAGAATTCGGTTGCGATCAATCATCGATGAGCATGCCGCGGCATCATCCAAGCAAGGGGCAACTTTTCGTTGCCTCATATCGCCATAAAGTTGCCCTGAGTTGTCACCCAAACTAGGGGCAACTCTCCGTTGCCCTCTTCCCCCCTTTCAAGCAAGGGGCAATTTTCCCAAATTGCCTCCGATCCGAGGTTGCGTATCTCGAGGGTAGGTTCCGCGCCATGTCGAGCATTGTCTGTTCGCGAAAATAGTTTTTGAAAATTTTTACTAAGGTTGACTATTTTCTCGAAAATTATTTCATTTTCCAAAATCGGACCATGTTTGGACCCAAAAGGAAAACTTTCAGTGCTTACGGCCTGACTTGCATGATTTTCAAATCAAAAATTGAACAAGCATGTTAATCTGACGTTCATTTTGATCAAAACTGTTTTAGAAAGAAAACAAAAAATGGTCAAAGTAATGAACCAGGGGCACAGTTTGAGCCAGGTGTTCTGTCTCTCCCTCGTCATCAACGCGCTTGCCAGGGAGGCACCCTATCTATCAGAAGAAATAGCCGTGAGCTAGCTGTATTCGGCATGAATCCGCCGCTTCCTATTCATCCATCAATCACCCTGGGGAGGGATGAAAAATGAGAGAATAAAGAATAGAGAGGTGTAAGTCAAGAGAAAAGTGAGCAAGAGGGTTTTGAGAGAAAAACCGAGCTTGAAGGCCGAGTGGCGTGAGAATCACACAAATCAGAAAGGGTGGGAAAACCTGCCCGGAGGAATTGACTCCTCAAGGTCTTTTGTTTTCAAGCACGTCCGTGTGTCGTGTCCTTTGATTTGTCGGTTTCAATTTAGCTTTGAGTCTTTTCCGAGTGTATCTCGTTGTGTTTAGGTCGTGTGCCTTTTATTTTCTTCACTTGAGTCCTTTCCACTGTGTTCAGTTGTAGGCTCGATACCCCGGTTGTGAAATCCCTTTTCCAAAGTCAATCGTTTGTGCTCAGAATGCTGTGCCATTCTCTACATTTATGCGAGGCAAGAGAAGAAAAGGAAATTTTGGGACATCTGAATGTGTTTCAACTTCAACTGTCTCAGTTTTGGTGATCCGTCTTGTCAGATTGGGCCAATTGTTCAAAGTTTGCCGTGTGCAGAATGGACCGGATATTGTATTATGAGCTGTGTGCAGATTAATCCCCAGCAGAATATGGGCTATTTGTTCAGTTTGAGCAGTGATTTGTCTGGGTTGTTTGCTGTTAGTTGGTTGGTTATCCGATTATTACAGTGCAAGTGCTCAATTTTCAGACAACAAATCGTAATCATTTACATTTGAGATGTAATATGATCCAGTGCAATGCAAAGTACGAGGTATGTAAATAAAATACTTTTCAGATAAAAAGTTTGTTTCATTTCATAATCTGTTCAAGTACATAAGTTTGAGAAAGACAAAAATCTGCCTGCGGCAGTACATAGTACCCTATCTACCAAAAAGAGAAAAGTACAAGAAAAGAAAATGAGAGAAAAACAGCAGAAGTCTGTGATCATCATCAATGGCCTCGCGCCGGAGGATCCATCCTCGCCCTCTTCCTGGGCAGAAGCACAGGAGCATCATCGGAAGTGTCGCTGTCAGAGCTCGAGCCCGAGCTGCCCCCGGCCTCCGCCTCCGACTCGCCATCCCCTGCAACTGGAGCCTGTGAGCTGCTCCCCACATGGCCACGCCCCCCTTTGGTGCGGGGGAATATCCTGCCATCCCGAGTAGAAAGGGGAGGTCCCGATGGAGCGCCGCCACCTACTGCGGGAATCGGGAAGGGAGGCTGAAAAGTACAAAAGGCAGAAGCATCAGTATACACGATACAGTTTATCAGATCAGAATGCAGTGTATGAGTACAGTGTGTGAATGCCGTGAGCAGTTTATCAGATCAGAATGCAGTGTATGAGTACAGTGTGTGAATGCCGTGAGCAGTTTATCAGATCAGAATGCAGTGTATGAGTGTAGTGTGTGAATGCCCGTGAGCAGTTTATCAGATCAGAATGCAGTGTATGAGTACAGTGTGTGAATGCCGCGAGCAGTTTATCAGATCAGAATGCAGTGTATGAATACAGTGTGTGAATGCCGTGAGCAGTTTATCAGTGCAGAATGCAGTGGATAAATACAGTGTGCCAAGTGCTGTGAACAGTTTATCAGATGTGTTGTGCATCAGATTATGCAAAGCAGTTTGTATATAGTTTGGAACTATGTCGGAGAAAACATACCGGAAGGCCATAGAAGGCTAGGAACTCGAAGGTCCGCTGCAGCATCCCCGCCATGGAGGCATTCAGCTCCAATGACTGCCGGGTATACTCAGAAGAAGCCTGCAAAAGTATTAGATGCATCAATATTCTGTGGAATATCAAATGAACTGAAATGAAATAACAATGCAAGATGCAGAAATAAAGTAATACATACCGGAGGCAAGTCAGGAATACCAGCCAACTCATGACCAGCCGGGGGAGGAGCAAAAGGGATCTGGTAGGTCTCCCCGCTCTGCCCCCTGTAAGTCAACAAAGTAGGCAGAGCGGGCCAGCCCGTCCCTCGTCCCCTCTGCACTCCCCTCCTCCCACGAGCTCGAGATCTCTGAGACGATCCCGCTCCTGCTCCCACCTCCGCCCTAGCCGCCGGCGCCGCGGGTCTCTCCGGCTCAGCTCGGCGACCCCCGCTCAGCGGCCGCATGATGAAGGTCCGGACGTACTCTGAGTAATCGCCCTCGCCTCTGAAGCCGGCTGCCTCCCAGCCAATGGTGTAGTCCGCCATCTGCTCGGCGGTGAACCCCTCGGTGTCCCTCATATGCTCAGGAGGATGCATCGGAACTATCTGCTCAGGTAACCCTGAGGTCTGACGCAAGAAGCGCTCACCCAGGTACCAAGCCCGACAGACCGGGCCCTCTAGCAAAATCCGGTAACGCGAGGTCTCGATCGCGCCGGCAAACCGACTCCGAACTATCGCTGGCAGGGGAGCCCATGGCTGCCAGGTGATCTGAAATTGAAATACAGTTTACTATCTACTGATATTGCAAATATACAGTGGAAAAGTAAAGCTTAAATAAACTGTAAGTAAAACATACCTCGGCGGAGGTGATGGTGTCAAAATAGCGGCGGAAGAAGCTGAAAGTCTCCCGCGGCCTCCGGGTACACCTCCCGTCGTAGCGACGTGAAAAGGGGACGACCAGAGGAGTCTCCGTCTCCGGTACTGGCTCTAGCCTGGGAAAGTAGGCATAGACCCACAACTGCAAGACAGATGTCAGAACGTTTATCAGAAAAAAGCAGAATACAGAGTAAAGCAGAAATAGCGGAGCCGTGTGTTGTGCAGTGTATTGAGCAGAGTGTACAGTGTGAACAGTGTACAGTCAGTATAAAGCGGGAGTATGTGTGTGCCGTGTGTACAGTATACAGCAAGTGTAAAGCAGGCTATGGTGTGTGCAGTGTGCAGAGTACAGAAAGTGCAGAACAGAAATGTAAAGCGGAAAAGAAGACGTACCTCCCAAGCTCGCCAGTAGCCTCCGAGCAACTGCCCGCTGCCACGAGAGACCGAGCTCATGTAGCCGTAAAGAGTGGCCAGAGCCGCGCCACCCCAGTCATAGCGCAAGATGTCCCGGACGTCCACCAGTGCACTGAGTAGGCAGAGAGGCACGGTGTTCGCCCGGTCGGCGAATAGTGTGGTCCCCAACAAGAACATCAAGAAGCCGCGTGCATACTGCTCTGCGGCGACCGCGGTTATCGGAGCTGCGTCAACGAGGAGAGGCTGCACCCGGAACTGCACCTCGAACCAAGAATAGCGGACAAAACCGGGGCGTGCCAAAGGCGGAGCCGCGCCAAGTAAATGAATCTGAGCGGCAGTCCACTCATCCATATCAATGTCGAAGGGGATCGGATCACCCCCAACCCCGATGCCGGTAAGCACCGAGAAGTCATAAGGGGTCATCGTCATGTCCCCAGTCGCCGATAGGTGGAATGAATCGGTGGTGTCCCACCATCTCTCTGCCAGGGCCGCGAGAAGAGGCCTGCAGGCAGTAAGTCGAGTCAGACCCCTGCAGAAAGAGCCGAAGCCCGCCTCGTCCACGATGTGTCGGACTGCCTCAAGAAGCTCCAAGTACCAATCTCGAGCCGTAACATTCCCATACCCGCGGATGGTATGAGAATCTCCCTGTTTACAAACAAATGGTTGCAAAGCAATATGAAATGCACAGTTCTGAGGGAACATGTTAAAGTCAATACAAATCTAGCATGCGTGCACGTTTTTTTTTCAGATTCAAACAGAAATCAGGTGCTGTTGCACTTACAGTAAACTACAATATGTGATGCAGCAGTGTGTTTTTGAGTAAATGCAATGCAAATATGGTGCACGTGTGCACATTTTTTCAGATTCAAGCAGATAACGGGTCATGGTAAGCCTACAGTGAACTACAGCATGTAATACGTCGGCGTATTCGAGTGGTTTGATTCAGTATAAATCTAGCATGTGTGCAGGTTTTCAGATTCAAATAAATACCGGGTATCGGTGAGTTTGCAGTGAAATACGGTATGCCGTGTTTGGGTGATTGAGGCTGGTGCAGTGTGTGTGCATGTGTCTCGGTCCTAAGCAGATATCGGTTGTGAAGTTGTCTACAATCAACTACAGTATAGTATATCAGAGTTAAGCAAGTAAAAGCTGTAATCAGCTATGGCAGTTGACAGTTTACAGTTCTACATTGCAGAAAGTAAAGTAGAGAAAAGAATGTTACCTCGGAAGCGCCGAATGAGAGGTGCGAGGTCGGCTCGCGCAGCAGAAGCTCCGGGTCCAGAGCCCTGTCAAAACCGCAGAAATGGTGGAGTCCATCTGGCGGAAGTACGTGAATGGCCGGCTGGTAAGTCGCCGGGTCGAATGGACGCTCGCTCAGTGGCAGGAGCTCGACCCCGGGATCCATCTCATGGTCCGGGGGAGTCCCGACATGTGGAACATCATCTGCCATGGCAATGGAAGTGTGAAAATATCCGGGAAGGGAAAACCGGGTCGGAATGTGAAAGGTCAACCGAAAAAGTCAACCCCGGGCGGGTCGAAAATGGCCGGAAAGGCCAGAAGATGAAAATACACGAGAATGAAGAGAAAATCGAGGGGAACAAGTCCCGAAAAGGTGAAAACTGAGAAGGAGATCCCGAAACGAAGTTTTGTTCGGTTGAAAATGTCCGAAACGCGAAGAATACCGCGAATCCGACGAGAAAACGGGCCTAAAACGTGAAGAAATCGATGAGAAATCAAGAAAACAAAACTCTAGAGAGAAAGAGTGAAGATTTCGGCGGTGTAGAAGTAGGAAAAATAGGGTTTAAAACCCTATTTTATAAAGCCCGCAGCGAAATGGCAGTTCTGCCCCCGATCAGCCATTTTTGGCCGGTCGGCACTATTTTGTGCCGGTCGGCACAATATTGTGCCGGTGGATGAGTTTATGCAGCCGGTGGTAGCCGGTGGCCCTCCCACCCAGCCGGTGGTGTTCCCAAGGGTGTTTTTAGGCAAGATGAGGGGTCTTGGGTCTCCATAGATCAATAAAGTGCAAGAAGGTGCATCTCCGATGCTCAACCGGCCTCCATTTTGACTTCGGACTGTGTCTACCGTGAGTGGCACTCAGATTCAAGCAAAGATCGTATCCTTTTGTATCCTTTTGTTGTTTACAGAGATTCAGAAGTTGCCCCGTGTGTGTTGCACGCATTCATCACACTTTCCGGTGCGCCGCCTCGCGCCGTCTCGCACGTCCCTTGCGACTTGCATTATTTTCCATCCAATGAGGTATGCGTGCCTCATCTTGCATTTCATTGCATTTCGAGGTACGCGTGCCTCGTTTTGCATTCCATTTTCCATCCAATGAGGTATGCGTGCCTCATCTTGCATTTCATTGCATTTCGAGGTACGCGTGCCTCGTTTTGCATTCCATTTTCCATTCAATGAGGTATGCGTGCCTCATCTTGCATTTCATTGCATTTCGAGGTACGCGTGCCTCGTTTTGCATTCCATTTTCCATTCAATGAGGTATGCGTGCCTCATCTTGCATTTCATTGCATTTCGAGGTACGCGTGCCTCGTTTTGCATTCCATTTTCCATTCAATGAGGTATGCGTGCCTCATCTTGCATTTCATTGCATTTCGAGGTACGCGTGCCTCGTTTTGCATTCCATTTTCCATTCGATGAGGTATGCGTGCCTCATCTTGCATTTCATTGCATTTCGAGGTACGCGTGCCTCGTTTTGCATTCCATTTTCCATCCAATGAGGTATGCGTGCCTCATCTTGCATTTCATTGCATTTCGAGGTACGCGTGCCTCATTTTGCATTTCATCTGTGACCCGCGTGAGGTGTGCTACCTCACGTGTTTCACTCTGCATTTCATCTGTGATCCGCGTGAGGTGTACTACCTCACGTGTTTCACTTTGCATTTCATCTGTGATCCGCGTGAGGTGTACTACCTCACGTGTTTCACTCTGCATTTCACGTGTTTCACTCTGCATTTCATCTGTGATCCGTGTGAGGTGTACTACCTCACGTGTTTCATTTTGCATTTCATCTTTGATCCGCGTGAGGTGTGCTACCTCACGTGTTTCACTTTGCATTTCATCTGTGATCCGCGTGAGGTGTGCTACCTCACGTGTTTCATTTTGCATTTCATCTCTGATCCGCGTGAGGTGTGCTACCTCACGTGTTTCATTTTGCATTTCATCTTTGATTCGCGTGAGGTGTGCTACCTCACATGTTTCATTTTGCATTTCATTGCATCTCGAGGCACGTATGCCTCGTTTTGCACTTCTTTTTCCATCAGATGAGGTATGCGTGCCTCATTTCGCATTTCATTGCATCTCGAGGCACGTATGCCTCGTCTCGCACTCCATTTTCCCACCAATGAGGTACGCGTGCCTCGTTTTGCATCCCTTGTGGCATGCGTGTCACGTTCGCACAGTGCCACACGCAAGGTCCGGCGGGACCAAAAACACGCGCGGTCTGGCGAGACCTTAAACCCGCTTGACTGCATTGTCACATGCTTTATTACAGGCACCATCATGCATTTACGCTTTGTATCGTTGCCCCGTTCGGTCTGGTGAGACCTTAAACACGCGCGGTCCAAGAGACCTTAAATCTTCGGGAGGTGTGAGACCTTCGGTGTGTTAAGTTGCCCCTCATTGCATTTGACATGCATTTCATCGCGCCGTTTAGCGCACCTTCATTGCACTCCATTTTCCATCTTGTGAGACACGCGCGTCTCGTTTGCCCCATTTGCATCCGCATGCGTGTCCCATTCGCATCACACTCACTTAAAGTGTTGTGTAAACAGTTGCCCCCCCGGTCTGGCGAGACCTTAAACACGCACGGTCTAGGAGACCTTAAATCCTCGGGAGGTGCAAAAACCTACGGTGCGTTAAGATATGCACTTCATCGCATTCGGCATGCATTATGTCACACTGACTTGTGCACCGCATCTCAATTCTTGCATTGTCATGCATTCATAAAGCCGCGTGTTGCCGCACATTTCAAAAAAAAACATGCATTGTCATGCATTGCACACGGTCTAGGAGACCTTAAATCCTCTGAAGGTGCAATTCCTTCGGTGTTTGTCGTGCCCGAACGATTTTCGGTGGTCTGGTAAAGCCACTTGTCTGGGTTTGCGGTGAGTTCCTGGAAAACCAACTGGGACGGTGAAAACTAGAGTTTGAACGGCTTATGCCTAGAACGCAAAGGTTCGGAATTTCCGAGACTAAAGTCTGGTTTAAATACCCAGGGGGTGTACCCTCAGCTTGAAATCTGTATGGAAGCCCCATAGGTTGAGGCGGCGTGTCTACGCCTCAACTCTGGATACTGAACCAACCTAGTATATCGCCTTGTTGGTAAGATAGGGAAAGCTGCAATCGTAGCCATTGCATCATCGTGCATATGTCATGCATCGCATTTGTAAATAGTGCATATGTCATGCATCATTTGTATATACTGCATATGTCATGCATTTCAAAAAAAACAAATCAAAAAAGAAACATGCATGTCATGCATCGCATTTGTAAATAGTGCACATGCCACGCATTCCATTGCATTTTCCCCAGCAGATCGCATCACTTGCATTGCCTTATCCATTGTAAATATCCATTCCATTGCATATTGTAAATATTGCATTTTAGTTGCATGCATCCACTGCATCACCTTCCATCTATGGCTCGCGCCTTTCCTTGTTGAGCTTGGTCTGGTATGTGCTCATACTTTTCACGTCGAAACATAGTTCTGCGTGCGCTCGCGCCTTGAGGGCTTCGACACCTTTTCTATGTTAGACATGGCTTGTACGTGTACATGCCCTTCCTAGGCAAGACTGGGTTTGGCCCGCGTGCCATATCCATTGCATCATCTATCCATCATATTACATTATAGTGTAATTGTTGCATCCGGCATTAGGATCATTATTCCCTCCTCAGCGGGTCGTTACCCCACTTATGTCATCCCACCCAATACTTGTTCTCGTGTCCGTCTACATCACTCATAGTTCAGACATCGTTCTATGGTAGACGGACTTGCTACTTCCATCAATCTATTTGACATATGTGTGGTTTTGAACCGCTTACGAGTGGATCATGATTCAATTGCCTTGCATGTAGTTCGCATTAGTTTTAATTGCATTGCATTATCATTTGCATTATTCATACATAGTTTTGTATATATTGCATAGCATCCATCAGTCGCATTGCATATGTCATGCATGTTGCTAATCATATTGTACCTGTTAAGTTTGCTTTCTTTTCAGGCACGATATTGTATGTACGGTTCATTTACCGCTGGTGGAACCAGGCGAGCCGCACAGGTATTGTATCTCCCGAGTGAGACGTTTTGAGAATTTCATAATTCTCTTACAGCCTTTCTGCATTGTAGTGTAGACTGTTGCATGTTAGCTTATAACTGTTGCATGTGTGCTTCATTACGGCTTTCTTTGCATGATCATAAGTTATGCCCGGCTTCTTGCATTTTCAGTTGCATTTTGCCCCTGCCTTCGGGCGCATATCTTGCTTGTCTTGCATGTTTGTCCAAGTCTTCGGCCTTGTCAAAATGGGTCGTCTCTGGGCTTTGACATTCACTCCCGTCATTGTTATGACTTCCGAGTTCTGTCAAAGAGGGGCAACTGTAGACACCCCATTTTTGACCGTCCTCAAGACTTGGACGTCACCGTTGGAACACTCGGTGATTATCCATGTTTGTGTTCGTTTGGAGTTCCCGGAGTTCTCGGCTCGCGCGCCTTACCTCAGGACCTCCGAACTCGACCGTTAGTGTTTGGTTTTGCACCAAACACTTGTGTTTTGCCTTGGAAGGGCAGGGAATGCTTTGTGAGGCATTCCCATACACCACCGGCTGTGGCTAGAGGCCACCGGCTGGCTGTAGTGGCCACCGGCACTATATTGTGCCGGTCGGCACTATTTTGTGCCGGTCGGCACTAAATTTTGGCAAAATGACCATTTTGCCCTGCCGACCACTGTGCACTTGCTTTCTGAGATATTTTCAGACAGTTGTGTGCCATTAGCTTCCCCTCCATACACGTGTATGGAGGGATGAGCCCTTGTTTGCTTAGCTTGTAAGTCTTACAAGTTCTATAAGAGGAAGGCTCTTCTTCTTGGCTTAAGGTTGGGAATTCTTGAGAGGTTTCAACCATTTTAGAGAGAGACCAAGCTCTGGTTTTAGGTTAGATCATATATCTATCTTATCTCTCTCCTTTCTTGCTTACTTAGTACACTAGGTGCTTTAGTTCATACTTTTGCACACAAGCACCTAGTGCCCCACCTTCCTTTGGTTCTTGAGGGTCCAGAGGTTTGTTTTGAAGCTTTGGAGCTGGTTTGGTACTCAAGGAGGCCAACACATCATCTTTGTTGAAGAGGCTTCAAGGGTAAGACACTAACTCTCTTTTTACCCCATTCTTGTACCTTCCTTTTGCTTGCTTTATAACAGTTTTTGGGCTTAGTGTTTGGCACATAAAAGTTCTGATTTTTGACCCTCTTTATTGTATATTAAGAGTGCTTAGTGGTTTGGGGAGGTTTGACCCCCTTTAGACCTTGAAAAGGGTCCCTTTTTGTGCTATTTTGGAGAGATCCGGGACTAGAGTTTTTGGGGCCTCTCCACCACTGAAATCTTGAGAGATTTCAGTGGTGGGGATGGTGCCATAAAGTCCTAGGAAGGAGAGGGCCACCCCCTCTCCTTGTTGTCCTTGAAAAGGGCATGTTTTTGGCCTCCAAAGGAGCACCATGTTTGAGTGTGTGTTGAGCATGTTTAGGTTGTTTTCCATGCTTATATTGCCATGATATAACATGTTTCTTAAGTTGGTTTAGGTCCCTTATGCATGCTTAGCATAGTTGCCTTGTAATGCCTATTTGATGCTTTAACATGTCTAGGTTGTATGCCTTTGTTTTGAACATGTTTTAGGCCTAGATCCATGAAGCTTGTGTGCTTATTTTGACATGTTTTAGCTCTGTCCATAGCCATTTGGGTTGATCTTGGCATGTTTAATATGGCCCCTTTGCATTTGGCTTGTTGGCCTTGAGAGCATGTGAGTATAGCATGCTTTGCTTGCATTGTTTTTGATGGTTTGGAACCACCTAGCATGCTATTTCAGTCCCTTGGAGGTGCTTGTATGTTTACATTGCATGCTTCTTTGTGACTTCTTAAGCTTGTGTTAAATGCCCCTTGTTTTGGCTTCAATGCATGCCTTTGGTTTAATGTCTCTTAGATGCCATCTAAGTGGTCCCTTGGGCCTAATTTGACATGCTAAAACTCTGTTTTAGGTTGTTAAGTGCATGCCATATTTGCCTTGTATAAGCATGGTTTAATGCCTTATTGACTTGCTTTGAAGCTTAGGCCATTTGCATGCTTTGTTTGGCATACCTCATTGCATGATTTGGCATCATGTTTGACATGAATTTTAGAGCTTTCAATGCATGCTAGTTGGCTATGTTTGGTCTCTTCAAGTGTGCTTAAGAGTTGCCATGATTCATGCCTTAGTGTTGAATGCTTTAACATGTGCATGTGTGTGTGTGTCTAGTCTCCATTTGTAGGCATTTTGGCCATGGATTTTAAGCCTTTTGAGTTGCCTAAGTCCACCATTTCGTTGGTTTGCATGTTTGACTTGCATACTTGTTTGCATGCTTGCATAAGTGTATCACATTGTCCACATTGCATGCCTAGTTGACATACTTAGGATTTCACCACATTGACATGCATACCAAGCCTCTTGAAGTGAGTTTGATAGAGGTTTGGTACCCCTTTTGTGCCTATGTGGTTTGCATGCATTTGAAATCAAAATTGCATTCTCGGTTCTTTGGGCCATCATGCATGGAAATGCGTGATTGGTGGTCCGGGAATCGAGACACATACCTCTTTGAGTCAATAACATGATAAGGGGTGTGTGTAGTGCATAAATACCTTGAATCACATTGCCATGCATTTTGTTGCCCTCTGCTGCTGTGGTCTGCAGGTTCTGCAGGAATTTTGTGCCGACCGGCACTTTTTAGTGCCGACCGGCAGTAATTTGGCAGCCGATAGCTTTATTGAGTGCCGGTGGCCACATAATTCAGCCGGTGATGCTCTGCCTCAGCCGGTAGTACTCCCCAGTGCCCTGAGAGGCACTCCTGGGACTTTGGCAATTTTCAGAGGAGGATAGCAGGGGAAAACAGAGGCACACTTGCATGACAGTGCGATTCCGAGCGAGTCCCGGGCCCGCGACGCATTTGAGCCCTCTTCCCGAGGCATTTACTGCTTTGATTAGATTAACTATTTATTTAATTAATTTAGTTAATTTGTAATATTTAATTAGCTAGAATAGTTAATTATTTATTTGGTTCTGTATTATTTATTCGGTCCCTCTGCGCGAGGGCACAACTGTAATAAGTGTGTGTGAGTGGGTGTATGTCTTCCAATCCCCACTTCTTTCTCCCTTTTATTTACCTGCTTATGGTAATAGACTAGGGCACGTTTATTTTAGCATACCTTATGCAATGCACGCGCGCATTCATGCATTTGTTTACATGCATTCGGGCTCGGCACATCACGCAAACTGCATCGTATTTTCAATTCCAAATTGAGTACGTGATAGTTGTTGCATTTCATGTGCCATGCTTAGGGTTAGCCGAGCCTACTCTAGATTACATCTCTGTGTGTGATGCATTAGCCATTTAACGTGAACTAGGGCATGCATGTTTGCTAACTAGTTTCTTGTTTTGGCGCGGAGTACAATGTAAGTATTTATGCTTTAGCATACCACATGCGTGTGAATGTTTCCATGACAGTATGCTTACCATGCGGCTAAATGCTCATGTGTGATAAACTGTTTGAATGCCTGTGGGTGGAGGTTGGATTGCCTGAGTTGGAACAACTCATTGAAATCCGTATTTTAGCCTACTTGCGAGTAGCAAAATTTAACACGCTTTTCGAGACAAAACGGATATGCAATGTTTATTTCCAAGTTAGGCGATCTAGTCTATACTTTTGTGTTGTGCGCATCACATAGTAATTCTAGGTTAATAATCGGAATAAGAACGCATAAAGTTTTCAAAATTGGATATCGCGGTTAGTAGAGGCCGGTCTTCGGACTGGGCGAAAGGGGGTGCTCATAGCTGACCTTCCCCAATCGTACCCAAGCTCCCGAGCCAAGTCACTTTGGTGATGACGGACACGTGGCCTTCGGCACCGAGTCAGGGTTTCCTAAATTTCCCCTTTTAAAATATTTAGGTGGCGACTCTGTAATCTGGCAAAGCAGTCCATGTTTGGCACTACTTTTTTCAAAAATCAGTTTTCTCAAACGATTTGCCGGATTTGGACTCTTTGGTTCAGATTGAGAACCGCAACAAAAAGGAGAGTCCGAACTGTAGCGAGGTCCCCCGCGGACGTGTTACACCTCCTTTGGTTTAGAGCATTTGGAACACGTTCCAATGCCCGCATCTTTTATTCTGAAACACCGGGATACGTCCCTACGTTTCTCCTTCCTTCCGAAACACTGGGATACGTCCCTATGTTTCTCCCTTTTATTCTGAAACAATGGGATACGTCCCTATGTTTCTCCCTTCTTTCTGAAACAACGGGATACGTCCCTGTGTTTCCCTCTTTTTCCGAAACACCAGGATACGTCCCTACGTTTCTCTCTCTTTTAGAAACACCAGGTGTCACGACCCCAACCCGCCCCCGTGGGTTAAGGGCGTAACCGGCCAGTAATCATGAGATTACCTACGGCCTCAAACTGATCCAAACGTATTTTAACAGAGTTAATGGGGGCCAAACGGAAGTAAAAATTTAAAACTTTGTCCACAGAGCTGTGCTTACATGGCACGTCAAAACAACCATATACATAGGCATTAATAACTCACAACAGTAAAATAGTAGCATGAGTTCTGTATAAACAAGATCATATAAGTCCAAGTCAACCCATCAAAACTATGTACAGAATTACAAAAAGTCTTCGCCATCATGACAACATAAAATAGATAACAAAAAGGCAAAGACAAGTCTCATGCGTGAGACACGAGGGCTGACTTTCCAAAATCTGGGTTGTTCTACATAGGCTTCACTGAGGCTGGGTCTGGACCTCTCTTGGCTCACCTACAAAGACATGAATGAGCGTGAGCGATAGCCCAGTGAATAATATCAATTACAAAATTTATACGACAAGGCGTAGAACAACGTTTTCCAAACGGCCTTGGGCCCAATTCATATCTGTAGTTAACATATATAAGGGTAATTTACATCAAGTAACCATAGTTCCGTACACACTGGCTTTTGCCTATTCAGATTTACATTCATTACGAAACGGCCTTCGGCCCCTTCGGTTATGTCAAAACGGCCTTTGGCCCAATCACTTATGTCAGAACGACCTTCGGCCCACTCATTCATTTCAAAACGGCCTTCGGCCCACTCATTCATTTCAAAACGGCCTTTGGCCCACTCATTGATTTTCAAAACGGCCTTTGGCGCACTCATTCATTTCAATACGGCCTTTGACCCACTCATTCATGTCAGAACGGCCTTTGGCCCATACATTCGTATCAAAATGACCTCTGGTCCATTCATGTTTAACAAAACGACCTTGGGTCCATTTATGTTTATCAAAACGACCTTTGGTCCATTTATGCATTCACACCAGACTTACGTCCACAATCCCAATTAGCAATTCATAAAGCTTAAAAGGGAGTAACAATTGGACATTCACAAGCATTCAAATATCGATATTACTCACAGTGATCGGCTTGTGGATTTGCCCTGGAGCTTGACCCTACACATTTCATGAACACAAAAGGGTCATTAACAGTTCAATCCGTTCTTTAATTCACATATTCCTCTTTAGGCTTTATTATTATCTCATTAACTCATTTACAATGCTTAACATATGCCTAAGAGTGCTTGCAAGTGAAAGAGAACGGAAAACAGAACACAAAATGCAAAAACAGGATTTCAAAAAATAGGGTCCCCGCTCGAGCGTGGACTTCCCCGCTCGAGCGGACCCTTAGGTCTGCAAAAGTATTGGTTGCCTTTAATTCCAGCTCGAGCGTGAACTCGGCCGCTCGAGCGGACTGCCTATCTACATAGCTCCCCGCTCGAGCGTCAACTTCCCCGTTCGAGTGGGAACCATGTCTGCAGAAAATGCTGGGAGCTCGATTTCTCTGCTCGAGCGGCACTTCCCCCGCTCGAGCGGAGGTCAAAAATTCTGGGTTTTCTAGAACACTCCCTTGAGTTCAAACTCGACATTCAACCAATTTTTCTTGCATACTAAGGCTCTAATCTCACATATATTCGTACTAACATGCCATAGACACCAAAACACATCACAATGGAGCTCAATTCCTTGTATTACTTACATGCATGTCTCAAATTAACCCAAATTCAACACCAACACATCACATTCAAACATGCAAAGTTTACTCTTACATGATTCATTCTTGCATGTGAGAAATATGCCTTCATATCAACTTAATTGGTGAAGAGGGGTCCCAATACATGGTTTTTAAACAATATTCAATACAAATCATACACATTGTGCTCAAACATGAAGATTCTTGGCCATTTCTTACATGCATGTACATATTAGGCTTCAATTCAACAAATACAACCCAATTTCATTTCAATCTCGCTCTTGATCACCAATTTAGCTTGAACACACAAAATTACAAATTATAGTTCAAGAATTACTCACCTAGAAGCTTTGATCTTTCAAGCTCTAGACAATTCTTGAGCTAAATCTCCAAATTTATCAAGCCTTGAGGCCAAAATCCCAAATTCCCTCACTCCCTCTCTCACTAGCCGACCCTCTCTCTTTTCTTAGAGTTTCTATCAGCCCAAATGAAGCTAAGGAGGGAAATTGAGTGTATAAAGGCTCCTAATAAGCACCCACTCAACACATTATTTTATTATAAAACAATTGGGCACTTAATCCATTAATTTAATCCGTTTAATTTTATCCGAATCAATTTCCAATTAAATTCACCGTAGGCTCTAAAAATTACACTAATCACAATGGCGTAGTCAATTTCAGTTTCTGTGGCTGATAAGGCCTTCAATTTAATTTCCAAAGCAGATAGTCAAATAGATATTCCTACGGTGAACAGATAGAAATTCAAAGCCACATATTTTCACGTAATGGCACACAAAATCATATCAAAACATATAATCACATACGTATTAGGGACCAATTAACACAATACAGAATAGGGGTATCACATCGGGATACGTCCCTATGTTTCTCCCTCTTCGGTTAAAAGTGTTCGGAATACGTTCCAATACTCACACCATTCTGAAACACCGGGATACGTCCCTATGTTTCTCCCTCTTCGGTTAAAAGTGTTCGGAATATGTTCCAATACTCACACCATTCTGAAACACCGGGATACGTCCCTATGTTTCTCCCTCTTCGGTTAAAAATGTTCGGAATACGTTCCAATGCTCACACCATTCTGAAACACCGGGATACGTCCCTATGTTTCTCCCCCTTCGGTTAAAAGCGTTCGGAATACGTTCCAATGCTTATACCATTCCGAAACACTGGGATACGTCCCTATGTTTCTCTCTTTGTTCCTTCCTCACACGATTGCAGCATGTTTGGAATTTGACTTAGGTTGCGTTGTATGCGCTCCTAATTGTTTGTTGTTGGACCTCCTCTCACGATTTCGGCGTGGTTTGAGTGTCCCTTTCCTTACGCGATTTCAGCATGTTTGGAATTTATCTCGGGTTGCGTTGTATACGTGCCTGCTTGGTTGTTTTTCTTCCTCTCATGATTCTGGCATAGTTAGGATTTGCCACCCTTTTGCATCTTTACTATCATAGCATTCATGCATCGCGCTGTCTTGCGCACCTTACCTAATTGCATTTTGCATGCATTCATTGATCGCGCTATTTTGCGCATCGCATTGTTTTGTGCGTATTACTTGCATTGATATGCACACCCATCTAACATTGTCATGCATTCCCCTTATCGCGCATCGTCATGCGCACCAATGTGCATTGTCATGCATTTTCCTTATCACGCATCGTCATGCATATCTATTATGCATTAACATGCATTTTCTCTATCATGCATTGTCGTGCATTCTCCTTACCGCGCATCGTCATGTGCATCTGTCATGCATTGTCATGCATTTCCTTCTCCCTATTATGCATTGTCATGCATTCTCTTTATCAAACATCGTTTATGCATCTTACAGGAACATTGCTTGCGTTAATCGCGCTTGCTTTACTTACATGTGTTCATTCCTGCTATACACATTGCTTGCATTACTGCATGCTTTACTTACATGTGTATAATGTATTTTCCAGGTGGTTACACATTGTGCACGTTTCGGCGTGTGCTTTACTGACATGTGTTCATACCTTTGCTTGCTTTACACATTGCATGCGTTTCTGCGTGTGCTTTACTTACATGTGTTTATGCATCTTACAGGAGGTTACACATTGCTTGCGTTAATCGCGCTTGCTTTACTTACATGTGTTCATTCCTGCTATACACATTGCTCGCATTACTGCATGCTTTACTTACATGTGTATAACGTATTTTCCAGGTGGTTACACATTGTGCACGTTTCGGCGTGTGCTTTACTGACATGTGCTCATACCTTTGCTTGCTTTACACATTGCACGCGTTTCAGCGTGTGCTTTATTTACATGTGTTTATGCATCTTACAGGAGGTTACACATTGCTTGCGTTAATCGCGCTTGCTTTACTTACATGTGTTCATTCCTGCTATACACATTGCTTGCATTACTGCATGCTTTACTTACATGTGTATAATGTATTTTCCAGGTGGTTACACATTGTGCACGTTTCGGCGTGTGCTTTACTGACATGTGTTCATACCTTTGCTTGCTTTACACATTGCATGCGTTTCTGCATGTGCTTTACTTACATGTGTTTATGCATCTTACAGGAGGTTACACATTGCTTGCGTTAATCGCGCTTGCTTTACTTACATGTGTTCATTCTTGTTATACACATTGCTCGCATTACTGCATGCTTTACTTACATGTGTATAATGTATTTTCCAGGTGGTTACACATTGTGCACGTTTCGGCGTGTGCTTTACTGACATGTGTTCATACCTTTGCTTGCTTTACACATTGCACGCGTTTCAGCGTGTGCTTTACTTACATGTGTTTATGCATCTTACAGGAGGTTACACATTGCTTGCGTTAATCGCACTAGCTTTACTTACATGTGTTCATTCTTGCTATACACATTGCTCGTGTTGACCACTTGCTTTACTTACATGTGTACGTTCAATTCCTTTCGTTACACATTGCTTGCATTGGCCGCATGCTTTACTTACATGTGTATTTTCAAGTTTCGTTACACATTGCTTGCGTTAATCGCGCTTGCTTTACTTACATGTGTTCATTCCTTTCGTTACACATTCCTTGCGTTGGCCGCATGCTTTACTTACATGTGTATTTTCAAGTTTCGTTACATATTGCTCGTGTTGACCACTTGCTTTACTTACATGTGTACGTTCAATTTCTTTCGTTACACATTGCTTGCGTTGGCCGCATGCTTTACTTACATGTGTATTTTCAAGTTTCGTTACACATTGCACGCGCTGGCCGCATGCTTTACTTACATGTGTATTTTCAAGTTTCGTTACACATTGCTCGTGTTGACCACTTGCTTTACTTACATGTGTACGTTCAATTTCTTTCGTTGCACATTGCTTGCGTTGGCCACATGCTTTACTTATATGTGTATTTTTAAGTTTCGTTACACATTGCTCGTGTTGACCACTTGCTTTACTTACATGTGTATTTTCAAGTTTCGTTACGCATTGCTCTTGTTGACCACTTGCTTTACTTACATGTGTACGTTCAATTTCTTTCGTTACACATTGCCGGCATGACCGCTTGCTTTACTTACATATGTTCAAATTCAACTCCTATTTCACACATTGCATGTGTTGTCGCGCACGCTTTACTTACATGGGTTAATGCATCTTCACTTTGTATGCGTTGTCACGCACTCTTCAAATGCATTGTTATGCATCCTCCTAATGATATTGTACCTGTTAAGTTGGTTTCTTTTTTTAGGCACGATATTGTATGTACGGTTCATTTAAAGCTGGCATAGCCAGCCTAGCCGCGCCGGTATTGTATCCTTCGTGTGAAACGGGGTAAGAATTGCATAATTCTTTTACATCCTTTCTGCATTGTAATGTAGTTGGATTCGTGTTCATCTGCTTAAAACTGTCGCATGTTTGCTTCATTACAGCATCCTTGGCATGATTACTGGTCGTGCTCTTGCATCTTGCATATCAGTTGCATTTTGCCCCCAGCCTTCGGGCGCATCCCTGCATGCTTTTACTAATTGATTGTCTGAGTCTTCGGTCTTGTCAAAAATGGGTCGTCTCTAGGCTTTGACATTCACTCCCGTCACTTTGTGACTTCTGAGTTCTGTCAAAGAGGGGCAACTGTAGACACCCCATTTTTGACCGTCCTCAAGACTTGGTTGTGCTTGTAGGTACACCCAACAACTGGTTCGATTGCTCGCCCAGCATTCGACTGTCGCGGTGGAACGTCATCGGTTCGAGTTTCCGGACCCTGTATCCTTTCTGCCTCATTTTTGGACCCTGACTAGGTCCTGTCAGAGTGGCCCTCCTAGTGCACTGCCGGCCATGGCTTTGCCCCTGCCGGCCACTGGTGAGCACCTGTCGGCCATCAGTGTGGCACTGCCGGCCATTGCTGATGGCCGGCACCCCCCTTTCTCAGCTAGTTTCCGGGCAGATATTTTGTACCAGCTGGATTCCTCATATCTGCCCTCCATACACGTGTATGGAGGGATCAAAGCCTTTGGAAGCTTGTTCAAGAAGCCTTAGCCTTGCATTCCTCTATATAAGCAAGGGGCTTCTTCCTTACACCAGGTTCTGAGATTTTGGAGGGCCAAAAATCCATCTCTCTCTCTATATTGCTTGTGGTTAGAGCTTGGAAGTTGGATTTCTTTGCATTTTTGCACTACACCTCATAGCACAAGACCTCCATCCTCCATTCAAACACCTTGAGGCTGATCTTCAGAGGCTAGAAGCTCAGATTTTTGGACCAAAAGGCTGCTAAAGACTTGTTCTTCAAGGGTAAGTACACTTTTCCCCTAAACTAGCCCTTTTTTCTTCCATTTATAATCCTTGCTTGCAAGCATTTGTGGGCTCCGACCCTAACTACAAATAATCATATTTTGAGTCCCTTTTCATGTTTGATCAAGGGTCTTTCTCTGTTTGAGACCTCCTTCCATCACTTGCCTCTTTAACTTTCTTTTAGGCCTATTTTTGCATAGTATTTTAGGCTTATTTGTGAACTGTTTTGAGCTTTGATATAAACTGTAAAGTGGCTTTTTTTGAGCCCTTCTTAAACTTTGTTGAAGGGCTCTCCTCCGTTTGAGACCAGCTGCTGTCCCTTACCTGTAATCTCTCTTTTAGCCATTTTTGCATGATAGGTTAGCCCTACTTGTGTTTGTTTCCGAGATTTTCTATAAACTAAAAAAAGTCTTGTTTTGACATGCTTTTTAAGTTTTGTTAAGGTTCCATTTCTATTTGGGATCACCTTCCCCCTATGCATGCCTATTTCTTCATGTTTTGAGCCATATATGTGAACATTTGCATTGGCCTTGTTTTGGCCTTTTGGCCATTGAAATCCAGTGGATTTTCAGTGGCCTAATTGCTGTTTTGAGAGCCCAACTCAGAGGGGGGTGACCCTCTCTCTCCTTCTCTTGTCTGGTGGCCTTATTGGCCTTTCAAAGAGACCCCATCCTTCGTGCATCGAAGTCACATTTCGGGGCCAATTTGGTGAGTTTTAGGACTACCATATTTGATTTTTGGAGTTTTTTATACCATGCTAAGTGTCCATGATGCGTGTGCTTAAGAATCCCTTGCATGGCCCTCCAAAGGAGCCCTTCATTTTTGCATGCATTGGCTGCATTTCCATGATTATTTAGACATATTTTAGCATGTTTTATTCACTGATTTCAGCTGGTTTGGTGAGATTCCATATGCTTCATATACTTGCCATGTAAACCATGTTTGCTAGTCAAAATTGCATGCTAATTTAAGTCATCTTGGTAGCACTTTTAGGCCATGCTTTGAACTGGAAATATGCATGTTTTGGGACTTCCTTGACTCTGTCTTTAGACTTCATGTTCAAATAATGCATGCTTTGTATAGCTGTAAGTCATTCCATGTGCCTAGTTTTGAGTTTCGGGGTTCACTCCATGCATCGGGTGCCATACTTCCACGTTTCGGGACCATTTGGCATCATATTTCAGTGCTAAAATTTGCATTTTTGCTTACCATATTTCATGCCTTGCCATGCTTTGGTAGAGTGGCATTTGATGCCTTAGGTTCGGTCCTCGGTTTGCGTGCATGTGTGCACGCATTTCGAGTGTCTCATTTTCACCTAATGGCCTCTGATGTGAGTGTGGCTGAGGTCCACTCATGTTAGTGTAAGCCCATATTGCATTGTGTATGCCATCTTAGTCCTTTGCATTGTGTATGCTGAGTTGTATGTTAGAGCATTGTGCATGCCATGTTACTTCATGCATTGTGTATGCCATTTCATAGCATTGCATATGCTAGGGTGTATGTTAGTCGCATTCATGCATGTCATGCATATTGCATTGTGTTTGGGGTAGGAGTTAGCCCGAGCACGGGAAACAAGGGACGTTTCGTACTTTGAGTGACGGAACGTGTCTCAATTCCCAGTCACCGACACTCCGGATTACCCATGATGGAGTCTCGGTCTTGTTGTGTTTATATGTGCATTCATTCCATATTGAGTTGTGCAATTCGACTCCTCGGCCATCATGCATCGAGATGCGTGATTGGTGGCACGAGGATCGAGGACTACACTCCCTGAAGGGTAGTCATGCATACATATGTGAAAATACTCTGCCATGCCCCTTTGTTGCTCTCTGTTGCAGCGAATCAAGAATCAGCAGCCTTCCAGAGCTCGGCACGCCTTCCAAGAAAATTTGCAAACAGAGGCTAATTGGGGCATCGCAGTGGATTTCCGCGCAAGGCAACTCGAACATGCATCATTCACCATCCAGAGCAGAGCTGAGGCAGTCCCTAGCTTGCATGCCAAACTTACTGCTTTCCTAGATTAATTTGTTAATTAATTAGGGTTTTGTAATTATTCGGACTGTAATATTTATTCGGGACTGTATTATTCTTTCGGACCCTCTGCGCGAGGGCACAACTGTAATAAGGGTGCGTGTGTGTGTGCATGTCTTCCAACGCCCTTTCTTTCTCCCTTTTATTTACCTGCTTATGTTGGTTAATTTAGGGACATGTTTTGTTTAGCATACAGTATGTTTGCCTGAGTGCATCATTCATTTGTCTTGCATGCACCGAAGGCTCGGTTCATCATTCAAACTGCATCGTAATTTTCATTGCACTTTCTTGAAATACGTGTTTGAAAGCATGTTTCGAAGTAAGTGCCGTGTCATGTCATTAGTAGCCGAGCCTACTTAGCTGCATTTTGCATGTGTTGCATTAGGCATGTTGTATAGTTAGGGGTCATGCATCTTTCTAACTAACTTCTCTTTTTTGGCTTGGAGTACTCGGTAAGCTTTTTATGCTTTAGCATCCTTGCATGCGTGTGAGTGATTGCCATGATAGCATGCTTTACCATGAGGCTATGTGCTTATTTGATATAACTGCCTGAGTGCCTGTGGGTGAAGGTTGAGTTATCTGAATTGGAACAATTCATCAAATGTAAGTTTTAAGCCCACTAGATAGTGGCAAAATCATGTTTTCTAAGCCCACCTGAGGGTGGCAAAATCTGCATTTTGAGCCTACTTGCGAGTAGCAAACCACTTTCAAAAACAAACATGAAATGTTTTGTTCCAATTCAGGCGACCCGGTCTATACTTGTATGCTGTGCGCATCACATAGTAAATCTAGGCTAATAACCGGAATAAGAACGCATAATGTTTTCAAAACTAGATATCATGGTTAGTAGAGGCCGATCTTTGATCGGGCGAGAGGGGGTGCTCATAGCTGACCTTCCCCAATCGTACCCAAGTTCCCGAGCCGAGGCAACTTTGGTGATGACGGACACGTGGCCTTTGGCACCGAGTCAGGGTTTTCTAAATTTCCCCATTATAAAATATTTAGGTGGCGACTCTGTATCTGGCAAAGCAGTTCATGTTTGGCACTTCTTTCAAAAAAATCTGTTTTCTCAAAACGATTTGCCGAATTTGGACTCTTTGGTTCAAATTAAGAACCGTGACAATTTTGAGTCCTGAACTGTAGTGAGCCCAATAACGAATGGAACGGGAGTCACCCTCCCGGGGTGTTCGGGGACGTCTATAATGTCTTCCAACCCCACGTCTTTCTTTCCCTTTTATTTACCAGCTTATGATGGTTAGATTAGGGCATGTTTCAATTAGCATACAGTATGATAGCATGTTTGCATTCATTCATCTGTCTTGCATGCATCGGGCTCGGCGCATCATACTAACTGCATTGTACTTCAATTCCAAATTGAATACTTGTTAACCGTTGCATCTCATATGCCATGTTTAGAATAGCCGAGCCTGTTATAGTTGCATTATTGCATGTGTTGCATTAGGCATTTCTGTATAATTAGGATCATGCATTGATTTCTAATTAGCTTCTTTCTTTGGCTTGGAGTACTCGGTAAGTTTTATGCTTTAGCATCCTTGCATACGTGTGAGTGACTGCCATGATAGCATGCTTACCATGAGGCTATGTGCTTATGTGATAGATCTGCCTGAATGCCTGTGGGTGAAGGTTGGGTTATTTGGATTGGATCAAATCATTGACTGTGAGTTTTAAGCCCACTAGATAGTGGCAAAACCATCTTTTCTAAGCCCACCCAAGGGTGGCAAAATCTGCATTTCAAGCCTACTTGCGAGTAGCAAACCATATTTCAAACAAACAGGAAATGTTTTGTTCCAATTCAGGCGATCCTGTCTATACTTGTATGCTGTGCGCATCACGTAGTAATTATAGGCTAATAACCGGAAGAAGAACGCATAATGTTTTCAAAACTAGATATCATGGTTAGTAGAGGCCGATCTTTGATCGGGCGAGCGGGGGTGCTCACGAAGTGACCTTCCCCAACCGTACCCAAGTTCCCGAGTCGAGGCAACTTTGGTGATGACGGACACGTGGCCTTCGGCAACGAGTCAGGGTTTCCTAAATTTCCCAAAAATAAAATATTTAGGTGGCGACTCTGTATCTGGCAAAGCAGTCCATGTTTGGCACTTCTTTCAAAAATCTGTTTTCTCAAAACGATTTGCCGGATTTGGACTCTTTGGTTCAAGATTTAGAACCGTGACACAAATCGAGTCCGAGCTGTAGCGAGGTCCCCCGCGGGCTTGTTACAATTGGGAATCTATTTTTTGATACCAGCCCCGGCCCTTATGGGCCATAATTTTCAGGAAAAACTCAACTTATCGGGGCTGGGTGGTCCCGGTCCCGGTCCCCGTCAGGCCGGGTTCAAATTGTCATCCCTAGTGAGCTATAGCATGAAAATCTAAATTACAAAAATATGTTGCTCTCTCAACTACCGAAACTGAATTTATTGCCATTACGAAAGCTTGCAAGGAATAGTTATGGTTGAAGAATTTTTTTTGCAAGAATTGGGCTTGAAGCAAAAAATGTATGTGTTTTATTGTGATAGTCAAGATGCTATTCATTTAAGTAAAATTTTCACTTTTCATTCGAGATCGAGACACATTAATGTGAGATACAATTGGATTCATGATGTATTAGATTTGAAATTGTTACAACTCGAAAAGGTGCACACAGATGATAATATTTCGGCTATGTTAACTAAGACTTTGTCGATGGATAAACATTTTAAGTGTCGAACTTTGACAGAAATGGTTGATGTCTCCACCTAAGTTGGTAAGAGGAGAATTGTTGGGTATACCTCCTTAGTGGAGTATGGGACCTAATTGGTTTATTAAAAATATTTAATTTAGTTTGGTGTTGGTTATAATATATTTTTTATATATTACATCTAACTTTTGGAGGCCTAATAGGTATTTAAAAATATGATTGGTAACAGTTAGGATTTTAATTAAAAGCTTAGGAGTCAACAATATTTCTTGATATTGTTTATGTTTTTCCGTAGGAGGCAGTGGTTAATATATCTTTCGGTGGTATATGCTTGGTGATCAATTCGGTGGGTTTAGCATTATGTGGCAGCATAGTATTTCATGTAAAAGTTTCAATTTGTGAGGATTACTGCTGTGTATTTGACTTGGTCAAGTTCAAGGCTTTGTGCTTTGGTTGTTGCTTTATTTTCCCAGCTTTTGATTGCGTTTTGGCTTTGCTTCAAAGATTATTTATTGGGGAATTTGGTCAAAACCCCCTTATAATAAAATTTTAATGTATTAAGGACAAGCACAAAAAGTTTTCCTTGAAAAATCCAACAACTATTACTATTATCAAAATATTAAACTTTAAAATAATATAACTTTTGATGTAGATGTCGGTTTTTAATAAAATTAATATTTTTAGAATTCTCTCATCAAGATCTATCAAATAAGATTTATGTTGGCTATGAAATTCTTTATTAAAAAAAATATATTATCGTTGAAATTGATGTAAACGGTAACAGTAACATATTGCTCTATTTGATAGTAACATGTTACCCTGTCTCACAGTAATATGTTACTCTGTTTGACAATTACTCTATTTGACAGTAACATATTATTCTGTTTCACAGTAACATGTTACTCTGTTTGATAGTAACATGTTACTTTGGTTCACAGTAACATATTATTCTGGCAATATTGTCCAAGAAAGAAAGAAAAAAAAAATTTACTTTGTCCTTACTCAATTATGCGTTTTCTCCTTAGGCGGTTTATGAAGAAAAATAAATTGGGTTGTCCTTTTCACCAAACAAGGGTCCAATGGAGGGGTTTTGACTAATTTTTCTAATTTATTTATCTATTTGGTGAGGTCTTTCCTTTTGTTTATTTGTGATTATTTGGAATTCACCTAAGGGTGGTTTATAAGACCATTCATGTCTCGTTTGTAATCGTTTGAAAACTCTTGATTGATAGTAGAATCGGATTTCGGTCCCGTGGACGTACCTCACATTAAGGGAACCACATAAAAATTCTTGTATCGTTGTTGATTTAATTTTTCCGCATTAGTTTTTATTTCTATTGATTAATTTACTTGTGGGAAATCATCTATTTTTCCTAACAAGATGCTGAATAACAAAAATTCAGAAACATAATAATCTTAACAAATGGATAATCTGATGTTGACCTTTGATGTACTTTTCCGTTGTTCTATCAATACAAGGGTTTTTTTTTTTTTTTTGGCTAATAAAAAAAAAAAAAACACACATGGACAATCTGATGAAAATGTTGTAAGAAACAAAAACAAATTGCCAACCTCCCATCATTAACTTTCACAAAACAAATAGATTTACAATTTACTTGCTACGGTATCAAGGCCAATTAGGAAAATTCTAAATATGAGGAAAAAAGTGAAGTTTATAAAATCTATTGTGGGTGATGGTCAATCAATTTGGATGTGGTTAGATAATATGCATCCATCTGGCCCCTTATATTCTAGGTTTGGCAACCGTGTCTCCTTTAATAAGGGTAGATCCCTAAATGTTAAGATTGATGATATTGTGGTTGATGGCTATTGGAGATGGTCTATGAAGAAGAACCGAATTAGATTAGTGATGCAACTATAGATTCATTGAAAACTAGATTAATATATTTTGGATACCTAGCACGTATGGTTTATACTCTGAAAAATTAGCTTGGGAAAGCTTTAAGGAAGAAGTTCCAACCAGTTGGGTGGGTTGATGTAGTTTGGTATAAGCAACAGGTGCCTTGGTGGTCATTTATTCACTGGCTTTGTTTCCTGAAAAGGCTTAATAACAAAGACTTCAGAAATTGGGAGTGTTGGGGAATTTTCAAAATGGTTTTTAAAATGTGTAGTTTAATTTTTGGGTATTTTCAAAACCTTACTTATTTTTCTTTGGAAAACTTGAAATAAGCTTGGGGACTTTGTCCCACATCGGAAAGAGAGAAAAACATGGAGCACTAAAGTGCTACATGGAATATTCCTTTGAATATGGAATTGTGAGGTGAAAGCTAGTGTGCATGCACCTACACCGCAAGGATGGTGCGCGCGCGCGTAGCGTGGGTAGTGGGTTGTGTGGCGTTTGATGGCGCATTTTGCACTTAGCACGGGCGCCATGAGGGCGCTTTCCTATTTGCATCGAACAGGTTGGAGCGATGACGTGGATCCAACATGGCATGGGTGACGTGGAATACAGTTAGCTCCACGTGGCGTCCGTTGGCAGTGAGTCAACCAACCGATCGAACGGTTGTATATCTGATCTAGAGCGATTTGATCATAGCCGTTGATTGGAGATCTGCGCGATTGTATAGATGAGATGGCACTGGATCGTGATCAAGTATGATTAGTCAAGGCATCTATTCGGTGTAAGAATGATCTGCACCACAGATCATCGATCCAACGGTCAAATCTGATCGGATGCGATCAAGAGACATGACCATTTGATCAGCTGCATCAAGGCCTATAAATAGTCTGCGAAATCAGCCATTTCATTCCATCTAAAAAATTCAGATGCATTCTTACAATTCTCTCACTCTCTCTCCCTCTCTCTCCCCCTCTTGATTTTAAGTTTTCGATCAAGAGTTTCTTAAGAAAAATTCTGTTTTTCTTACTGGTAATCAAGTTCTATAAATTTGATTATTAGTGTCTTGGTTTTCTTGATTATATCAAGAGTATTCTTGTCACGACCCAAACCCGCCCCTATGGGTTTAGCATCGTAACCGGCCAGTAATCCGTGGATTACCAAAGGCCTCTTAACAGATAAGCACATAGTAAGGGGCTGCGGAAGTAATTATACAAAATAGACAAGGTCCAATGAGCTGTGATAACATACATGGGACAAAATATTTCAAAACTTATATATACATAAGCATGTCGGTCGAAGGACATCAATATTTACAAAACATTTACAAAAGTGTAATTCCCAGGACCCGACTTTACAAAACAGACAGAAACTAGCATAAGTACAAAAATAGCCATGTACCTAGACTTCGATCGGAACCTCCTCAGGAGGCATAACGGTTGGCTGACAAAAACAGAAATGAAGGCCGTCAACTTTGGCCCTGATCACACGCCAGGTCACCTACATACATAATATAAACTGTGAGTAAAAGCTTAGTGAACAATAACAGAGTAAAAGGGTTTCAATGAATGAGTTCGTACAAATTCAGAAATCATAATTTAGTTTCGTATTATATTCGTAATTTGTCCAGATCATATACAGAAATCATGAGGTATGCTTAAGTATACGTGATACATCCATTAGTACTAACAGAGCAGATACAGATCAGATGCAGACACGTGAGGGTTACAAATAACCAGTTCCATAAAGGAACCTCCGGATCCGGGTAACAGAGAATAAACACGCTGAGCCCCATGATGGAGCCTCCGGTACGGGTAACAGAGTGCAGACATATTAAGTTCCATGATGGAACCTCCGATACCGGGTAATAGCCAACAAATATCACATGATGCTAAGGATGTCACGAATACATATCAAAAATGGGACAATCATTCATTGTACAGAACATATCATTTCAGAAAACAGATCTTAATTCATTACACATAAAATAAGTAAAGTTGAACATAGCTTTACTATGTTATTACTCACAGTTGGCCTTGAGACAAATAGACGGAGCAGATTGGTCAAACGGTACGCGGCACGTGACCTACATAACACATAACAGACACACACTTAAAACACACGTTCTAATTGTAAATAACGTACTTCGTTGGCTTTTTAGTGTGTTTCTAACTTTTAATCCTCATTATGGAACCTTAAACATGGCCTAGGGATGCCTAGGATGGAATGAGGATGCAAGAATGCATTGGAAAACATTTCTTGAAACTTGCTGAAAATAAGGTCCATGCTCGAGCGTGGATTTTCCCGCTCAAGCGGACATGCAGACAATGAAGCTCCGCTCGAGCGTGACTTCCCCCGCTTGAGCGGACTACAAACTAGAAAAAGTACTGGTTACATGTTTTTCACGCTCGACGAGCGCTCGACCTACGCTCGAGCGTGAGACTCAGAACCTCGCTCGAGCGTGAATTCCCTCACTCGAGCGGACTGCAAAACACAGAAACTTCTGGGTATATGCATTTCACGCTTGAGCGTAAACATCGACGCTCGAGCGAAGGTGCATGTACTCAGAGTGCACACTCGAGCGTGAAGTTTCCCGCTCGAGCATGGATCAAATTTCTGGAAATTCCAGATTTGATCACCAAGCTCAAACTCAACTTTGAAGCATCCAAAACTCATTTTTCTAGGGCCAAAACTTGAGGAAATACATGAAAACTCATAACACAACATGTTTAAAGCATTATAACAAGAAATCGTGGCCCAAAAGTATGCCAATTGTGCAACATTCAACTTGAAACTTGAAATTAATTCATGTACATGACTTGTATGCAATTCTTTGAACTCAAGTCTTCCAAAACATGACCAAATGCAATGTTCAACCCAAAAACATGATCAACTATGACAATATGACATGGAACATGAAGAATTTCTAAAACAAAGCTTGGATTATGACATGCATGCAAGGATTCTTTAGAAAGACAACCTCAAATGCCATGAATTACACATGCATGTATGTATTGAGCTTCAATTCTCCAATCTTAGCTTAATTGACCACCTAACTTTCTTGAGTTCATTTACTTAATGCCTTAAATACAAAGTTTAAGAGTATAGTTCTTACCTAAGGTTGATTTCAAGTGTGATCCTAACTCAACGCTTCAAATTATCTTCAATCTCCTAGCCAATTCCCCCTTGTGAAATCAATTCTTGAACCTAGGACCCAAATCCCTCAAATCTCTCTCATTCTTACGTTGAGCACCAAGTTGAGGAAGAAATGAAATGAAAAAGGCAACTTAGTGGGGTCAAAATGGCCTTAGGTAGTAATTGACCAAAAATAAACAAATGGCATTATTTTAATCAAATTTAATCGTTCCAAACTGAATTTTAATTAAACCTACCATAAAATTTTATAAATCCTAATTAGCACATAAATCAAGTCAATTTCTAATTCGAACGCCAATAAGGCTTTCAATTCGCAAACCGAAACTAAAACGTGAACAGATCTTTCTATGCCTAACAGATATAGACACAAACAATGCATCACACACATGCAGTTCAATGCAGAATTCACCTTAATTGCTAATTAGGCATAATTAATCATGGATTAATGTTAATCAGAGGTTGGGGTTGTTACAGTCTTCCTCCCTTAAAAGAGTCTAGTCCTCCAAACTCGAATTATCTTCATTTTGAAACAACATTGGGTCCAATGGGAACAAATCTGGATATCTCTTCATCATGTCTTCTTCAGTTTCCTAGGTTGCATAGGTTCCTCCGTGGTTTTTCCAGTCAACTTTTACCAACGGTATTTCTTTGTTTCTCAATCTTTTGATTCTGTTGTTCACAATCTGGATAGGTCTTTCCTCGTAGGTGTAATCATCTTTCAAAAGCACTCGTGTTGGCTCAATGACGTGGAGTGGATCCCTCAAGTACTCTCAAAGCATCAATACATGAAAGACATTATGCATGTGCTCCATTACTGGAGGTAAGGCTACCCGATAGGTCACTAGATTGATCTTTTCAAGGACTTCATAAGGTCCAACGTACCTTGGCGCCAACTTGCCCTTAACACCAAACCGAGTTTGATCCTTCATCGGGGTCACCTTTATGAACACATGGTCCCCAACTTCATATTCCCTATCTCTTCTTCGGACATCAGCATAGCTCTTCTGCCGACTCTGTGCAGTTTTCAGATGTTGCTGGATCAGTTTCACTTTCTCGGTTGTTTCTTGCACAAGTTCCGGTCCCAACAAAGGTCTATCACCTACTTCAGCCCAACATATCGGAGAACGACATTTTCTTCCATACAAAGCTTCGTAAGGAGCCATTCCAATGCTTGAATAGTAACTGTTGTTGTACACAAATTCAGCTAATGGCAAATAGGTCTCCCAATTCCCCTGGAAGTCTAACACACACATTCTGAGCATATTCTCTAAAGTTTGGTTAGTTCATTCGGTTTGTCCATCTGTCTGTGGGTGATAGGCATTACTCAACCTTAGTTCTGTCCCCAAAGATTGTTGCAAACTCTACCAAAATCTTGACACAAACTTTGAATCCCTGTCAGATACAATAGATACCGGTACACCATACAATCTCACAATTTCGTTCACATACAAGTTAGCCAATTTATCCGCATTATAAATAGTTTTGACAGGCAGAAAATGGGTAGACTTAGTTAAACGGTCTACAATAACCCAGATAGAGTACATACCTCGAGAAGAGCGAGGCAATCCCACTACAAAATCCATGGTTATATGTTCCCATTTCCATTCTGGTGTTGGGAGTGGTTGTAGCAAACCAGCGGGTCGTTGATGTTCAGCTTTAACCTGTTGGCAATGTAGACACCTAGCCACAAAATCTGCAATACTCTTTTTCATTCCAGGCCACCAAAAATTCTGTTTTAAATTATGATACATTTTCGTGTTCCCTGGGTGCATGGCAAACTTACTGCTGTGAGCTCCGGTCATCACACGTTTCCTCAAATCGCAACAATCGGGTACACAAAGACGGTTTTGAAATTTCAGCACGTTATTCTCAAACACAAATCCCGGCCTCGGCTTTGAATCAAATTCCTCTATGATCTTTTTCAAGTATTTATCTTCGCATTGTTTTTGTTTGATCTCGTCAAGAATTGTAGGTTGAGCGGAAATAGCAGTTAAAATCCCACATTGTTCTCGCACGTCAATCTCAACCTCCTTCTGTTCTAGGTCATCTAGCAGTTCTTTTCGATTGGACAGCAAGCATGACAAATTTGCACTGGATTTTCGGCTCAAGGCATCTACTACGGTATTAGCTTTCCCTGGGTGATATAAAATCTGCAAATCATAATCTTTGATTAACTCTAACCATCGCCTCTGTCTCATGTTCAATTCCTTTTGGATGAAGAAATATTTCAAGCTTTTATGATCGGTGTACACCTCACAAGTTACCCCATACAAGTAGTGACGCCAGATTTTCAAAGCAAACACCACAGCCGCTAATTCAAGATTGTGCGTCGGGTAATTCTTTTCATGAAGTCGGAGTTGTCAAGAAGCATAGGCAATCACTTTTCCGTTTTGCATTAATACACACTCCAAACCTTTATAGGAAGCATCACTGTAAATTTGAAACCCATCAGTACCATTGGGTAAGGTTAAAATTGGTGCAGTCACTAACCTGGTTTTCAACTCTTGAAAGGCTGCCTCTCTTTGTTCATTCCAATCAAATGACATATTTTTCTGAGTTAACTGGGTCAATGGCATGGCAAGCTTGGAAAAGTCTTTCACAAATCTTCGGTAGTAACCTGCAAGTCCCAGAAAACTTCTAACTTTTGTCACATTCGTCGGTTTAGGCCAGTCCACAATAGCTTCAATTTTCTAAGGGTCAACAGAAACACCATCCTTGTTGATTACATGGCCCAAAAATGCCACACTGTCAAGCCAGAATTCACATTTGGACAATTTAGAGTATAATTTCTTTTCTCTTAAGGTCTGCAGAGCAGTTCTCAAGTGATTCTCATGTTCTTCCCTGCTTTTGGAGTAAATTAGGATATCATCAATAAACACAACAATAAATTCATCCAAAAATGATTTAAATACTCTGTTCATAAGATCCATGAAGGCAGCAGGTGCATTGGTCACCCCAAACAGCATTACTAAAAATTCATAATGTCCATATCTGGTTCTGAATGCAGTTTTCTCTATGTCTTCAGCCCTGACCTTTAACTGATGATACCCAGATCTAAGGTCAATTTTGGAAAATACTTGGGCACCCTGAAGTTGGTCAAACAAGTCATCTATTCGGGGCAGAGGGTATTTGTTCTTGATAGTCACTTTGTTTAGTTCTCGATAGTCTATACACAACCTCAAAGATCTATCCTTCTTTTTGACAAACAAGACTGGAGCACCCCAAGGTGAAGTGCTCGGACGGATAAATTTCTTATTCAATAGCTCCTGAAGTTGAGTTTTTAATTCTTTCAATTCTAAGGTAGACATTCTATAGAGGGTCTTGGAAATAGGTTGTGTTCCCGGAAACACCTCAACAGTGAATTCAATTTCTCTATCAACTAAGTCCCCAGGTAAGTCATTCGAAAACACATCGGGAAATTCACAAGCAACAGGGATAGTTTCTACATTAGTACCGTCCGATGATGCAGTCAGTATACAACACAAGTAACCCCTACATCCCTTCCTAAGCAGTTTTCTGGTTTTCAGAGCTGAAATCAGATATGGGAGAGGAACTACCCCCTTTCCAGTAAAAGTAAATTCAGGCATACCCGGTGGTCTAAACACAACAGATTTACTTGCACAGCCGATGGTAGCACAGTATTTAGTCAACCAGTCCATTCCCAAAATGCAATCAAAATGATCAATGTTCAAGGGTAATAAGTCAACATATAACATCATATCGCCAATCATAATATCACATGCTGAATAAACATGAGCACACATCATAGAACCCCCAGACGGCGTAGATACAGATAACATATGTCATAAGTTCTAATGGTCTAGTCAATTTTCGAGAGAAAGCATGCGACACAAAGGAATGTGTAGAACCAGAATCTATAAGTACACATGCATTTTGAGAACATACAGAGAGTGTACCTAACACCATAGTATAGGTGTTTTGTACGTCACCGGGCACTAAGGCGAACACTCGACCTTGTCTCAGAGGTTCTTTCCCAGTATTGCCCTTTGCATTTGTTTTGGCCGTAGAGGCTGATCCAGCTGAACTTGTCGTAGGACGGCTAGTATTCTCAGACCTGAGTGGGCAATCTTTCACTACATGACCTGACTGGCCACATCGGAAACAAGCACCGGATACTCGGTAGCACACACCCCTATGCCTTCTTCCACAATCAGAACAGATCGGGATAGACCCATTACTCTGACTCGAGCTGCTTGTAGACCCCGTGTTCTGCTTCTTACTGACATAAAACCGGCCTCTTTGAAAACCATACCCAGGCCTCTTTCCTTTCCGATCCGTTTGTATAGCTGCGGGGGCTTTACTTTGTTTCATAACGGCTATGGTGGCTTCCGCCATTAAGGATCTGTCTAAAACTTCCACATAAGTAGGCAATTTCAATACGCCTACCCGATCAAACATCTCTAAATCCAGTCCACCTTCAAATTTTCGTGCTTTCTTGTAATCAGTATCCACCATATGTGGAGCAAACCGTGCCAGTTCGGTGAATTTGGCTTCATACTCTGCTATAGACATTCTTCCATGTTTAAGTTCTTGAAACTCAGACACTTTCCGATCCCTGAAACATTGAGGAAAATATTTATCATAGAAGATGGCATTAAACTGTGCCCACGTCATACTCCCATTGCCACTTCGAATCAGTAACCACCACCTTCGGGCTTCATCCTTCAGAGTATATGTGGCTAGGAGGACTTTCTGGATTTCAGAACAAGGAAACACCTCATATAGCTTTTCCATTTCCGGTAACCACGTCTCCGCTTTCAACGGTTCAATTCCACCATAGAATGTCAGCGGTTTCATTTTCATGAATTTCTGTGTCAAGTTGATGATATCATTATTATCTGCTTCGGCTTGTGCCGGCGGAGGTGGAGGGGGTAAAGGTTGCTGTCTTTGCTGTTGTGTCATAGTTTCAGTCAATGCCACAAGCATTTGTTCCATTCGGCCCACGCGAGCCTCTAAAGATTCACTTACATCACTTTCTCTTGCATTCTCCATGTTGCTATAGAGACATCAAATGATAGTGAACATAGGAACAATCTTATTCGTTTCTTTCAATTCATTTGCTCAAATTTACATACATTAAGTTTCCATATTCATTTGGATTACCACACACTCACACATGCAGATGAAATGCCCTTAACTCTTACTAGGACATCCTAAGCTCATATGGACCTGTGTGTGCGGTAGAACACGTGCTCTGATACCACTCTGTCATGACCCAAACCCGCCCCTGTAGGTTTAGCATCGTAACCAGCCAGTAATCCGTGGATTACCAAAGGCCTCTTAACAGATAATCACATAGTAAGGGACTACGGAAGCAATTATACAAAATGGACCGGACTTTACAAAACATTTACAAAACAGACCGAGACTAGCATAAGTACAAAAACCGCTATGTAACTAGACTTCGATCGGAACCTCCTCAGGAGGCACAATGGTTGGCTGACAAAAACAGAAATGAAGGCCGTCAACTCTGGCCCTGATCACGCCCCAGCTCACCTACATACATAATATAAACTATGAGCAAAAGCTCAGTGAACAATAACAGAGTAAAGGGGTTTCAATGAATGAGTCCGTACAGATTCAGAAATCATAATTTAGTTTCGTATTAAATTCGTAATTTATCCAGATCATATACAGAAATCATGAGGTATGCTTAAGTATACGTGATACATCCATTAACACTAACAGATCAGATGTAGACACGTGAGGGTTACGAATAACCAGTTTCATAAAGGAACCTCCGGATCCGGGTAACAAAGAATAAACACGCTGAGCCCCATGATGGAGCCTCCGGTACGGGTAACAGAGTGCAGACATATTAAGTTCCATGATGGAACCTCCGATACCAGGTAACAGCCAACAGATATCACATGATGCTAAGGATGTCACGAATACATATCAAAAATGGAACAATCATTCATTGTACAGAACATATCATTTCAGAAAACAGATCTTAATTCATCACACATAAAATAAGTAAAGTTGAACATAGCTTTACTATGTTATTACTCACAGTTGGCCTTGAGACAGATAGACGGAGCAGATTGGTCAAACGGTACGTGGCACGTGACCTACATAACACATAACAGACACACACTTGAAACACACGTTCTAATTGTACATAACTTACTTCGTTGGCTTTTTAGTGTGTTTCTAACCTTTAATCCTCATTATGGAACCTTAAACATGGCCTAGGGATGCCTAGAATGGAATGAGGATGCAAGAATGCATTGGAAAACATTTCTTGAAACTTGCTGAAAATAAGGTCCATGCTCGAGCATGGATTTCCCCGCTCGAGCGGACATGCCGACAATGAAGCTCCACTCGAGCGTGACTTCCCCCGCTCCAGCGGACTGCAAACTAGAAAAAGTACTGGTTACATGTTTTTCACGCTCGATGGGCGCTCGACCTACGCTCGAGCGTGAGACTCAGAACCTCGCTCGAGCGTGAATTCCCTCATTCGAGCAGACTGCAAAACAAACAAGCTTCTGGATATATGCATTTCACGCTCGAGCGTAAACATCGATGCTCGAGCGGAGGTGCATGTACTCAGAGTGCACGCTCGAGCATGAAGTTTCCCGCTCGAGCGTGGATCAAATTTCTGAAAATTCCAGATTTGATCACCAAGCTCAAACTCAACTTTGAAGCATCAAAAACTCATTTTTCTAGGGCCAAAACTTGAGAAAATACATGAAAACTCATAATACAACATGTTTAAAGCATCATAACAAGAAATCATGGCCCAAAAGTATGCCAATTGTGCAACATTCAACTTGAAACTTGAAATTAATTCATGTACATGACTTGTATGCAATTCTTTGAACTCAAGTCTTCCAAAACATGACCAAATGCAATGTTCAACCCCAAAACATGATCAACTATGACAATATGACATAGAACATGAAGAATTTCTAAAACAAAGCTTGGATTATGACATGCATACAAGGATTCTTTAGAAAGACAACCTCAAATGCCATGAATTACACATACATGTATGTATTGAGCTTCAATTCTCCAATCTTAGCTTAATTGACCACCTAACTTTCTTGAGTTCATTTATTTAATGCCTTAAATACAAAGTTTAAGAGTATAGTTCTTACCTAAGGTTGATTTCAAGTGTGATCCTAACTCAACGCTTCAAATTATCTTCAATCTCCCAGCCAATTCCTCATTGTGAAATCAATTCTTGAACCTAGGACCCAAATCCCTCAAATCTCTCTCATTCTCACGTTGAGCACCAAGTTGAGGAAGAAATGAAATGAAAAAGGCAACTTAGTGGGGTCAAAATGGCCTTAGGTAGTAATTGATCAAAAATAAACAAATGGCATTATTTTAATCAAATTTAATCGTTCCGAACCGAATTTTAATTAAACCTACCATAAAATTCTATAAATCCTAATTAGCACATAAATCAAGTCAATGGCCCTGTTTGGTAGGACTTATTTCCAGCTTATTTCAGCTTTTAGCTTAATTTAAGCTATTTTGATGTGTTTGGTTCAGCTTAACAATACAGCTTATAGCTTTTTGTAAGTCAAAAATCAACTTATTCTTTGAGTGGGGCAGGAGAAGGTTAATTTATAAGTCAAAAATCAGCTTATATTCACAGTTATAAGTTATAAGTTGTTAAGCTATAAGCTATAATCACTTTCCCACAGCTCTACCAAACGGGGCCAATTTTTAATTCGGACGCCGATAAGGCTTTCAATTCGCAAACCGAAACTAAAACGTGAACAGATCTTTCTACGCCTAACAGATATAGACACAAACAATGCATCACACACATGCAGTTCAATGAAGAATTCACCTTAATTGCTGATTAGGCATAATTAATCATGGATTAACGTTAATCAGAGGTTGGGGTTGTTACAATTCTGATCTACTATCGTCAATGTAGACGCCGGTAAACTTGATATTTAGATCAGGTTTCATTGTATCTTGGAGGCGAATTTGTTGTAACCCCCTGCATACCTTTTGGTTGGTGCAAATATTGTCTTTAGGAAAGCAACTAAGTAACACGACTTGAAGCATCATATTTTCGTTCTACATAGACAAGTTCATAGCCAAGTTTTGAAGACCCGAAAACCACCAATTGGAGAATTCAAGACGAATTGTTCCAACAATCTAAAGACAATATTTAGATATGGCGATGTCTATTCAGAAAATATATTGTTTGAGACGCAATAAAATTTGAACAATATAGATAAACCACATTCCACAAAACACGCACTAGTAGACACCACAGTGATTATGGGACGACTTCTCGAGCAATATAGCCTGGATTTAGAATATGGTATGGTTCAGTAAAGTTGCTTTAAGAGAGGAAGTTGCTTCGATGAATACAAGGTTTTAAGGTTTTTCATATATCTAGAAGACTGAAACCATCAACTCCTTATGTTGTGTTTGGTTAAGGGATTTGAAAAATGATTTAGAAAGAGAAATAGAAAAGTTAGGTGAAATGTGAATAAAATATACCTATATTTTACCTAATTTCACACACCTTTTCCCTTTCTCTTTCTAAATTCCTTCCCAAATCTTCTAACTAAACACAGTATTTCTTTGTTCCCATGAGATTGAAAAAAGGCATAATGATTGGTAATGCAAATAAAATTTTTAAGATATCTTCTGAAGAGCATGTGATTACAAATGATTTGAACACAACCAAAATAGCAACTTGTACCCATTAGAACATCAAACAAAATTAGTGCATAGAAGATAATCTCACTAACCATAAAGAACAAATCTGAACCTGACCCTGTATGACCATTCTATAAAAAATTCATGTTATAAAGATCATTCATTGGCTACAAACCTTTGCATGTAGATCTAGGTCACACTTCTACTAATGTTTTAAAAGTCTGAAGAGCACATATATTTTCTACATTTTTTTATTCCGAAAATATCCTCCTAAATTTATTGAACATCACATAATAACATATATCTATCGAACAACCAAAGACCTTACGGAATTCAAGCACTTTCAACCATCAAAATATGATTACTTTTTTAATAATTCCACTACTGTGGCTGGTTCAATATTTGTCTCCTCCATTACCTTCTCATAAATGCTGAGTGAGACATTTTGTGAGATTCAAATCAAGAAAAATCATGAAAACTAACATCCCAAACCCACGTTGTACAATTACACTAATTACACTAGTTTCACACACAAAATCGACCAACATACTAGTGGCTTTAGAATATTTTCATGTTTGGAGCATAGAATTCCTTCGTGAATGAGGGAAAAAGCATAAAAGCCTATAGTATGAATTGCAACATTATGAGAAAGTCCACATTAGTAATTTCAATTTCATGAGAGAACTCACATTTGACACTTTCCAAATTACACATACGTATTTATGCTTGCCCTTTTATGTCATTTACACTAGGATAGGACCTTTGGGTCCATAAGAAAAAAGAGAGGGACAAATAGTTCATAAGATCACTATTTAAGATTTATTGGTGCTTCACACTTTTTTTTATTATAATAATAATCTTAAATTAAATTATTAAAGAGGACATCAATCATTTTAGGACACCCCATCTCACAATTAAGTCCACACACCCACTAAATCATGAGATAGGGTTTATGAGAGCACCCACCTCCATCATCACCCATCCATCTTCCCTAAATCCCACCCTCAAAAACTTGAGAACCCTCCAACAATAACATGCTGACGGCAACGGTGGCAACCATTCGATTACACATACTTCTCCGACAATGGCAATGAGTAAAAGTTTTTTCGACAACCACAATTTCATGAGACGAGGGAAGTACAACAATGTAATTTTAGAGAAGTTACATAGCTTTGATGGTGTTCTTAGTTCGGAGAAGATTGGCCTTGCAAGGAAAATTTCATGAAAAACATAACAAAAGTGATGAAAACTGCTCATATTTTTTTGGGAACTGAACTCTCGAACATATGAATGAAAAATAATTTGATCGGAGAGAGAGAGAGAGAGAGAGAGAGAGAGAAAGAGAGAGAGGAAGCAACGGAGGTGGTGGCTAGGGTTTCATAGTGGATCTGGATCATATTCGATCAGTTTTTGTTTCAATGTTCGCTGGCCGTTGTTGTTCACGGCACCGCGCTGGTGCTGTCGATTTTCGTCAAAGATGGTGCTAGGGTTCCGAGAAAAAAGATGAAGAAAAGAAAAAGATGGAGAGAGATGAGGGAGATCAGCGGCATGAGACAGTGAAAGAAGCACGGCGACAACAAAAGGTGGCTGACGGTGATAGCAAATCGGGGTAGCAACGGTAGTGTTGGCTATATATTTTGTATAAGCCAGTTACAGTTCGACACGTGGCAGAGTAAGGGTAATATAGGAAGACTATTCAAGTCTTCGATCCTGATCGTACACGTGGCAGTTAATATTGGTTCTCGCGTGATCTGAGTAGCATTGGATCAGTAAAGAGATACAAGGTGACGTGGCTTCAACGGTTACTCATATTCAAATTCAAATATAAGAGGGAAGCTCAACTGCAAGTGATGGCGTAGTGGAACTACCTATAAGGCAACATGATCGACGATCATGGAGGAGCAGTTCGACGGTTTGAAGTGCAGTTCGAAGGTCATCCTTGACAAGTATAAATAGCAGGGAAGCCCCCAGAAAAAGCCCCCAGACTCAGATCATACAAACCAGTCTTACTTTACATATTTTCTTTTCCAGTTTTACATTTCCAGTCTTTACATTTCATGTTCTTTAAATTCCTGCTCTTTACATTCCTGTACTTTAAATTCCTGCACTGCAGTTCATTCATAGGAGTAGTTTCAAGTAGATCGTTGCTGTAAACCTCTACGAGGCTGAGTTTGAATCATTGTAAGTTTTCATTCTAATGAAATACTTCAATTGCTCTTCATTTAACTGTTATTTTGCTTAATTTCTCCTAAGTCAAGCCACCAGTAAAAGTCCTCTTCATTGAGGCTGAAAGAACTAAAACACAATCATCTGATAATTGGTTGGCAATTATAATTTATGTAAGGACTGATTGATCCTTGCTGGCACGCTCTCATTTACAAATATAACCCTCGAAAAGCCAAAAATCCAACATATATTTTTGGCATGCCCGGTGGGACTAATTAAAATGGCTAGACGAAGAAGACAAGGAGAAAATGAACGCTTGGAAGAAGGCGTAGAAGGAGAGGTAGAAATACCTAATCCAGAGGATAATGTGGTAACACATCCTGTGGAAACTCCCATGTTATCAGAACCTATGGTCGAACAGACTAGTACTTCGGGACAAGAACCATATGTTCATAATATTGGACGAAACCAAGGAATTGGACCATCCACTATTCCATCTACTCAGCCAACAAATCCATGGGATGGCCTAGTACATGCCATGGGACAACAATTAATGAACACAATGGAAAGGTGGGCAACATCCTTTTTTGATCGAATGAATAACCACCAACCAACAAACACAAGACACACAGAGGAAGTTTTAAATGTCCCTCAGCAAAGATTGGCTAGAGATAAACAGCCTATGCAAGTTAATGGACATTCTAATGGTCAAACCAGTAATCAGAATTATGAAAGACCATCACCTCAGTCTTGGTATGAACCCATTTCGAGGCCTATAGCAGGTCAAAATGCCTCAGTGCTCAACAATGAAGCCATGCAAGTTGGTGGATCTGGCCCAGTACAAGAAGCTGGCATAAGAATGGTCACAAATCCCATATTCAAAGCCATACCTGGCACTAGGGGGTACAATAATCCCTTATTCGAATTTATACCCGGGGGGTGGGAAGGTTTTCCCACAAATGGAAGGGACACAACACCTGTTCCAGCACCTTTCGCAGGTCCTTTCGCAGGACAGGCTCAAAGGGGTTACCCACACCCCCAACAGTAACCTGCACCACAGGGGCAACCAGTCCCAAATGTACCACCTTATGGACCAAGAGGACCACAGGCACAAGTTTGTCCACCAAACCCTGTGTTTGTTCCTTCAATAGTGGTTCAGCAGGCACAAAATATGGTCCCTAGGGACCAAATTGCTGATATTGTTAGGGAGATGTGTGGACCGATGGCTCGGGGGGTCCAGACTCCTGTATACAGAAAATCATACCCAGAATGGATAGATAGGGTACATGAATACCCAAGGGGGTTCAGAATACCAGATTTTACCCTTTTCTATGGGAGTGGAAATAAATCAATAGTAGAGCATATTGCTAGGTTTGCTGCTCAATGCGGTGAATTTACTAATCATGACTATATGAAACTAAGATTATTCCCAAATTCTCTAACTGGGGGAGCATTTGCATGGTACATCAACCTTACACCTGGCTCCATTCAAACTTGGCAACAAATGGAAGAGGCATTTCATGCCCAATTCTTCCAATCGGAGCTAAAGGTTTCCATGGCAGACTTGGCAAGATTAAGTCAAAGGCCTAAAGAAAAAGCTACTCAGTTTATTGCTAGATTTAAAAGGGCTCGAAATAAATGTAGAGTCATCCTGCCAGAGCCAGAATTCGTAAGATTAGCTCAAAATGGTTTAGAGTTCAGGCTTCGAAAGAAGTTTGACTCAACTGAATTCAGAGATTTGGTAGAACTGACCTATAAGGTGTCTAGGTATGAAGCATTACTAGAGGAGGAACAAGATCGAAATAATGCATCGTACAAGACATATTATAGGGATCCTAATAATGAGATCGATGCAGCAAAGATTGTGGGCAAAGAACCTGTGATCTGTGAGGCATTAATTCATAAGGATACAACAATTGACCAGCAGTTTAAAAAGAAAGATCTTCACAGAAAGTACTCTTTCGATTTAACAAAGGCAGATGACATTTTTGATCATTTGCTTGCGGCCAACTTCCTTAAGTTACCTAAAAAAGTAAAACTGCCATCTCCAGATGAACTTAAAGGAAAAGTATATTGTAAATGGCATAACTTTTGGTCTCACTCGACTAAAAACTGCATTGTTTTTCGAGACGAATCCAAGAATAAATTCGGAAAGGAAGTTTGAAATTCCCAGCCAAAGCAGAAAAGGCCATGGGGATCGACAGTAATCCATTTCCAGAAGTTGGAGAGGTGGCAGCCAATGTCGTTATGTCAAACTTCCAGAACTTGTCCTTGACAAAATTGGAAGAAGTCAATGTGCAGATGCATGTTGCTAACCAGACAACCATCAAAAAGGACACCAGAAATCTGCCAGTTATTGGACAAGGTTTCTCACACCAGAGGGAACACTCTGATGAAGAATCACTGGATGATGATTCCTTAGAGGCAGCAGTAATGCAAATGATGTGTCCCAGGTGCAGACTGAGTTATAAATGGTTGAAGGGGCTTCCAATTAATGGGAAGCAATATTATAGGGATGTGCAGAGACGCCCTAAACCAACCAATGCTTATAACAAAAGGCCGTATCCGGCTAGTGTTAGGCAGCAGCCATTGGTAGTTGAACCAGCAGTCGATAGAATGCATGCTAAAGGCAAGAGACCCTTGTATGAGTCCAGGCCACCTAACTATTACAGAATGGAGAGCAGTCATTCTGAAAGAGGACTTGAGAAGAGTTCAGGTTATGGGATCAAAGCCAGAGATTGGCCCCCTAGACCAACCTCACGCAGGACAGAAAGTGGCCACCTTCATCGAAGGCCTGAATCAGGCTCGAAACATGAGGTCAGAGCCAAACACTTACCTTCACAGCCAGCTTTGAAGATGGCTTCGAAGGTAGAAAAAAGCAGTTCAACATCTGAGTCAGTAAGTTCGTGGGTACCTGGAGTTCCAGACTGGTTTGTAATGCAAAACAAACCTAGGGAAGTGCCTGCCCAGAGAGATGTTGGAAACCAAGGAAGGATGGTTAAGCCTCCTTTGGTGGCTCCGAACAATTGGGCATTGCTTAAACACCCAAAGACAAAGGAACCAGACATGGTCCCAGTCATTTCGAGATCACAAAGGAGAAAGATTCAGCGCAACTACACTCAGTACCAGAAAGATATGAAAAAAAATGGAGAGAGCTCTTCATTGGTCCAGACAGAAGGAAAAAAGACTCCAAAGCCAGACTATACTCCAAAGCCAATGCTACAAAGCAAAGTGGGTTGCAGCAGAGAACAGTTGGCCAAGGTTCATTCTGAACTAAAAGCCAGAGAGAAGTCTAGCTTAGCAGGATTGGAGAAAGCTCTGATGGAGAGTGATAGCGAGACAGAAGAAGAAATTGGCATAAGCCAAAAGAAAGAAATGGTGGAGGAAGAAATGGTCGAAGCCATGAATCGAAGCCTTCATGGCTAAGCAAACATTTCTGGTTGAAAAACTAGTCGAGAAAAACCATTCGAAGGAACCTGTTAGTAATGAAGTGCCAGAATGCAGCATGGAGGATGCTTCTGAGGTAACTGATCAAGATAGCCAAGAGGGGAAACAGGCACAGCCAGCCATCCAGTTTGGCTCATTTCCTCCAGTATCAGTTAATATGGTACATACACTACCTCATGAGTTTGAAGCTGGGGATGAGAACCAAGATGGTCAAGAAGTTGATCCAATTCCAGTCTCTAGTGAAGATTTACAAGTGAGTATGGTACAGGATGATTCCGGAATGGCAACCCCAATGGAAATTAAATATGAGAGTGAAGAAGAGGTGAGCATTAACCTCTCATATCCTTTTGAATATCCCTCGAATTCTATGACACAACATGTCAAGCCTTTGTACATCAAGGCTTTCTTCGATGGGATACAATTGAACCGAGTCCTGATAGATAATGGGGCAGCAGTGAACTTACTACCGAAATCTTCTTTGAAGAAACTAGGGAAAAAGAATCCCAGGTTGATCCCAACTAGCACAACCATTGCTGGCTTTGCTGGAGACAAACAGATGGCTCAGGGAATTCTACTCATTAACTTGAGTGTGGGAACCAAGGACTGCATGACAGCATTTTTCGTAATCGACAGTAATGCTAAATACAATGCTTTACTTGGGAGAGATTGGATCCACACTAACAAATGTGTGCCTTCCTCTTTGCATCAGAAAATTATGATGGCCTTAGGCAATGGAGAGACAGAGGAAATTGATGCAGATCCTCAACCCTTTATAGCCTGTGCAGACTTTGCAGAGGCCAAACTGTATATTGAGGGAGTGACACCACTCAGTATACTGAGGAAACCTGATGGCTCAGCCGAAGTAACGGCTGATGAGGAAGTGACACACCTGAAGCACTTAGTCCAGGAGAGTGCTGATGAAGAGGTTGTCGTTAAAGATGACAATGATGCATGGTTGTAGGCAAAGAGATGAAGCACAAGAAGCTAAGTCCTTAGCTCTGATTAAATTCTCAACATTGGATGTAAAAGCAATAGTCCAGAAAGTATAGGAGCAAGAGAGAGAAGCCATGATAATTGGCTGCAAGCAAGAGCAGCAACAGGTCAGAGTTTTGACCCTTGATAAGTACTGTGCATTGGACATTGAAGCAAAAGTCCAGGAGATACATGAAGATGAAGTTTTGTGGACAGATTTTGTCTATGAGGAAGAGGGCAGAGATGTTGAACTAAAGAACCTGGGAGCAGAACAAAGCGAGAAGGTTGCTTCGAAGGTAGAAGAAACCAAGGAAGAAGCTTCAATAAGTTCTCAAACACAAGACCCCTTAGAAGAAGTAAATTTAGGGGAAGGTTCTATGCAACAGCCCACCTATATAAGTGCTTGTTTGAATGATCTGGACGGGGACCAGTTATTGGTTGTTCTAAAGAAATATAAAGATTGCTTTGCATGGTCTTATAATGAACTACCAGGATTGGATAAGTCATTAGTGGAACATAGGCTCCCTATGAAGCCTAATTTCAAACCATACAAACAGAAACCAAGAAGAATGAGTCCAGAAGTAATTCAGAAAGTCAATGAGGAGATTCTTAGACTACTCAAGGCAGGCTTTATTAGGACAGCCAGGTATGTTGAATGACTATCTAATATTGTGCCTGTAGTTAAGAAGAATGGTAAAATGAGGGTATGCATTGATTTCAGAAACTTAAATCTAGCAACTCCAAAAGATGAGTACCCTATGCCTATAGTAGATCTGTTGGTAGACAATTCAGCAGGGCATCAAGTTTTATCAATGATGGATGGACACTTTGGTTATAACCAAATCTGCATTGCAGAGGAGGATATCCACAAGACAGCATTCAGATGTCCTAGGAATATTGGCACCTTCGAATGGGTTAAAATGCCATTTGGTCTAAAGAATGCTGGGGCTACATATCAGAGGGCTATGAACACTATCTTTCATGACCTCATTGGAGGGTATTTAGAGTGTTATATTGATGACATCGTAGTGAAATCCCAGTCCATGGAGGAGCATCTGTTTCATTTAGAAGCAGCTTTTGAAAGAATGAGGAAGTTCAAATTGAAACTCAATCCTCTTAAGTGTGCTTTTGGTGTATCATCTGGAAACTTCTTGGGTTATGTAGTGCACAAGAAAAGAATATAGATTGATCAGAATAAAGCCAAAGCCATCATTGAAGCCAGGCCTCCATCAAGTAAGAAAGAATTACAAAGGTTCCTTGGACAAGTTAACTTTCTTCGAAGGTTCATTTCTAACACTGCAGGGAAAACTAAAGTATTTTCTTCCTTGTTAAGACTGAAAGATGAAGAGGAATTTGTGTGGACAGCAGAGCATCAAATTGCTTTCGAAGGTATCAAAGCCTACTTGGCCAACCCTCCAGTGCTGATGCCACCAAAGGGTAATAAGCCCTTGAAGTTGTACATAGCTGCAGCAGAAGATTCATTGGGAGCTTTTTTGGCCCAAGACAATGAAAAAGGCAAGGAACAAGTTGTTTATTACCTTAGTATGTTTCTAAATTCTTGTGAATGTAAATATTCATTTATTGAAAAGCTGTGTCTTGCTTTTTATTTTGCTGCAATGAAATTAAGATACTATCTTTTACCTACAACTGTCTTGGTAATTGCAACCACAGACTTGGTTAAGTACATGTTATCTAGACCTATGTTGAGGGGAAGAATTGGCAAGTGGATACTAGCCTTATCAGAATTTCGTCTAGAATATGTCCCTCAAATGGCAGTAAAAGGGCAAGTTTTAGCCAATTTTCTAGCAGACCATCCATCTCAAACAGAGAGCCAAGAGATAATGGAACTTGGTATGGCTAGTGTTGAGCCATGGCAGATGTGGTTCGATGGGTTGAAAGCCAATGGCTTAACTGGAATTGGTATTGTGATTAAATCACCACAAGGGGTAGAAACCACACATGGTTTCAGGGTGGATAAAGCTACTTATTCCAATAACCAGGCTGAATATGAAGCCTTAATAGTAGGACTGGAAATTCTTATTGGATTACAAGTTCATGCAGTTGACATATTTGGAGATTCTCAATTGGTGGTTAACCAAGTGAAAGGGATTTTCAAGTGTCGAAGCATGAGCATTTTACCATACTATGTTGTTGCATTACATCTGCTTTCTCAATTTCAAATAGCAAATGTGACTCATGTTCCAAGATTCTTGAATAATAGAGCTAATGATGTGGCTCAGAAAGCTTCAAACTTCAAGAGAAGGGATAATGCCCAAAGGGACATAAGCCAAACAACATATCAGAGATTAATACAACCTTTGAACAAAAGGAATGTGGTCTTGGAAGTCAATCATAATGACTTACAAGAACAAGATTGGAGGCATCCAATAATGCAGTACTTGGCTGGTCCATTTTCGAAGGCCAGCAGAAAAGTTAAATTGCAGTCTATGCAATATATGATATATGGTAATGCTCTCTACAAAAGGGGGGGAGATGGTTTGTTGCTGGAATGTGTAGGTCCAAAAGAAGCATTAACAGGTATGGCTGAGGTTCATGAAGGCATCTGTGGTGCTCCTCAGCCTGGTGTAAAGATGAGATGGTTGCTTCGAAGGCATTCCTACTATTGGCCAACTATCCTTAAAGACTGCATAGAATATGCAAAGGGTTGCCAGGCATGTCAAAAGCATGGCACAATAAGGCATGTGCCCATAACTGACCTACATGCAGTAGTGAAGCCTTGGCCTTTCAGAGGATGGGCCATGGATATGATGGGAAAAATACACCCACCTTCTTCGAAGCATCATTGTTTCATTCTAGTGGCCACTGATTACTTTACTGAGTGGGTTGAAGCCAAGCCATACAAAGCTGTAGACCAGACAGAAGTCATTGGGTTCATTAAAGATTTAATCCATAGATTTGGCATCCCACAAACCATAACTGTGGATAATGGGACCGTGTTCGATGGGAAAATGGTGAGGTCTTTTGTGGCAGAGTTTGGAATTAGCCTTGTTAATTCCACACCCTATTATGCACAAGCCAATGGTCAAGCTGAATCATCCAATAAGTCCTTGAAAAAGGGAATACAAAAGGTTGTGGAAGATAATCCTAGGGATTGGCATAACCTGTTGTTGGATGTTTTGTGGGCTTACAGAACTTCCCCAAGGTCAAGCACATGAGTCACTCCTTATGCCTTAGTATATGGGCATGATACAATTTTACCTGTGGAGATTAATGTTAAATCTTTGAGGGTAAGATACCAAGATCAGTTAGATCCTGAGCAGTACCATCAAAGTATGTGTTTGGAGTTAGAAAGCATAGATGAAGCCAGAATTTTGGCATTAAATAGCATTCTTTTCCAAAAGAAGAAAGCAGCCAAGAATTATAATAAGAAAGTCAAACACATTGGCTTTGATGAAGATGATTTGGTATGGAAAACAATACTCCCAATAGGAATTAAAAGCCATAAGTTTGGCAAATGGTCACCTAACTGGGAAGGACCATATCAAATTCATAGAGTTCTGCCTTTTGGAGCATACCATTTAAGAAATTTGAATGGTTACGTACATCCCAAAAAGATTAATGGCAAATATTTGAAGCCTTATTTTCCAACCATTTGGGAAACACAAGGAATAAAATAAACACTAAGCACAAGAACATAAGACTGCTCAAATGATGGACAAAAATTTGTTCTTTCATAAAGAATTAAGTACATTTTGCCACAAATTGGCCCAAAAATCATTACAGTATTTTAATTGTTTTTGTACAACAGATTTCCTATTGGTAAATGCTGAAAATAGTCGAATAGCTGCAACCATCTCTTCCTTTCGATCACCCAGTCCTTAGTTGGTAATTTGCAGTTTAGTGTCAGTTCAGACTATGGCTTGATTCACTGCAGACAGCTCCTCTTCAAGTTGAACTTTCCTCTCCAGCAGCTGGACTCGAAAATAGAAGGCAGAGGAGTGTTGTTCCTTAAGCTTTGACACTTCAGTATGCAGTTGGGAAACAAAACTCTGGTCGCCAGCCAATTTCTCATCCTCAGCCTTGGCAGCTTGACAAATGCTGATATAAAAATCGACAGTAGCTGCTGCCTGAGATAGATGACGTGAAACATTCATGCCAGACCGATCAGTAATTTTGCAGCACTGAAGGAACCCATTTCTGATTATAGGCCTTTGCAGAGCCTCGAAGGGGATCCTCGAAAAAGAAATCAACAGTTCTAGGCATGTGTCCAAGTCTATCGAAGGTGCAGAAGGTTTGCTGTTGGAGGAAGAAGAGCTCTAAAAAATTTCCAGCAAGGAGTCAACCAAAACTAATGGCTCAGCTTCAACATTCAATGTTGGAGAGGTAGAAGGTACGTCGAAGAGACTAGCTAGTCTTCCTTCGAAGATATCAACCTCATCCATAGACATGAGGGGCACAGAGAGTGTTGTGGTGGAAGGCACAGAGGACTGCATGGGATAGGAGAAATGGATGGAGCAGTTTTGGCAGTCTCTATGGTCTTAGCCACCAATGAATCAAGTGAGGAGGGGCTGGAAGTAGGCAAAGGTGATGAATTATGAGTTGGAGAACTACCAGCACCCTCGATTGGGGAATTGGCTGCCTTCGAAGAAGAGGTGGCACTTGGAATTTCCTTGGAAAGAGAAGGAGGAGCAAGGCTCGAAAGAGAAGTAAATTGAGAGATAGGCTCAGTGGTTATTGCTGCAAAGAAATATAAAGTAATGTCAAGTCTCAATATTAAAGATTCGACAAGAAAAGAATAGAGGCATGAAAGAAATTACTTGTTCCAGAAGCGCTGCCACTGATGGGAAAGCAGCGAAGAGAGTAATGTTCGGCAGTTTGTTGCCTTCTTGCAGCTTCCCTTTATAGTGCGTCAGCAGCAGCAGCTTTATCTCTCAGAAATTGTTGCTGCCGTCTCTTCTCAACCCTCTCGAAGACAATTATGGCCTTGGAATACTCTTGTTCTACGGCCTTAGCAGTTGCTTCGTGGACGGGATCTTCAACCAAGTTAGTAGCTGAAGCAGCCACTTTCCTTCTTTTTCCTATTGCTTCGGCAATGGTCTCGGAATTGGAGTCTTCGACGAAATCAGAAGGAGAGACAGTTATCTTTCTTCTCTTTTTTCTCTGTATTGGTATTATCGGCTCCTTCTCAATTTCCTTCTCAATTTCTTCAATCTGAGATCTGGATTCCCTAGAAAAGAGCTCCTTTTCTACTTCTCTAGCAACTGTTTTCTGTTGAACCAAGTCAATCACTTTTTTCCTTCTTGTCAAGGGAGACTCTTGCTCTTGATCTTCTTCTTCTTCTTCTTCTTCTTCTTCTTCTACTTGAACCTCAGATATTTCCTTTTCTAGCTCAAGGAGTCTCCTCTTCTTTTGTTGTTGACCACCTTCACAGAAAAAGAATTAAGAATAAGATAACCAGCATTATAGAGAAAGTCGAAGAAAAGAAAACAAAGGTACATACCTTTCTTCGAAGCAGCCCGAGTGACTTTAGGAGGAGTTGAGGCAGTAGGAATGGACTGGGTTGTGAGAGGCACAGTGGAAGAAGTAACAGTTCCAACTCCCTTGGGCTTGGGCACATCCAACACCTTTAGTAGGTTTTGAGGTGAAATGGCCAAATAGACTTCCATATTGCTCACCCACCAATTTTGGTATCTCTTCAATACGGTACCTTGAGGAATGAAAGGGGTATACTCAAAATTGGCCAAGTCATCTATAAATTTGAAGGTTGCCTCTTCTAGTCTCGACCTCCGAGCCTTCAAATCTCTCCTAGTAAGGCTCAAATTGGTGTTGCTACAGAGAGGTATTGGGACTCCTTGTGTGAAGCGAAATTGTCTAGCAAATTGAGCAGGACAATAAGGCTCAGCTATGCATTTATAAGCTCTGAGATTCGTAGTCCCAATAAATAGCTCTCTAGGAAGCAGAAGGGAAGCCCATATATCCTTGTGAGCAGGCGAGGCACAGAGCCTGTCACTTAGAAAATTATTCAACCAAGTTGGACCAATGCTGGGTTCGAAGGGATGGAAACGGTAAGTAGGAGGGGCAGCTGGTAGTTGATGGAAGAAAGAGAAATAAAAGGCAAAAGTATAGGGAGAAAGTGAAGCATTGGCCAGTCTTATGCCATGGGTAAGAGAGTGTAGCCCAGAACATTTAAGGCATTTGGATTGTAATTCAGTAAAATAGGCGAAAAGCCAAAGCTGAAGGATCCAGAATGGCCCCCCTTGATTAGTATCTAAGGGTTTCTCACAAAAGAAGGAACGAACTCTATATACATGGCCTAGAACATATGGGGCCAAGGCTACTCTTTTCTGCAAAACAAAGGCTTTGGCAAGAGGGGCAAATTCAGGCATGATTCTTTGGGAGAAGGTGCAGAAGAGAAATTTGCAAAGCCAATATAACAAGAAGGAAAAGAATTCCCTATCAGTTACCAGGCCCTCTCTTTTATTCTCAACTTTAACAAAATCACTGTAAGATGAGTTAAGAGAGGGGAGGGAGAAAGGGACTGCTAAGTCGGGGAAATCTAGTGTAATGGGGGTACCAATAGGGGATACTCCTAGTAGATGGCAAATATCAAGAACAATAGGGGCCATCATCCCACATCTAAATTGAAAGAAATTAAAGATAGGGTTCCAAAAATATAAAGCAGCAGGGACTAAGAAAGGGTCCTCTGAGATAGTTACCCTAGATAGTCGGAAAGCATCGAGAAGGCAGAGCTCTTGAAGGTCCAGTGTCCTAGCAGGGATGACCCGGTCATACCATTCTTGCCACTCCGGTCTCACCGTGGGCCAGCATCGGTGAGGGCGATTGATTCTCCAGTTCCTCCAGTCGAGACCACCTTCATAAAGGAGACATTGGTTCTCCAGACGAGGATATAGGGCTGGGAGCTCATTAAGGATCTCTTTGAATATGGGCCCGAGCACATAATCTTGCTGCACATGGCGACGAGGGACAAAAATACGCCCATCCATAGCGCTTTTCTCCCCAGCCTTGTACTTCTCACATTCTGCATCAATGAGTCTTTTCAAGGCCATAGATGAGCTCACACGCTCTATGACTGGCACTTTTAGTGAAGAAGAAGCCATTGATAGTACGTTTTTTCAGAAAGTGAATAAGAGAATAGAGAGAAGTGGAAGACTGATGAGGGTTTGTACGTTAAGAGCGTAAGTAATTCCAAAACGCGAAACAAAAGGGTTTTAAAAGCCTTTGTGTCCGGAAAATATATCTCATAAGTCGTTAAGTACTAAAAGTACGAATACGAGGAGTCTCTTCTGATATTGATAGTTTTTGGAGGGAAGAGCACATTCCGGATGGTGATGCCAGCTTCGAAGCAAGATATTTGGCTTCGAAACTAGATTTTGGCGCCAAAAATCAAACAACAACGGCTTTGAAATACAGAAGTCGGCTTCGAAGCATACTACATGCTTAAAAATGTAAGAATACTCAAGGATGGATTTACTTCGAAGAGATTAAGGACCTGTAATAGGTTTCTTAACAAAAGTAATACCCTTGAGGCAAAGTTTGAGGACCTTTGAGGAAGTAAATAGTTGTTCGAAACATCTAAACCAATAGTTGGTTTGTATATACACAGAGAATTGTTTGTTCGGTTAAAACAGTGTACCCCAAGAGCAGTTTCCATATTGTTGTGAGTATGGACTGTTGCAAGACTAGTCAGTACTAACCATGACTATATTTTGGTTATGATTAAAACAGGCTTTGAGGGGAAAGAGTGTTAAATTCGAAGCACCAATTTTAAACAAAAATCAACAAGAGTTGGTAACCATAGTCCATAAATTGGAAAATTCATCTCAGCATCCTTATTGGAATTGATTGGATCTATATTCGAAGGATAAGATTGTTAAATTCGAAGCACTGATTCTAAATGAAAATCAGCAAAATTGTCAATTGTATTCCAAAAGTTGGAAGAATTCATGTTGATTTTAGTGTTTTAACAATTGTGTCCAGTTTCGAAGGATGAGTTTGTTCAGAAAGAAGTTCTAAAATTGTTTTTGAAGATGAATGGAGACAAAATCAAATAATGCCAAAACAATCTTAGTTGTATTAAAGAAAAAGCAATTACATCAAATGACACTCTTTGGGTATAAGTTCAAGCTCATAGAAATAAGGAATGGAATAAATAACAAGATCATGAAATGTTGTCCAACTATGGTCGATGAATCTCTTTTCTTTCTTCATTCTATTCTCCATTTCTTCCAGGATTGGCTGCTGAAGTTGATGTGCTCTCACTTGATAAAAGAGCTCTTCAGCCTTTATTTCGAATGCTGTTTCTTTCAATCCTCGCTCCAGTTCGGCCATATCCATGTCATCCTCGTATGCAGAGTCTTTATTCTGGAAGTCATCGAATTTCTCGATGAGTTTCTCTGCTTCGTACTGAGTATGAACTTGAAGGGATGAGAGTTGGTCCAAAGATTGAGCGGTTGACATGGCAGTTCAATGCCAGTGAAGGAGTAATGGGAGTTGGTCTAGAAACATGTGGAGTTCTGCTTGAGCAATGGGGCTAAGGACCTGACCCCGCGTTAGAATATCACAAGCCCATCGAAAGTTCTTGAGAGGAACATCGTCCTCCAGAATGTCAAAAGGCAAGTAAGAGAAGGCTGCAAGCAAAAACTGGACTTGTTTTCGCTCAGCTGGAGTAGGGAAAGATGGAGGCATGTAAGGAAGAAAGACCTTATCCGCAGAAAGGGCGAGCCCCAGTCTCTCTGGCCAAGAGGGAGTTGGTGGAGGAGAAGGTGTGGATGCTTCTAATTCAGGAGATGGAGAAAAAGATGTGGATGCTTCCATTTCAAGAGATAGCGTGAGAGCAGAAGGAACAAAGGCATTAATGTAATCGAGCCAGTCGGAAGAGTAGAGTTTCGCTCTATTGGCTAAAGATGATGGATTGTGCCCTTGGGCCTCTTCTATGCATCGGGTGACAGACACTATCCTTGTAGGCATGGAGGATGTGTACCATGCTACAAGTAAATTGTCCTCCAAATTGTGTCGGAGGTCGATGGGCACATAAGGGTAAACTACCGAGCTTCGAGCATCAGAAGGGAAATCTAAAGGGTCAGTGAACTCAACAAAATGATGGTTAATTCGCTCCCTTAAGACACGAGTCTCAGATTCCAACCAGCCAGAAATCCCAGAACCCTCAGAACCCTCAAAGGTAGAAGGAGCCACAGCTCTATCCCATGCAGACTGTGAAGAAGAATCTCCTATGTCCATATCTGCAATTTTCTGAATTAAAGGATTGAGGGTAATATGTTCGTAGTCCAAAGATCAATAATTTGCGAAGGCCTCCATGACTTAAATACAGGAAGTTGATTAAAGGTGGCTAATTAATGTATGGAATTTCCTTCGAGGAGAAACAGCATCATCAGATGACTTTTCATGTACTTTATCAATAGAGAAGAAGTTTGATTCAGCCATGAAAGGGATATCAGTCCGCTCGATTACTAAGGTGGTGAGGATATTCTAAAGGTTGGAAATGAAATTAATGCAAGTAATCATCAATGGGTGACGGTTGTGTTTTTAAAAACACAAAGCCCATGCACGACTATGATCCACTAATATCACCAAGTATTGGGTATATTAGTGCGGGGGGTAATGTTGGCTATATATTTTGTATAAGCCAGTTACAGTTCGACACGTGGCAGAGTAAGGGTAATATAGGAAGACTATTCAAGTCTTCGATCCTGATCGTACACGTGGCAGTTAATATTGGTTCTCGCGTGATTTGAGTAGCATTGGATCAGTAAAGAGATGTAAGGTGACATGGCTTCAACGGTTACTCATATTCAAATTCAAATATAAGAGGGAAGCGCAACTGCAAGTGATGGCGTAGTGGAACTACCTATAAGGCAACATGATCGACGATCATGGAGGAGCAGTTCGACGGTTTGAAGTGCAGTTCGAAGGTCAGCCTTGACAAGTATAAATAGCAGGGAAGCCCCCAGAAAAAGCCCCCAGACTCAGATCATATAAACCAGTCTTACTTTACATATTTTCTTTTCCAGTTTTACATTTCCAGTCTTTACATTTCGTGTTCTTTAAATTCCTGCTCTTTACATTCCTGTACTTTAAATTCCTGCACTGCACTTCATTCATAGGAGTAGTTTCAAGTAGATTGTTGCTGTAAACCTCTACGAGGCTGAGTTTGAATCATTGTAAGTTTTCATTCTAATGAAATACTTCAATTGCTCTTCATTTAACTGTTATTTTGCTTAATTTCTCCTAAGTCAAGCCACCAGTAAAAGTCCTTTTCATTGAGGCTGAAAGAACTAAAACACAATCGTCTGATAATTGGTTGGCAATTATAATTTCTGTAAGGACTAATTGAACCTTGCTGGCACGCTCGCATTTATAAATATAACCCTCGAAAAGCCAAAAAGCCAACAGGTAGATGAAGAGAGAGAGAGAGAGAGAGAGAGAGAGAGAGAGAGAAATGACCGAGTTTGGTAAATTATATATTATATACCTGGGTAGTTTGATCATTTTGCATGACCTTACCCTTATAGACAGAGTATTTTAGACGATGGATCTTTAAGTAAAGAAAATTTAAAATTAGACTTTTAGACCGAGTGTCCTATTAATTTAAAATAAAATTTTAATTTTAATTATTTATTTTAATAATCTTGACCTTATCGTTCTATAAAAGTGTTCTTAAATATTTATATATACACTAATTTAGTTAAATTATTTGTTGATTTTGATCATTTAGTTATATTGTGCCATGTAATTATTATCTATTTTCTAAAAACTTAACATAAAAAGTATTGAGTTCTATTGTTTTAATCAATCAATATCAACTTGAACGTTACACGTGTATGTAAATCATTTCTAGAAATATGATATCTGACATAAAATTACAATTGAGTTAATTTTAACTAATATAATGATATTTTATACTATGGTATGTGTTACAAAAGAATAATATTAATTTCAATTTAAAATAAAATTTTAATTATAATTATTTATTTTAATAATCTTAGCCTTATCGCTCTACAAAAGTGTTACTGGAATACTTATATATAATAAATTTAGTTAAATTATTTATTTATTTTGATAATTTTAGTTCTATTGTGTTATAAAAGTGTAATTATAATATAATGATTTTATGTGATATATATTAAATTGTAAGATAATAAAATAAACACTTATAAAAATAATAGTTAAATTAGAAAGAGAATTAGTAATATAAAACTAAAAATGATTCTAATTATTTAATTTAATTTTTATTTTTATATTTATTTAAAAATAAAAATATGTAGAAATAGAACTACACAAATTTATTTAAAAGAGTAAATATAAATATGTTGTGATTGGATTAAGAAAAAAAAACATTAAATATGTAGAGTATTGATTTTTTTCTTTAATATTCTTTTTGAATTAAATATAAATAGGTATGTAAATGTTCTACACATATTGTATATAGGTATGTAAATTTTAAATTAAATATAAATAATTTCATGTTAAATAAAAAATTAAATATAAATTAATATTAAGACAACAATAAGATAGATTTCATATAAAAGTCATTATTATAATTCAAATTAAGTTTGTGTAGAATTTTAAATGTAAATGAAAAAAGACATGGTGATATGATTTTTTTTAAAAAAAATAAAATTTTAGAATGTGTCACTTAACCAAGGAAAAAACAAAATACTTATATATATATGATATGATATGATTAGGTAAAAATAGTTTAAATAAATTTTAAAAAAAATTCTAAGAAGAAATTTTACTTTTTAATTATTAATTTTTAATGTAGGTGCTCACCAATCCAGGTCGGAGTAAGGCCATTTCCAATTTTTCATCGAATTTAAATTTAATGAAAAATTAATTAAAACGGTATTATAACCATTTTATCAAATCAATGTCAAATGAAATAAGAGCTATATTTTTCATCAAATTAAGAGAATTTTTATCCTTTTATCAAATTTTGCAAGGGCTGTTAGTGGACGACTTGCATATCAATCGAATTTTGGGCCTGGTTTGGCATGCACAAAAAAATATAAAAAGTCAAAAATTTATTAAAAAAGCAAAAAAGTTATCACTATTCACAATATATATATATATAAATCCCTTTACATAGGCCACGTATAAGCCATCCGATCAGTATTTAAGTGATGGTACACAAGCCAAGTCACGCGGGTGCAAAAAAAATTTGCACAGGTTGGTACTGTTCGGCCCATGGAGGCCCATCACGGGTCCCGTTTTAATAATCTGAACCGTTCAATATGTAGAACTTGTCGAGTATTATATGCTTATAAAATCTCACATTGATCGGATATCGATAACTATATGATCAAATCAGTTTTGTAAAAAAAAATGGACGGTGAAGAAATTAACGGTTGACAAAAAACTAATCTGATCAGATAACTATCGATATTCGATCAACATGATTCAGTCATATAATACTCGATGAGTTCTACATATTAAACGGTTGTGATTATCAAAACGGGACTCATGATGGCCCCTATGGGCCCGAACAACACCGTCCAATCCGACATTGGACTGTAGGCAATTTGCTCCTATACTTGTTTCCTCCCGACTTCCTGGACAATCCAAGTCAGTAGGCAATTCATTATGGTAGAGGTAAAATGGTAATGTTGCTATTTTATATAATATTTTAATATATATTTTTTTTGTAAAAAATTAAAAAGTTATTCCAAACAACTATTTTTTTCCTCTGGCTTTTAGTCAAAAAATTTTAAAAATGTACTTATTTAAGACATCTCAAACAACCCTTTGAGACAAATTAAGAATTTTATAAAAAAATTTAATAAAAATTTCCTCTAGACAAAATGACTAGTTAATTTAATAAAAATTTTAAATTTACCATTAAAATGCATCCTATCCTATCAAGTTTTTACTCAAACTTGACCAAGAAGTCAGTCAATATGATATTGGTAATCCTATCCTATTAAGTTTTTACTCAAACTTGACCAAGAAGTCAGTTAGCCTCCGTTTGAAAAATGAGTTAACTTTTTGATTTTTTTTAATTATTTTAACTTGTGCTAAAAAGTTTGATCTGAGAAGAACTTTTTGATTTTTTTAACTTTTTTTTTTTGTGAGAGAAGAGTAATGATTATGAATTAAATATGATATTTTATTTGTTACGATTAAAATAATCTATTTTCTCTTTTGTAACTAAAATAACCCCAACCCTCCTCGCCAAACGAAGCCTCGATACGATATCGGTAATCCAGAGCATCGGATGGTGAGGATCGGCTGACAAAAAATCATACATTGATGGTGCACACACCAAATACATTTCCCATTGGCGGGAAGACACATTCATCGTCCTCATTATTATATGCAAAACATTCACAGTAAATATATATATACACATTACCTAAATCCATAAACGTTTTGCGAAGCAAGAAAAGTCTGCAGCAGAGATTAGGGCATCAATCAATGTTAACCGGACGAGAAAGCTTGATCCGATTAATCGGCAAGCGCCGGAGGTTCCTCCCCAACCGTCAATCTCTTCTCTCTACCCCCCTCCAGGCACTCTCTCTCTCTCTCTCTCCCCTCCCTTTACAATGATGTATACATATATATGTATATATATGTAAAAAAAGAAGAAGCAACAATCAATTTAGGTGTTTTGTGATTTTCTAATCATTGATGGTGTTGTTCTTTGATTTTCTAGGGCTTTTTGAATCTCTGCGAAGGTAAAAATGGTGGGAATATGACTTTCAGTGGAGAAGGATCATCAGAGCAAGGTTTGGATGGTGGAAGTGATAATAAAAGTGTGGTTGAGATGTGCGCTCCTCGTGATTGGGTTACTTGTCCTGTTTGTGGTAACACAGTTTGCGGCGAAGATTACATGATTAATTCTCATTTGGGTTTGTATATCTACTTCTGATGTTTGTTCTTCAATAAATATGATTCATTAGGTATATTGCTGTAGTGGATGTCATGTTTTAGTTGTTATTTGCTAATGTTTTTTTTAAAGATGTCATTGTATTAGTAGTAATTAAGAGCTAGTGGTCTTGATTGGAAAGTATGCTCTCAGTGATTGTATAGTCTGTCTATTGAGATGAACAAGCGGGCATATATGCAGCTATACCCAGCAGGGATGAAACCACGATTTCATTTGGGGGCCAAGAACACGTCTATTAAAAAATTTCAACTAATAATACAACTAATACCCTTTTTCCAACTTCTAGATAATTAATGGGTTTTTTTTTTTTTTTTTTTTGTGTGCACGCGCGCGTGCGCGCAGGGAGCTATTTTTGCTTAATAAGCGGCGGCAAGCAGAAGCAGTACCAAATAGTCCGACACAAACTACCAAAAAAATAAAAATAAAATTGTAAGTAGCTCATATAAGCTACACCAAATCCACATGGTCTTAATTTAAGGCATAACCTTTTCCAACTTCTAGATAATCATTTTTCTTTTTAGCTTATTTGAGCCATTTTTGCTTAATAGGCGGTAAGCAGAAGCAGTACCAAATAGTCTGGCAAAAAAAAAAACCTATAAGTAGCTCATATAAGCTATAGCAAATCCATGTGGTCTTAATTTAGGTCATCAAATAGCACCAAAAAAATTATTTTTGTAACCCATATCAAGTGATTTATCAATCAAAGTGGTACTCGATGACTATTCATGTCATAGAATCCATTTATGAAGCTGTACCAAACTTTTGAACAACTTTCCTTTTTAATCGAAGTATTTGTGAGAAAATTAACTTTTATCTTGTTTCATATTTTAGTTTAACAACATTCATAGCTGAACATGCATATGTGTAATCTTTGTAGAAACTTGAAGTGTAAGCACAAGTCTAACCAACATGTAAAGTAAGTAGATCTTTCATTTTCTTGTTTTGACCAACCACAAACACCATTTAGAAATAGTTGGCAATTCCAAAAACCTTAAGTTTTTCATATCTTACCCTCATCATGTCTTAGTTGCCCTCTCAAATCATCTTCCTCCAGCTCTGTGAACTCTAGAGGGTAAAATTTGTCTAAAATCCTGGAAATATGTTCAATTTTGAAGGATTTGCACATATCTCTAGGATCTAGTGCAAAGTTAAGAGTAAGCAACTCCATTGCATTCTCACTAAAATGTTATTTAATTCTTGCAATAAAAATATCTATTCTATATTGATGCTCTACTGTGATTTCATCTTATTGATGGCAAGCCTAACCTTTTCTTGCAACATAATAAGTAGCTCATAATTAAAGTGTTTTCATTCCCAAGCTTCTAAGTTTGTATTGTGTTTCCTTTTTATTTTGACTAGAGTCTTATGGATTCTTTCTTATGGTTTTTAACCTATGGTTTCAGACACATGCCTAGCAAGAGGAACCAAACGTAAATTGAAGCAGCGCACACTTCTTCAGTTAAACTTCTGCTTACAATCAAAAGTTAAAACTCACTCGAGTGATTCAGATCATGTAGGGGCTAATGTTGTTCAGAAGGGTCCTGATAACATATTATGTGATACCATTCACAAATTGGATGGTTTTGTTGATGGTGATGAAAAAGCCAGTATACAGTGCAATTCACTCTTAAATTCAGAGTCTATTTTGTGCAGTGATGGTTCAGTCGAAAACCTGATCAATGGTGACGTTATCAGCCACAGGGTTGGTTTGCCATCATTGCTTCCCAAGAATGAGATGCCCAAATATGAAATGGCTGAAACTATGGATGACATATCTGGGAGGGTCCTCGAAACTTTCATTGTTGGCCGTAAATTCAGTGATGATGCAGAGTTAAATCAGGGGAAAAGTATCACACTTTTGAGGGATCCTGATAATATTAAGGATTGCAATGCTATCAAGGTTCCATCCCTTTGGCTTTGCCATCCACTTGACTAAGTTTTGTAGATTTATTCACCTTAAAAACATTGCATGGTCCTTTTGAGTCAGGTTCTTTCTGCGGATTCTGGATGCTTTAAAGTACTTGGTTTTCTCCCTCGACAGTTGGCTCAATATCTGTCTCCTTTAATGGATAACTACTGCTTGAGTTTTGAGGTATTGTAACTATTTCAACGGAATTAATATTAGTCATTGATTTGCTGCATATTTTTTATTTAGATTATGCTTTCGTCGCTCTCCCACCTTGTTATCTTGTAAGGAGGTTCTGTTATCATTTTGAGCCGTATCCCTATTGTTCTTTTAACATTGTTTGTTGCTGCAAGATGTAGTATATGAAGTTCTATTAATTCTTTTTAGGGTCAATATAGTTACATGGGCCGTAATGTTGTGCAAAAAAAAAAAAGAAAAAAAGAAAAAAAGAAAAATGCAAAGCCCATTGTGTATGAGACATGCCTGAACTAGATACTATGATACATGGCATCAAGAAATTGAAGTCCGTGAACTGAAAAACTTAAATTGAAAAGTTAGATCCTGTATCAGTTAGTAGAGAAATAAAATGACTTTGTATGACTAGATTAGTGAATACATTGAAAAAGAAAAGGTACCTATGATTGCTCATGTAAAAGCAGTCCATAGCTACACAGCTAGAATTGCATCCATGTGTTTATGATAAATAAGGTAGCTGGAGAGTGAAGAAGATGCTAAGGAAAAGACAAGCTCCTTAAGTGGTTATGAGCGTTTTCAATCAAAGAATACACATGATTTCAAGAAAATCAAAAAGGAAATATAATGTTTTTACATGGTCATCTTCTGGATAAAATAAATCTGACTCACAACTAGGATTTGAAGATTCTTAGTTATTCCCTCTTTCAGCTCACTTTTTCTCTCGTCCTTTGTGTGTGTGTGTGTTTTCATTTGAATGTTGTTTGCCTCACATGAACTTTTACTTAATTTGGTTGTTTCCAGACATCTTTTCTACAATACCAAGATGCATTAGGGTTCTATCCCACTTGAAGCTACACTAGTTATATTTTTCTCCTGAACAACTGAGTGTAACAAATACTTATATATATGTGTGTGAGTCACAACTGTATGGTCAACATCACTTCTGAAGGAAACTATGACATGCTAAAATTTGTGTGTACCTATTTTATGGTTGCATTATTTTTCTACAGGTCTGTAGCTTTTCTGTAAAACTCAGTTTTCTCATTTTTATTGATCAAATTCTCAGAAGTTATTCTTAATCTCAAATTTATTTATTTTTCTCATTTGTTAGCTTTATGGAACATCAAAAATTTTACGCAAACAGGTTGTTTGGACAAGGTTTTCTTTTCGTTATTCTTCTTTTTTTTGTTTTTGTTTTTTGTGATGTCTGAAGTTGTATTTATTCATTGAAATCCATAAATTTGAGGTCTAATCATAGGGATTTCTTAAGGTTTCTGAATATGCACATGTTCCAAAATTGGCATATCTTGTGGTGACCCAAGATTCAAGAGCCAAGACTCCTTAGACTTTGGGCCAAGATGAATGAGGGCAAAGGTGCCAAGTCTATGTACTTTGTCTCATATTGCTTGGTGAAGTGTGTGAAGTGGTGGGCTTTGGACTTTCATCGTGCAATGTGTTTTAAAGCTATACTGCCCTAGCTCAAAGTGGACAATATTATATGATGTTGGGCCAAGGCGGGTAAAAATGGTTTTAGAGCTAGCACCACCCCAAAAATGTGGGGCAGGTCCTACATGAGGACGTGTGGCCCTAAGGGGGGTGGGTTGTGGTGATCCAAGATCTAAGAGCCAAGACTCATGAGGCTTGGGGCCAAGATGGATGAGTTGAGGTGAAGGTACCAGGTCCATGTACTTTGTCGCACTCGCACATTGCTAGGTGAAGTGTGTGAAATTTCCTTGTGAGTGATTGTTTTTACCATTATTGTACAATAATGTGTTAAAAAGCCTTGTGGGCCTAGCTTAAAGCGGACAACGTGCAATGTGGGGCCTGGGCATTACATACCTACACCTTGTTAAGTTCTAATAATCAAGTTCAAGTGAAAATCTATTTCCTAATTGTAAATCCAGCTCAAAATGTCATATATAGTATTCATTATGATGAAAAACCGAGAACCAGACATTATTAGATTTTTGTTATTTTTTTGGATCACTAGAATTTTTTTGTTCATGATATTTACCTTGTGCTTGCCTTGCAGGGCTGCATAACTTCCGTTCCAAAACATTCTCTTGATGTTGTCCCAATTCAAATCATATGTCAAAATGAGATATTTTTTGGTGAAAAGGACTATGACGGTATTCAGGTTGTTAAATCTTTGTGGAAAAATGCTTTCCATGTAGCTGAATCTGCAAAGTCTCATCCACCGAGCATGGCAAAATACCAGCAGAACTTTTCTTTGTTGATACAAGAGGTTTTAAGGAGCTATCCTCATCTTTTCAGCTATGATGAAAAGATTTTCTTGGGTACTGGTTTCTTTAGTTGATGTCATTATTTATAATCTTTCTAACAAATTATCAACTTACGATGATGTTAATACGTTTTCTGTTGACAGAAACTTTAACTTCACTTTCAGATGATAGCCAGAGACTTTTTGTTCGGCTGTATACAAGAAAAGGTTTTATATTACTGTACATTTTTCCTGTTCTGTTGTTTCGTTGTCTAGTTAAATATATCATGTTCTCAAGTTATACATTCTCACTTCTTAGCAATTTTATAGAAAGAGAAATAACTTGAGCCGTTTCACTTCTATTGTGGCTTGCTCATGCGATGAAGCTTGTGTATTGTCATGGTTTTCCATTTATATCACTCTGATAGCATACAGGATTGTTAACAAAATCTGAGAAAATTTGGAATATTCATTTATGGTAGGATGCTTACGATTTACAGATGTAACAAACTAATTCTAAGTTCATGCAGACTAAACATTTATGTTTATAATGCCAAGACATTTTTAATTTATAGGAGCAACTATGTGATATTTCACCTAATATATTTATATATCAGAAGTAACAAAGTAATTTGAAGTTTCACCCATATCTAAGCTAGCAATTAGGCATCCGATATCATAAAGTTATTCAAGTTCAACTTAACTATGTTTTCAAATGTGTTACCATTACAATTAGTGTTACGTGGACTTTTTTATTTCCCCCGGAGCACCCGTGTGATGTGTCCACCGAATATAATCAGGGTAAGGTTGTGGGATATGTGTCTGACACATGTACCCAATTTAGACACTTGGATACTCTAATTTATATAATGTTTGAAGAAGAAAAATTCACATTTGCTAGTAAAGAAATATTTCTTGCCTCATACGGCTGATGAGAGAAATTTCATATCTTTCTTGTATTTTATTTAATGTCAAGTACATTTCTAAATAATTTGCATTATCTTATCGAAGAATACTCTACACTATGCAAAATATGAAGTGTTCAGGACATGTATCCATACCAACACCCAACTTTTGGATATGTATCACAATATCCTAAGATTTATGTTTAGTAAGGTTTGATGCTTGGGTGTATTTGTTTCGTACTAAAAGCTTTTTAAGACGTTTCACCAAATAGTGAGTACTCAATTTGGCACTAAGATTAAGATCCTTCATAATGATGGCAGGACAGAATACATGGATGGCGCCTTTTGCACCTATCTTGATGGTTCATACTATGGCTGCGGATGAATTGAGTCAAGCTAAGTTCTAAAGGATTCCAAGCTTGGCTTGGTTCATTTGGATGGTGTATTTGAACATCTTTAAAATCTATTCTGGTTGCACCTAGCTTGCTTTAGTTTATTAGAGCTTGGGCTACAATCTGATGCTGAAGTCAATCACAATAAAGAACTGTACAGGGCTTTCGGTTGCTGAAGTACTTTACCGGGGAATCTTTTTTTTTTTTTTTTTAAGGAAGGGACTTTTCATTCAATTCCATTTGTTTCCATTAAAATATATATTTTTCGGAGGCATCATTCAAACCTAAAATTTGTTACATTGCATACTTTTTCACCACTTAGCTGCTGGCCAGGGCCAAGAGGCAATTTAACAAGCACTGCAAAATGACTCTACATAGAGTGAAGACCAACATGGTCTTGATTTCACTCGCAATCAATGGAACTAATCAAGGATGGAAAAAATGATAGGAGAGATATGTTAGAATATATATTAGAATTATTCTGATTGTTGTTTTTTTTTTTACATTATTGTGATTCCCTTAATTAGTGCCTTAGTTCCTTTGTAATAGTTTTTTGATTGATTAATATAAAAGGGAGTGAGATCATAATCATCGCTGAAGTTTGTCTTTCATCAAACAAACATGGTATCAGAGCCTTAGGGTTCGTTTCTTACCTCTCATCACCAGACGTCAACACCTATCATCACCAAACACCAACCGATAGCACCAATCATCACTCTACAACATTCGGAGGTCACCCATCACCATTCGACTCCACCAAGGTGAGTTTTGGGCCTCTATCATGCCCAGTTAGGGGTTAGGAATCAGCCCTGGTCCTCTTCGTGTCTCACCCAGTTCTTGGTCCTCATCGTTATTGACCCATACTCTTTTAGTCTTCATTGTGATACACTCATCCACCTCTGGAGTGACTAGCGATCTCGACTGGCCCATTTGGAGTGACCTGCGACACTACCTAACTCCTTGGGTCTGCCTCTTGACTTCACCTAGTCCCATAGGCCTCTTCGATTTGGCCTATGGTGTGAGTAAACCATCTGCTCTTTTTTTCAGTTAGAAGAATCCTTTTTTGTTTGTTGAGTTTCTTCTAATCACTGTTTTGATTGAAGGTTTCTTTTCTCTATTTGTTCCTTATTTTTTTGGGTCAATTTATAGGCCCTAATACTCAGCTTTGACTGATTTTGCCCATGGCTATGATTGATATTGCTTGGTCGAGTTGATTTCAGTTCATTCCATCTTTTGATCATTGTGATTAGTGCAGAATTTTTTGGTTGTGATAGTAGAGTATAAATGGCTTACCTGTCTAGTGAATCTACCACTACTTCTCACCCATCTAAAGGAGAGAGTCCCATTATGACTACTACATCTGAGAACCAAAATCCTAGCCTCAAAATCACCATCTCTTTATTTAATGGTCAAAATTACCTTACGTGGTCGCGGTCTCTGACATTTTTCTTGAAGAGTAAGGGGAAGAGGGTTATATTGATGGGCAAGTCCAAGCATCAGGAATCACCGATCCTAGTTATAACCAATGTGAGATTACCAACTCGTTGATTATGGGATGTCTCATACATTCCATGGTCCTTTATATTGGTGAGGGCTACTTGTCCATGGAGACTGCCCAGGATATTTAGGATGTTGTGGCCACTACTTAGACTGGCTTGATCTAGAGGACGTGGATCTAATTCCCGTGCCCATCAGTCTAGTGAAGTTGACTCACATGTCTCTGCTCCGGGTGTTCAGACTTCTGATGCTATGTCTAGTATGTCTACTTCTGAGCTTGAGGATGTTTTGTGTCGCTTGCTAGATCGCCGATCCTCCGCTACTCCTACAAGTGCATCTTCCTCTTTGTTTGCCCACATAGGTAACTTAGCATCTTCTCCTAGTGCCATTCTGTCCCATAAGTCTTTACCATGGATTATTGATTTTGGTGCCTCAGATCATATATCTGGGTCATCTAATCTTTTCTCGGACTATAAGCTCGCTTTTGGTCAAGACAAAGTTAGGATTGCAGATGGTACTATTTGTTCTGTTTCTGGGAAAGGTTTAATCCGTGCCATTCCTTCTATACCTTTGTCATCTGTTTTACATGTTCCAAACTTTTCTGTTAATCTTTTATCATTGAGTTGTCTTACTCGGGATTTGAACTATAGTGACTTTTTTCCGTGATCATTGTGTGTTTTAGGATCTTATCACGAGGAGGATGATTGGCAGTGGTAGAATGGAACATGGTCTTTTTATCCTGGATCAGACAGACCAGCTGGCTCATCATTCCGTTCAAGTTCCAACCACCAAGGACGACTTATGGTTGTGACATTGACATTTTGGACATCCGTCTTTTTTATTACTTAGGCATTTATTTCCCTCTGTTTTTACTAAAATAATGTTTCTTAGTTTCATTGTGAGTCATGTCAACTTGGCAAACAACACAGAGCTTTTTTTGCTCCAAGTCTTAATAAAAGTTTAGTATCTTTTTCCTTAATACATTTTGATATTTAGGGTCCATCTCGTGTTGTGTCTTTGAAAGGTCATAGATGGTTTGTTACTTTTATAGATGACTTTTCTCGTACTACTTGGGTGTAGCTCATGAAAAAAATAGTAAATTTTTTTTTTTTTCCAAAATTTTCATAAAATGATTGGTACTCAATTTGGTGCAATTGTAAAAATCTTGCGTTTTGATAACGGGGGTGAATATATTGATTCAGGATTAGCGAGATATTTTTCCACACATGGCATTGTCCATCAGACTTCTTGCACCAACACTCCTCAGCAAAATGGGATTGCTCAACACAAGAATCGTCATCTTCTTAATATAGTTCGCTGTATTTGTTTCTTTATAGGTGTGCCTTGATCCTACTGGGGCAATGCTGTTCTCACCGCTACATATCTCATTAATTGTCTTCCTACCCAAGTGTTGCAAAAACAAGCTCCGCTCTAGGTTCTCTTAGGTTCCGAGTCTCTGTTTTCTATTTTCCCTAAGAGCTTTGGTTGTGTCTGTTTTATCCATAATCATTCCCCCACTCGGGGTAAGTTGGATCCTCGCTCTCTCAAGTGTGTTTTCCTGGGGTACTCGCCAACTCAAAAGGGGTATAAGTGTTATCACCCTCCGTCTCGTAAGTAGTTTGTCTCAATGGATGTCACCTTCTTCGAATCCTAGTCCCACTTGTCCTGTTCGGTGTCACAGTCATCCCTTCAAGGGAGTCTTGGTAAGAAGAGATTCCTGTTGCCCGTGGATCATTACCAGTTGAGGAGATTGTCTAGGGTGAACCAAATGTTACTAGCAATACAGAATCTGATATGTCATCAAGGACATGGAAGGGCAAGTCTGTCAGGGACAAAGAAAGATAGAAAGTCACTTGGATGCAAGAGATCATTTTTGATTAGCCACTGCTGTCTTCTTCTACTGATGAGAGTCTAGGTAACCTTTGTGTTTCCCTTGAGTCCACTGATATTACTATTCCTGAGCTTACTGATCTTGATATACCTATTGCCAAATGGAAGGGTGTAAGAACTTGTACTCATCACCCAATCTCTAACTTTGTATCCTTCTCTTATTTGTCTTCCTCATATAAAGTCTGTGTCAAAAATTTCCTTTATTAGTATACCTATTCATTTTCAGGATGCTCTTGTTATCTCTGAGTGGAAACTTGCCATGGTAGAGGAAATGAAAGTACTTCGTAAGAATGACACTTGGGATTTGACTGAATTGCCTAGGCAAACGAACTGTGAGATGCAAATGGGTGTATACTGTAAAGCACAAGACAGATGATTCAATTGAGCGTTATAAGGCTTGACTTGTGGCAAAGGGTTTTACTCAAACCTACGGGGTGGACTACCAAGAGACATTTGCTCTAGTTGCAAAGATGAATTTAGTCAGAGTTCTTCTCTCTCTGGCAGTTAATCTAGATTGGCCACTTTATCAGCTTGATGTGAAGAATGCTTTCCTATATGGTGACCTGAAGAAGAGGTGTATATGGACATTCCTCTTGGCTTTGAAACTCTTCAAACTAAGGGGAAGGTGTGGTCGATTTTGAAAATCATTATATGGTCTCAAACAGTCCCTTAGGGCTTGGTTTGAGAGGTTCACTCAGGCGATATTGAAATATGGCTACAAACAGAGTCATGCTGATTGTACTCTGTTTGTTAAACACTCCTCTCATAGTAAGACTACAACTTTCATTGTATATGTGGATGACATAGTGCTTACAGGAGATGATGTTGAGGAAATTCTTTTATTGAAGAAGTAGTTGGCAAGTGAGTTTGAAATCAAATACTTGGGGAACTTGAAGTACTTTTTGGGGATTAAAGTGGCTAGATCCAAAGATGGGATTTTCATCTGTCAGAGAAAATATGTCCTTGACCTGTTGAAGGAAATAGGGATGCTTGGAAGCAAAACCTGTGACACAACACTAGAACCTAATTTAGTGATGATAGTGGGGAAGCAATCGTTGATAGGGGGAGTTATCTGTCACGACCCAAACCCGGCCCTATGGGTTTAGCACCGTAACCGGCCAGTAATCCGAGATTACCCAAGGCCTGCTTAACAGTAATACAGTAAAACAGAGTACAGGGCCTGGCGGAAGCCAATACAATCAATAACTAGTGTCCATTGAGCTGTGACAATCTGTATGCCAAAAACATTTTTCATGCATTCATACAGTTCAAAACAGTACAATCTATACAATCATTTACAATCATTCAGTACAGGGACCTAATCCCTTGAGAACAGTACAGTAAACAGTCTATCAGTCGATACAGTAAGCAAAACAGAACAGTGCAATAAAGGGGAAAGCTAGAACACCCCTAAGCCTTTGCATAACAGGCTCGGAACCTCACAGTGAGGCACAGTGGTTGGCTGACAAACGAAAGCTTGCCTGACGCTCCTAGCGGCGGTCCGGTGCCTGGACACCTACATATATATATGAGCAGTGAGCTAAAGCCCAGTGAATAACATAAAGCGTAAAGGGGTTATGAATGAATGTCCTTACAGTACAGTAATGAAAACAGTCCATTAAACAGTAGTTCAGTCTTTCAGTATTTCAGTCAATCAGTCAATCAGTTTGTGGCTCATATTTCAGGCCATAACAGTTATTCAGTCAAACAGTGATATGTGGTACATCCATTAGCCTATAAACAGTAGGTCCAAAAGGACCAGGTCTTATCAGACCAACAGTAAGTGATGGCCATCAGTCAGTAAACAGTAGTGGTTCCAACGAGGGAACCGACAGAGATCTCTGTAACAGTAACAGTAAACAGTAGGTGCTAAGGATGCCACAGTACAGTTCGGAAATAAAGGACATACATTCATTCAGTAAATAATTCCAGTTCAATAAACAGTTCAGTTCAGTAAACAGTAAACAGTAAACAGTTCAGTTCAGTTCAGTAAACAGTTCAGTTCAGTTCTGAAGATGATCATTTTTGAACATATCTTTACACAGTTGTTACTCACAGAGTTCTGGGCTACAGTAAGCTAGAGCGTCTCCTCGAAAGCCAACCCTACACAATATACAGGATGAACACACACTAAGCTATACAGTTGGGAAAGATCAATAACTTAATCCCTAACTTGCCTCGGTGCGTTCTACATCTATATCCTCATTAAGATGCCTTAAACTAGACCTAAGAATGCCTAGAATGGAATGAGGATGCAAAGATGCACTTAGAAAACATTTTGCAAAAGATGCTGAAAATAGGCGCTTCGCTCGAGCGAGCCTTACTTCGCTCGAGCGAGCCTTACTTCGCTCGAGCGAGCTTCCAAAATCAAAGGCTTCGCTCGAGCGAGAAATCGCCTTCGGCTCGAGCGGTCTGATGAAACAGTAAAAGTACTGGATGCTCGATTTTTACGCTCGAGCCACCAATCCTTCGCTCGAGCGTAGCTCAGAGGAAACCTTGGTCGCTCGAGCGAGGAATCCTTCGCTCGAGCGAAGAAGCCAAATCTGGAATTTCCAGATTTGCCTTCCAAGCTCAAACCAAGCATTCCCAACTCAATACTCGACCTCTTGGGCCCAAATTCTGGGGAATACATCCCAAAACAATGTATAACAAGTTTCAAAAGCCAATTTATGAATTCAAGCCCCAAAGGTGAGTCAATTAAAACCATTTACTAACCATTTTCAAGAACAATGAAGAACATGCAAACATGCATGAAATTAAACCATTCCAAAGCTCCAATTCTTGCTCCAAAGAGCTCAATCTTTTCAAAACAAGATGAAAACATGGATTTAAACATGATTATGAACATGCATGTGGCATTTGACCATAAAATCAACTTCAAACTCACTAAAACCAACATGCATGCAACAATTAAGCTTCAATCTCACATGCTAAGCTTAAAACATGACTTAGCTCATAAATTCAACATGAAACATGCAAAAATCAACTCCAATATACAATGAAGAAGGTCAATGATCTACCTTAGGTCTTGTATTTCAAGGATAGAAGCTCAATTTGGTAATTCTCCAACAAATTCTCTAAGTCTCCAAGCAACCCAAGAAGAAAATACAACTCTCTCACTTCCTCTCTCTCGAAAATCGGCAAGAACAATGGAATGGCTGATGAATAAGTCTTGTAATAAGGCTCAAGTGATGCCTAAGGCTCAAAAAGATGGAGATAGTGGGCCACTAAATGTGGCAAAATTGTAATTACGACTAAGTTGTGCAATTCCACCTTATATACTCTAATTTAATCCAGTTAAATCATACCAAATCAATTTCCAATTAAATATGCCATAAAATCACATAAATTATGATGATCATGGAACACTAAACAATTTTCAATTTGGCCGCCGATAAGGCCTTCAATTAACAGTTTAAACATAAAAACTGAACAGATAATTTAAACAGTCGAACAGATGGAAATGCAATACAATAAGCACACTCGGTCAATTCAGTTCCAGTTTTCAATCAGTCTGTTCAGTATTTCGGTGGATTCAATTATCAGTCATAATCAGTCTTCATTTAACAGTAATCGGCAACAAATCAGTGATAAATCAGTAATTAATCGGTAATCAGTGTGAGGGTTGTTACATTATCAAAGACTAGTGGGTAAACTCATTTACTTATCACATTCTCGTCCAAATATTGCTATTGTTGTTAATGTGGTTAGCCAGTTCATCCATGCTCTTCGTAAAATACACTTGGATGCAGTTATGAGAATTTTATGATACTTGAAATCTTCTCTTGGAAAAGGTCTTTATTTTTGCAAATATGATCTCTTAATGTGGAAGCTTATACAGATGTTGATTGGGTAGGCTCAGTAACTGATAGGAGGTTCACTTCAGGGTATTGTTTTTTTGTTGGAGATAATTTGGTTACTTGGAGAAGTAAGAAACAGAATGTGGTTGCCAGGTCTAGTGCAGAAGCTGAGTTTAGAGCTATGGCATAAGGTGTGTGTGAGCTCTTGTGGATCAAGTTATTGCGTGATTTGGGAATTGGCTAGACAAATTCCATGCGGCGATATTGTGATAATAAGGCTGCTATCAACATAGCTCACAATCCAGTTTAACATGACAGGATAAAGCATGTTGAGATTGATTGTCACTTCATCAAAGAGAAGCTCACTAGTGGCATAATATGTACTTCATTTGTGAAGTCTGGTGAACAACTTGCAGATATCCTCACAAAGGGAGTTGGAAGTAAACCTGTTCATGATATTCTTGGCAAGTTGGGTATGAGAGATATCTTTGCACTAGTTTGAGGGGGAGTGTTAGAATATATGTTAGAATTATTCTTATTGTTGTTTCCTTATTTAGATTACTTTGATTCCCTAAATTAGTGCCTTAGTTCCTTTGTAACAGTTTTTTGATTGATTAATATAAAAGGGAGTTAGATCATAATCATCCCTCAAATTTGTCTTTCATCAAACAAACAAGATTGTGAAATAGGAAAGTGGTCAGTGGAGTCCTGCAAAGGAGAGTGCGGTATGAATCCAAATAGAATAGGAAACCCCTATTCCAAAACGTAATAATTAGATTCAAGTGGTATCAATCTCATGCCAAATTACATGTGTCATCTTACTGGGTTTAGTCAACTCTTGCCTTCCTTCTTGGACTTGTCCTCCTATAAACCAGTTTCTTGCTTTCCTTCTTGGACTTGTCCTCCTAAAAACCAGTTTTTCATATTCTTGTGCTAACCTTAGCAAACTTGCACTTGTTGTACCATGTTGTGACTTCATGAGACAATCCAAGATGAACTGGAGTTGCTCAAAGTCGGCTATTTAGCTAAGAGTGAACTGTGCATGGGCTGTTTGGTTTATTCTTCATGCTGAATTCTTCATTTGTTCTATATGCTTGGAAGTGGTTCAAATGTTCATGCACCGGCATAATCCAAACATAATCTGAGAGTTATCTCTCATTCTGAGTTATGTAGTGGTTTTCTCATTTCAGGGCCATGGTTTCGGATTTCTAATATTTTCTACCCCGAAATATCTGATTGCAACCAAGCATTCAAGGAACTCTCTGGTAATTCAATTCTATTACTTAATTATACATCTAATCTCTTATCTTGCCAAAATTTCAAGTTGGCTATATTTTATAGCAACTTCACCTTTAACAGAAAATTCATTTATCTCTGGTAATTCAATTCTATTACTTAATTATACATCTAATCTCTTATCTTGCCAAAATTTCAAGTTGGCTATATTTTGTAGCAACTTTACCTTTAACAGAAAATTCATTTATGTTGTCATAATACAGCAATGGGCTATATTCGTTCTGTTGGGTCCATCAGTGACCTACAGGATAATGACTTGAAGGAGGTTCTAAATGTGCTTACTGTTTCTGAGCTACGTGAAATTTTGTGTAAGCTTAAAAAGGTTTGCATTTGTTAAACATATCTAACCCTGAAATTACAGTTAAATTGGTTTCTATTATGTTTGTATTCATGTTTATGTTATTGGTTTGACTATTGAATTATTATGCTTGGAAGATTAACTTCACAACCCGTATTACATCACCCCTTGGATTTATCCTCTTTGAGATGAATGTGTGCATTAGCAACATTTGATTATCTGTTCTTTCGAAAAAGTGAGTATTTTATTAACAGTATGTTTAGACAAATGTTCATCATTTTGTTATTGCCTAGAACTGTGTAATATAGTTTCTTGATAATTTTCTTGATGGAATGCATATTGTCATGGTTTATCTCTGTCTGTTGAGTTTGGACTATTTGGCCCATTTTTCAAGCAAGCATTCACAACCATTGAACTTCATTATTAGTAACAGATGTGGTTTACTCAGCAGGTATGAGAGGAACCTGTTGACCTGCATTGACTTGCTCCTCACCCCCTCCTTTCATGGTCGGATGACTGGATGGAGCAGAAGGCCAGTCGCTGGACACCCACTGTCCACCGGCAACCGAGCTGTTCTCGTCCTATTTGCCACCGACTGGCCTTACATATGCATCAATAACTTGATCACCTCTGTCTATTCTTCTCTATTTCATCTTCTTCCAAACCACCCCCCCCCCCCCCCCCCCCCCCCCCTCTTTCTTTTTAATGAGAAAGATCTGTTCCTGTTTTATTTTGTTCGTTATTTATCTTTACTGTTTTATTTTGTTTGTTATTTATCTCTGTTGCCTTTTCTTTTTTTTTTTTTTCCTTCTTCATTTCCTTTCTCTCCTCTGATCAGATTCTTCTTATTTTGGTACCAAAAAGTTTAAGGATCTGTTTGGTTGAGTTTTCTGAATAAGAAAGTTCTAAAACTAGGTTGGTGAAAAAATAGAAGGCACATTATTTTCATATGGCTTTTTGTAGATTATAAAAATTTAAAAATATCCTTTTTTGTGTGTTTATTTTTGTCAAACTAATTTATAATTTAAAAAAAAATTCAGAAAACTAAGTTCTGAAAACTCAACTGGACAGGGCGTAGATTTTTTTTAAGGGTAAACTACCAATAGGTCCTACTTTTGAGACTTATTACCCATTAAGTCCTGTTGATAAATTTATTGAGTGATAAAGATAAATTTATCAGTCTTTTATTTTTATGAATAAATTTATAGTGATAAATTTATCAGTCTCTTTGTTTTTATGAATAAATTTATAGTGATAAATTTATCAATCTCTTATTTTTATAGTGTTAAATTTATTAGTTAGGACCTGTAGGTAAATAAGTCTAGTTAATAGGACCTACACGTAAGTACCCCCTTTTTTTAATGGTTTCGACCATTAAAAAAGTGAAATGCTGTTAAGAGTTTTAAATCTTGAATTTTAGATTTTTCCATTAAAACTAACTGTTTGATGAAATTCCACAGAAGACCGGGATATACTTTTATTAATTCAATCTCTAGTACACTTGTGCGATAGGAAAACTGTATGTCTGCTGGTTATGATTTCCTATCCTATTCCGAGAAATCCCATCTCATCCAGCTAACCTAATGTGACCAAAAGAGAATTTTTGTCTTCAAGTTGTTTTTAATGCACACATGTACTCACTGGAGCATTATGGGTGGTTCCTTCTAAATTTGATCGATTCCATAGTTTATGCTCCTAAAGTGTTGCACTGGCCTCTGATGACAACACAGTACAAGACTACTGTGTGGACAGATACGGGTCAAACATTTCGTGAAGGCTGCACTCTCTCACAAAGGGTTGGGACACTCTTAGAAATGTAGTTGTAAAGTTGTTAGAGCAGTGTTATAAAAGGCGCAAGGCTCGTCCAGGAGCAAGACCAGTATCTTTGCACATGATCAGGCGACACGATTTGAAGGAAGCACACCTAAGGCGCGCAACTGGGTGAGGTCGTGCGCCTGATGGGCTTTGTTTTTTTGTTGAGATTTGACCATTGATTTAAGTTAATATATGAGGGATTACAACTCTTAATTACACAAGCCATTAGAGAGTACATTTAACCTGATTTTCATGATAGAAAACCCTAACTAGGCGCTGAGCAGTTTTTTCAGTGACTTGGTTTTTTTTTTTTATCTTTTATTTTTTTCCCTATCTTGATTGGTGCTGAATGTACTCTGTATATTAAGAGTTGTAACCCCCCTGCACCATATTTTAACTTAAATCAATTGTCAGATCTCAACAAAAAGCAAAGCAATGTAAAATATAAACAGAGCCCATCAAGCGCATATATTGCGTCTCACCCAGACACTTCCTTCAGATTGTGTTGCCTGGCCATGGGCAAGGTGCTGGTCTTGTGCTTGGATGCCACTTGTACCTAGGCGTGCCTTCTAGAACGCTGCTAAGGATCAAGTAATATAAAAAAGAAAGTTTAAATCTGAAGTAAAACTTTTAAGTAGTATAGTAATATGTTAGCATGACATGATTTATGCTTGTGACTGCTTTTAATTGTCTGGCTACTTTTGAGAAATTGCTTCGCTGGCATCACTTTCCTGAGATTGATGCAGGCTTTATGGAGCTTGATGAGGCAGACCTTAGCTAGACTGCTAAATTCCTACATCCCACCTATTTTTTGACCGTGTTAATTTTAAACAGGAGTATCCCTTCAAAGCTAATGGGAGAATTAGGCAGACAGTATGGATTGTCATTTTGGTGTATTGACTAAATTTTTTGCGGAGTATAATTTGATTTTTGTAGAAATATGTTTCTACAGTACCTGTCTGTATTATAACATTGAGTTCTCATTCTAGGCAAACATATATTTATTGAAGGACTAACAATTTTGCTTTAAGACAAGTCCGGTCTCTGCCACTGGACTTCCTGAGTAAAAAAAATTACTTTTAGCAATAGATAAAATTGTAATTTTCTTTTTCTTTAATTTTCTAGTCATGAATTTGTGTTGTTATTTAAAAGCACTCATGGTTTGTACTTTTTAGTTTGTCATCTGGTAAGTTTTAACTTTTCTTTTCTTTGGCTTGTACTATTTGTTTCCTTTTCCACCCCACTTCTGTTGAGTCATCAGAAATGCAATTTTGGTTCAAGAAAGCAAGATTTTATTACATCACTTCTTTCTTCATATGCGGATGGATTATGGTATACAAGTTTTTCTTTTCCGATTTATTGAGTTTGTGAATTGATAGGGCTTGTCAAGTTCTGTATTTATTGTTTTTGGTTTTCATTTGTTGATTATGCAGCCCAGTCCTACCAAATGTGGTTTTGGAGAAAACAGGAACATGTATTCAGATATCTTCATCAGCTGAATCCCTTATTTGGCGTGCTGAGGTGATTGATCAGAACTTTGTGACAAGTCGGAATCCAGTATATAATTTTACTTCTGAAAAATCACCCATGAATTTTGTTGCTTCATACAGAGGCTTTTCTTCCTGAATGGAGAACAGGATTTGTCAGCATTTTTACTTGTGGATTTGGGGATTGTCAAGTATCCAAATTACAATTGTATAATCTCAAACCAAATTTTCTCAAGCCGCAATGATTTGCTTGCCTATGAAGAGGTATGGACAAATTTTTATATAAAAAACTACACCCAGTTTAATCCCCATTTGATGTATTGACATATTTCTATCTGGAATATTATTGTTGCCTGTACTGATTGTAACATTTACCTGTGCAGGCCATAGAAGTGGCACAAATAATGGATCAGTCTATTGACGAAAATAACAATGAGTTGGTTTTAAGATGCATAGAGTTATCTGGCTCCCGTATATCCAACTCTTCTAGTAGGGCAACTCAATCATTAACTTCTGAATCACTGGTGACATGGTTTTCATGCTTTTCAGCTTTGTGGGTCTACTCAAAGGTGGTTTTGCTAGGTGTCTCTTTTCTTGAGTGTGAGCGAAGGTTAGAAGTATGGCCGTGGTTTATTACTTTTTTTAATGCTTTTATTCTAAACAATGACAAGATCTTTCGTGTGACATTTTCCTTCTGCTTTTTCTGTTTTCAAATTCTATTTTTCTTTAGTTTCACTTGAATAATAGTGGCTTCCTTTTTAATCATTTTTATTGGCTTCATTTTCATCTCAGCCAATTAGAACTAGGATATTTTCTATGGACAGTCATTGGTGCACATTAATATGTAATAAAAGTTAAATAGATGAAGAATGGGACTAAAAAATTCAGTTCGTGTAATTCCTTTCCCCTGTAGGCTCCACACACACACACACACACACACACACACACCCCCCCCCCCCCCCCCCCCACCCCCCCCCCCCCCCCCCCCACAAAAAAAAAAGGGTAAAAGAAAGAAAAAAGAAAAAAGAAGCTAATTGCTAACAGTTGGTAGGTTTCTATATCTGCTTAAGTTGTCAGTTGCCCAACTTTGAAACTGCTGCATGTTTTGTCCTTTGCTGTTGCTTTTTTTGATTCATGTCCTTTGCTGTTGCTGATCCTAAATGTGAGAGGCAATTGATGAGGAAAAAAGGGGAAGATAGCAATAGACAGAAGCATTAGAGAACAAATTTTCACTAATCTCAAATTTATCATTAATTAAAAATTGAAGGGAAGGAAGAAGAGAAGAGAAGAGAAGAGTAGAGAAGAAAGAATGTCAGACAAAATAGGGGATTTTTGTATGAGATAATGAACTCATCCAACACCCGTGTATTTAACATTTGATGGAAATAATAAGTGAAGAGAGTAAAACAAAATAGGGTTTTTGGTTTGAGATAATGAACTCATACCATCATCCATGTATTTATATTTAATAATCGCATAAATTTCATTGTACCTTTATCTCAAAGAACAATAATAAAACTAGCAAGATAACAAAAACAGGCACATAGGGCAAGGAAATCTCAATCGGAATAGTATTCAACTGTTTGCCTCTCACATGCTGCATTATTGCATCACTACACTATGGTTGTGTTTGGAGCATGGATTTGGAAAGGGAAAGGGAAAGGGAAAGGGAAAGGTAGGTGAAATGTGAAAGAAATATACCTACATTTCACACACATTTTCCTTTTCCCCTTCCCTTTCCAATCCCTACTCAAATCCATACTCCAAACCTTCATACTTGAACCCAAATTCTCATTCATGTCATGGATTTACTGAGGGGGTTGGCTGGGGACATGGTGCCCCATAAATGCAAACGATGTAGGGTGCCCTAGTATTTATGCAACTTTGGCCTTCAATGCACAGGCCTCTGTCCTTGTTTAAACTTTATTCCCAAAGGGGTTTAAAAAGTTTTAATTTTATTCCCAACTTTGAACCTTCAACTTTGTTTGGGAATAAAATTTAAAAAATAGATATTAGAACTTTTAATTCACACTTCTTTCCCAACATAATACAATTGGGAAAATAATTTCTTCCTTGTTTAATAGAATAAAATATTAATGTATTTGTAACTTAAAAAAATGAAATTGTTATTTTCATGTATATATAAAAATGTAAATTTGGTTGTTATCGCGTCACCACTGTGTCCCTGTCTAAATTTTTTGAAAATTACCACATTCAATAAAACCCTAGGAAGCCAATCACTTCTCTTTTTTCTCTTCCATTTTTATGATAACGACAAAAGCTTAAAGTGCCAATAACAAAAAAGAAAACATAATGAACACAGGAGATTGCGGTCGATTCTAATAATCTGCTAGATACTAATGAGGGTTCTATTCCTTTGCATCCAACTTGTTGCTTGTTAAATAGTCTCTGGACTGGATAATTGTTTACCCTTCTCAGGTACAATGATGCAATTAATTTATTGAAGCAGCTGCTAATTAATTTTACGTCTGATGGAAGAAGAGGATATTGGACTTTGAGGTTGTCAATTGATTTGGAGCATCTGGGTTGTCTCAATGAGAGCCTTTCGGTTGCTGAAGATGGGTTACTAGATCCATGGGTTCGTGCTGGTTCCAGAACAGCATTGCAAAGGCGGGTTTTACGTTTGGGAAAACCACCAAGGCGCTGGAAAACTCCCAGTTTTTCTGAGTCTGTCAAGAGGAAGGTCACTGAGGTGGTTGCGAATTTGATTTTTAAGGGTTGTGTTTTTAAGCTTTCTCATGCTGATTAAACTTGAGTCATCTTATGTCTATGGGTTTTATCAGGGGTGATGTGCAAACACGAATGCTTATCTAATGGCGGCTCTGATTATTTTTCATTTGTTGATAATTTAGGTGCATGTTCAGGGGAGACCATTGAACTGTAGGACTGGGATGAAGAGCAGGTTCTATGGAGAAGATGGAGAACAATGCGGAGTTGAGCAGCTTGCTATGCAATATTATTCCGGAGAAGGAGGCGGGTGGCAGGGTGTACATACAGAGAGTGGCATTTGGTTGACTATTTTTGGGCTTCTTTTGTGGGACATTATTTTTTCCGATGTACCAGATGTCTTTCGCACTAGATTTCAGGTACTTCTTAGTGCGAAAATTACCATAGCTCTTCTTGTTGCTTTGCTTTTTTGATGAAGTTGATGCTTATCGTCTTTGTGGTCAGATGACTTAGATGGTTCTTAGGCCTTGTTTGGTAGGGCTTATTTCCAGCTTATTTCAGTTTTTAGCTTTTAGCTTTTAGCTTAATTTAAGCTATTTTGATGTGTTTGGTTCAGCTTAGCTTAACAATACAGCTTATACCTTTTTGTAAGTCAAAAATCAACTTATTCTTTGAGTGGGGGAGGAGAAGCTTAATTTATAAGTCAAAAATCAGCTTATGTTCACAGTTATAAGCTATAAGCTGTTAAACTATAAGCTATAATCACTTTCCCACAGCTCTACCAAACGGGGCCTTAGTTGTGGCATATACATTTGAAGTGAATGTATGTTACTTTTCTCTGATGCACTTCATACTATATTCATCTATCCAGTCATGGTATTCCCTTTTAGATTCGGAGATAATCTGAAATGGAGCTGTCAAGCCTCATTTATTTTTTCTAGATGGATCACCTAGCTTCTTTTACTTAACAAAAATGAGGTAACTTTTTAAGAGTAAAGCACTTTAGTAGGTGTGAAGCTGACATGTTTGGTTTTTCTTTTTCAAGTATGTTTCAACTCCCAAAATTTAATAAATGGACTTTTTTAACGTTGAGGTAGCTGAGTTCTTTTATAGAAGAGAATGAAAGAAAGCTTAGAGATGGTTAAAGAGTGAGGAATTAAATATTTTATCTAAATTCTCATGTCTAATTTTATCATTGTTCTTAAGATTACAAATGTTCTTTACGCTTATTCTCATGACACTCTCCCTTAATGTTGGTGCTAGTACAGCTTGTGTGCCTTATTATCTATTTAGTCAAATACCTGGCGACAAACTCCTATGTTATTTTCATCAAAATTGTGTACGCAGTATGATCTATAATTTATTACCATTCATGTACTAGATGAACTATGTGATATTACTACTCATTTGCATTTTTCTAGTGGTAGATCATTGAAATTTAAGTTCGTGGAATACATTTTTTTAAAATTATTTATCAGCTTAATATTGATTTGTTGATTTTAGTCATCGAAATTGGACTTGATCTGACCGCTTAAACTTTCTTATACCTTACTTTTGGTCACCCCCCCCCATACTGTAATTCTGGTTCCACCCATGGGTGCATGATATTTAAAGAACAATATTTCTAAACCATGTCTCAAAAATTCATCTAAGGATGTTTAATCAATTTAACTCTAAGCATTTAAGTATGAAATGAAAATATGAATGTCATTGAATAACACCTAGGGCGTTACATCATTCTCCCCTTGAAAAGTTGACAAGTAATATATTCTATATATATATATATTTTTTCTCCCTCCTCTCTCTATACATATATCCAATTTACGTACTCCTTGTCAAAAGATTCTTCTATTGCTTCATTTTCAAACTGAGGCCATTCATTTTGCAGACCGCCCCTTTAGATTTGGATACTGATGGGTTTTATGAAGCAAGAAAGAGTCTCCTAGAACCACTACTTGAAAAAATCTATGATGGAATGGCTGAAGAGATCCTTATTACATCATGGGAATCACATTAGGAACAGCTTGTCGCGGAGTTAACTGGGACCGACATTCACTATCTGAGCTTCGGCAGCCGTGACATGCATTGGTGGCCCTTGTTTGGCCTCAATCTGCCGGCACTTGGCTCAAGGTTACCGGAGCTGGTCTAGTGGAATGCCTGATTTATTGTTATGGCGCTTCCATGGTGACTATAGTGGTGAAGCCAAGCTTGTTGAAGTTAAAGGCCCCAGGGATCGACTCTCTGAACAGCAGAGAGCTTGGCTGCTGTTTTCTAATGGATTGTGGCTTTAATACCGAGGTTTGCAGAGTGAGTCCTGCTTCAGTATCTGGATGAAATCATGTATTGCTATAAGATTGTTTGTATGAAACTTTATCGAAGAATGGCTGCTAACGACAATTAAAGAGGGCATTTTATTTGAGAATAAGTGAAGAGTTTACCCTGCAAATTCTGAACATGGTTGGAAATTCTTGCAGAAAGGTATGTGCTTTCTTTTCTGGAGAAACTTGAAGATGAGATGTAGAAAAATTCTTAGGTGGCGAACTCATGGGCACAACTCTATGTTTCATGACTTTTTATCTTCTAGAAGGCAATTCTCCTTAGGCATGTTGCCATCGTCGTAATCATTACCATTGCCATTGCCATTGTATTTTATTTTTTAGAAATGTTTTTCATTGTACCAAATGGCCTAAATGGCTTGTAGATTGATAATGCAATGCTACGATTTATCAAGAATGAGTGATTACAGTTGACATTCTAGTTATTGTTTCAGAGATCAAGAGCAAGAGCAATTACATGGAGGGGTTGCCAATTCCTATGAGAATTGGGAAGTTAGATATTTGTAAACACTGAAAGTACTTACCAAAAAATACATATAGATTTAGAGTGTTGTATTTAAATTGAATGTTCAATTTAGTAATTCATGCCTGAAGTTTTGCAGAAATGATCTGTTAATTTATTGAATTATGTTAAATGTTGAAGTTATATTTTTATTTTTATTAGTGCTATACAAGTTGAGGTTTTTTATTTTTATTTTATTACAATGTATCTCAATATAATGAAATAGTGAGTTAAGATACAACATTCTTGTACAAAATGATATTGTTGAATTAGGGCCATTCATTTCTATACAAAATACTTGTTAAGATAGCTTTTAATTTTAAAAATGTCATTGAATACTTCAGACATTTTCTTTTATTTTCAATTAGTTAATGACTCCATCTAAAAGAGCCGTATCAGCAAAATATTTTTGGATGGTTCAGAAACCTAATCAATCTTAATGGTCATTTTACCGAGTCAGGAAAAAACAAAAACAAAGGGAATATTCAAATTTAAAAAAAAAAAAAAAAAAAATTTCAACCTATGCTACTTATAAAATAAAATTGTTGGTTTTTTTTTTTTCTTTTCTTACTAGCTATGTTTATAATCAAGTTGCTTTGATTCTGTCCCGAAAGAAATTGACTTAAAATTAAAAAGATCCACAAATGATGTCTCTTAGCAATAATATAAATATATAGATTGGAATGTCGATACATATAAAACTATTAAACATCAAGATAAAAAATTTATGGAAGATGCGAATTGATTCTTATATTTTAAGGGTACAAAATTTAAATTTTAAAACTGATTTGTTAATTTTTCTTTTCAAATTTCTAAATTTTAATTTTTTAAATAGATTAATTAATTTTTCTTTGAAATGTGTAAATACTTTTATTTAATTACTAAAATTTAAAATTTTCAGATGAAACTTTGGAGGTTTTATTGCTTTATTAATGGAATGTCTCTTTGCTATAATATAGATACATAGATTGAAAACGTCGATGCATATAAAACTATTAAACATCTAGATAAAATAAAAATCTATAGAAAATGTGAATTGATTTCTATATTTCAGTGGTAAAAAAAATTTAAATTTTAAAATTAATTAGTTAACTTTCATTTTCAAGTTTCCAAATAGATTAATTAGCTTTCTTTTTGAAATGTATATATCAAGACATAATAAGATTATTTATTTATTTATGTTTTAAATAAAGCTAGCCAATAGAAGATTTTTTAATTATTTAAAAAAATAAAAAATCTATAAAAATAGCATGAGGGTTTTGAGCTTCACAAGACTCTTCTAATTAGAAATCTCATTTTCCTTAATATATGCTAGCATAATGCCCATGCTATGCATGGTCGTAAATAAATAAATAAAAATTAATTTTGAAATTAAAATGTGAAAGGAAAAAACTTTTACAATCATATAAATTTCAATTATTTTCACCTCTATTACATTTAAAAAGTTTTTTTTGTTTTGTTTTTGTTTTTGTTTTTGCGCGGCTATTGATGGTGTGTTCTCTGTCACGCCCCAAAATTTGGGATCGCAAAAGAAATATATAAAGTACAACTCACACAAGAGAGATAACCACAATATTTTAATATACACATATAAGCAGAGTTATAGTATAGATAACTGATTTGAGTTCCACTAGAGGTTTACAAAACACTGTCAAACTAAAAAGTAAAAGGAGAGAGAAAACAAAAACAAACTATTAGTCCAAATTTTCAACTGAACCACGGTTCTAAAACTTCATCTTGATTGTTTTCAGGATAACCTTCCCCGTCGTAAGTTGCTTCTTCACCTGGCATGACATGCCATGAGCTTGGAATGCCCAGTAAAAACACACACACCCCCATATCTTTTATCAATCAATCAACCATACAAAACAAATTAGGTAACATCATATACTTACATTAAGGTTTTATGAATTAGTAGTTAGACTAGGCAGCTAGAATTCCCCCAAAGAGATCCTTCTACCTAACCACAAGGATTGAACACCGGACTATTTAGAACTCCCCCTTTTGCTGCTTTGCAGACCTTACCACCTATGCCCACCTTCCGATTATTTACCTGTTAGTGGCATTGATGGACCTCAAAAGGGACGGCCAAACAAGTGGGCTTGCTTACACCTCAAATCGTGCCTAGGGCTCGCTTACACCCGGCACATACCATACCAAAGGGCTCGCTTACACCCGGCACATACCATACCAAAGGGCTCGCTTACACCCTGAAACCACCGCATAGAGTCTGAATACGTCTGTGTCAACCTAGGGGCTCGCTCAAAACGCTTACACAAGGCCTGTGACGCCCCGATTCTACACTATAGGTTGCAGTCAAGGAAATGTCACTAGTGAGTCCTATGGTCAATAACCAAGTAAGATCCCAGATCACCGGAGGAGTCAAATAGCCTCCCTTTTAAGTCCGGCTTTCTTAGGCAGCGCACTACCTTTTTGACAGATCTTACAAGGCATTGACACAAGGTCTCATAAGCAACGTTAAGGTTCATACATAGAATATAATTACATAATAACCACAATATACTTGATTAAAAAGATTGTTCCATTACATTACATCCCAAAAAGAAGGCTTTAAGCTTCATATGAGTTTTACAAAAATATCCAAAATGAAACTTCTAATATTCTAGGATAGCCAAAAGTCTTCAAATGTTTCAGGTTCGACATCTCCAGCTATGAGTTCCACTTCGTCACCTGGCATGATATGCTGTGAGCTTTGAATGCCCAGTAAACACACACACACACCCCACCCCTTTTTCCCAGTCCAATACATAATCACAAAATACAACATCAAGTAGTAAAGCATGATACTCCAATAAATAAATAAATAAATAAATAATTAAATAAAAGGTTAAGTTAGATGTCAGTAAACTAGAAGTCCCCCAAAGAGATTCCATCCTCCCAACCACAAGAATCGGACGCGGATTATTCGGTATGTCCCCTCTTTTGCTGCTTTATTGCAGACCTAACCTCGGATGCCTACCAACGGTTATATACCGTGTAGTGCCAACCGCAGGGCCTCAAAAGAGACGGTAAAATAGTGCCTTGCCCGAATCCCTCCTTACACCAAACCACCTAGGGTCCGAATACAACCGCTCCGTTCAAGGGTTCCAAAAACCACTTGCGCAAGACTTTAATCTCGAATAGGGAACGCATCCCAACAAACCGTATATCACATTTTCTCATCTTTTCATTACTCAAGTGTTCGAAAAACCCAATACCCACCCAATTAGGTTTCCCGTTGAATTAAGTGTTTTAAGTCAAGGTTAGTCCAACTAAACGATAAAATAAAATTCACATAAGCATGCCTCCTCAAGATAAGAAGATAAATAACATAACATACCCATACAACATCATGCCAAGATATGATAATAAGCCATTAAACATTTACATGAATACAAGGGTATAAAACATCCAAACATAACAAATTTCCAGATTTAACATCACATGAAGGTTAATATGGAAAGACTACTTAGGTTCATCCACCGGACTTGGTTTTCCTATGGTTCGTAGAGAATTTGATCTAGTTTCTAGAACATTTTTCGGAAATGGGATTGCTTTTCCCGATTTTAAGCTATTTAGAAAATAGTCCAGCACTGTTCCAGAATCTGTCCAGAATCTGCCCAGATCTGTCGACTGTTACGAAAACTTGATTTTCTTGCAAACCACTCAATGTTTTTCGATGAAACCAATTTTAGTTGAAAGCTAACTCCTTAAGGAAGGTTTTGACATAAAATAGAGGTTCAGAATATTTTTGTACATTTTTCTGGAATTTTTGAAAGTTGACTGAAAAAAAAAGTTTTAAGGTAGAATGCCCAAAACAAGGAAATTTATAAAAAAGGGGGTTCCACCATGGGAAAGTTTCATTTCTTTTGTGAAGAAAATATGCTAACTATCACATGTTTAACTCAGAAAATTTGTTTGAAAGAGTACCCTTGAAAAGTTGAGAGATGTGTACAAAAGAAGATGGTTTTGTGCCAAAATGGGTAAAATACATGAGAGATGGAAACAATACTCAAATCTTAGTATTTTCAACATGGGAACTTGATAATAACAGATCTGAAACTTTATTTAGAATCTTTAAAAAAAACATGCATTAGAAAAGAAAATGAAGAGAGAGTGGTGTTGGTGGCTTACCCTCAAAGCTTTGCACAAGAAACTCTCTTCTTCTTCCCTCTCCTCCTCTAGACTTCTCTTCCTTGCTCTCCTCCCTCTCTCTAACCAAAATGTGTGTGAGTGAGTGTGTTGTGTGTATATTTGCAAGCTAGGGAGGGTGTGGTATATATATAGGCAAATTTGGGGTAGAAGGACATAAAAGCCCTTTAGTTGGAATTGGATGAAAAGTTAGGATTTTGCTTGAATTCTAAAGGAATGGAAGGGACTTAGGAGGTGTGTTCCATTGGTTTAGGCCACATCTAGTTGTAATAAAACAAATTCTTGGATTTTGCATCCTAGGTAGGTCACTAGGTTGTATTTCTCTAGGATTTCATAATCATGGTCTTTGAAAATTGGCCAGTGGTGCTACAGACCACTAGAAAAGAAGCACTAAGCCAGCTCTAATGAGCTGGCAGTGCTGGAAACTATAAAAAAAAAAAAAAAACAAAGAGTAAAACATCACATCAATTAGAGCAACAGTGTTTTTAGAGCTATTAGAGCTCCTTATTTTAGAGCTCTTAAGCAATTTTCAAAATTGGCTCCTCTCTTGGGGAAGTGTGAGGGGGTTATTTTTTTATTAATTTTTGGTCCTAGGCACATCCCTCAAGGTGTATATATATATAGCAAGATTGATGGCATACCAAGGTACAAGATATAAGTACTATTTTGGGGCTAGTTTTGAAATAAAAAAAATAAATAAATATATGAGGGCTTGAAGATAAATACATGTAACCTAGGTAGAATTAAATTAGGTTAGGGAACTTCTGTTTGGATAAAAATAAAACTAGCAATTACTAACTGTCAAGATTCGAATTGATTCAAGTAAACGAGGGTTTTAAGAAAATAAATCATCATTAGGGTCTGAAAAGTCAATACATATTTCAGGGGCCTTACAAGGCCTAACCCATTTGGTGTTAATCCCATCATAATTCATGTTATGCATATGTATAAAATTGTTCTAAAACACTAAGATGAACGTCACCCATTGCCAACCCCTTATCATTTCCCGTTTCTTAGAGCTTTTGCTAGGTAAGTTAGTCACATTTGGTAATTCGGTCATATAAAAGAGTATGAGAAAAAAAAACATACGAGAGGTAATATAGTCCATGATCATCATACATAAGTATAGTAAGGCAAGAAAACAACATTAGAAATGCTTTGAAACATTTAGAGACAAATAACATAATAGAACACAATTTCCAGCACTGTTCGGTTCTGCAGGGCTAACAAGAACGCTTTGGTAAAAATACTTCTAGGCCAAATTAGGGGCTGAAATTGCACAGAAACAATATTCAATCTGTCTAGTTTCAGTTCCAATTTTCAGAAGTTGCACAGCTCCTCCACAAATTCACCTACAACTATATTCGAAAACCTGTCCAGATTTGTCACCCTTTGGGAAAACTAACTTTTCTCTCAATCTACCCGATGGTTTTTACTCAAATAAAATCTGTTGGAAAGAGGACTCAGAGTTCTAAATTTTGACAGAAGAACCAACATGAGATGATTTTTCTAAAATTTTATAAAATTGCTAAAAGTGGACTGTTTTTCAGAGACTCAGGACCAGATTTTTCAACAAATTGTTCAAGCCTTAAAAACACCCAATTAGGAGCTAATAAAATTGTCACAAGCTCTAAACACCTAAAATATTCTACAATAAATTCAGATTTGAGAATTAGATAGATTTGATATTTCTTTTAAATTAAGGAAGTTACAGCAGTGCCTAATTTCACAAGTTTGCAAGACAATGACACTATTTCATACCTACACCTTCACACACACCAAAAACACCCTATTTACCATCAATTTGTAACACAAGAGGCATACTAGACCATAGAATGAGATGATGAAAGAATTGAAGAAAATAAAGAAGAGGTATGTTCTTACCTTCAAGAATTCCTTCTTTTTCCCTTCTTTTGTTTTTTTCTTCTTCTTCTTACTTCTCTACTTCCCTTCCCTTGAGCCAACTCTCCCTCTCTCACCCTCTCCTTGGGCTTTAGAAAAACGTGGGAGTGGATTTGGACAAGCCCTCAATTTAGATAATATAAGATAGCTTAATGGCTAAGAGAACTAAATATCTAGATATTTATTTTTATTTTATTATTATTATTTATTTATTTTTTTTTTTTATTTTTTTTTTGTTGTTATCCAATCAACTTTTCCACTAACATATTATATAATTATATATATATATAAACTATGTATATATTCAAATAAACAATAGTATTCTATTCAAATAAATAATAAATGAAAGACCAACAAAACAAAAAAATAGAAATAAAAATAAAATGTGTGAGTTAATTTAGAAATTATGAGGTAAAATAAATAAAACCAAGTTTTAGGATAGTTCCAATCATAAAGTGGTGTTCTATGATTTAATTATGGTAACACACGGAGAAGTTATTATTTACTTGGGCCCTTACGCAGATTTTTACGGAACTAGGGCGAAAATGCTATTAACCTAAGGCTCAGGGTTTCAAGTGTAATGACAAAAAAATTAGGGTCTCTACAACCTATCTCCCTTAAATAAATTTCGTCCTCGAAATTAGATCATACCTTACGTCTCAAATAGTTGTGGATAATTTGCCCGCATCGCGTCTTCACGTTCCCAGGTGAACTCTTCAATACCATGGTGACGCCAGAGTATCTTAAGAAGGTGAATTGTCTTCCCTCGCAAGTTCTTTTCTTGTCTGTCCATAATTGCTACTGGTCCCTCCTCAAAGGTAGCGTCTTCATTGAGTTGGATTTCTTTCCAGTTGATGATGTGAGAAGGGTGCATTATATACTTCCGCAGCATAGATACATGGAAAACATCATGTACTCCAGCCAACTGTGGGGGTAAAGCCAACTTGTATGCAACCTCTCCGATTTTTTGAAGTATCTCGAAGGGTCCTATATATCGAGATGATAATTTTCCTTTCTTTCCAAAACGAATGATCCCTCGGCGGGGCTGAATTTTCAGGAAAACATAATCACCGACAGCGAAGGTTAGTGGTCTTCTCCTTTTATCTGCATAACTCTTCTGACGATCTTGAGCTGCCACTAATCTTTGTCGAATAAGTTTCACATTTTCTGTAGTTTCTTGCACGATGTCTGGGCCCAATAGACTCACTTCTCTAACTTCAGTCCAACAAACTGGTGATCTGCAAGGCCGACCATACAGTGCTTCGAATGGAGCCATGCCAATACTAGCTTGGAAACTATTGTTGTATGTGAACTCTACCAACGGTAGGTGTTGCTCCCAATTCCCCTTGAAATCCATCACACAAGCTCTCAACATGTCCTCCAAAGTCTGAATGGTATGTTCCGACTGTCCGTCAGTTTGAGGATGAAATGCGGTACTGAAACATAATTCGGTCCCTAACGCTTCCTATAAGCTTCCCCAGAATTGGGAGGTGAAACGCGGGTCCCGGTGGGACACAATTGATACACGAATTCCGTGTAATTGGACAATTTCTTTAATGTAGAGATGACTCAGCGATGTCAAAGTGTCGGAGATTTTATATGGCAAAAAGTGTGCAGTTTTCGTCAAACGATCAACTATAACCCATATAGCATCATGTCCTCTAGGTGACCTGGGTAGTCCAGTGACGAAGTCCATTGTTACATGCTCCCATTTCCATTCTGATATCGGCAAAGGCTGAAGCATCCCTCCAGGTCGCTGGTGTTCTGCCTTTACTTGCTGACATGTAAGGCATCTGGCTACGAATTGAGCCACATCTTTCTTTATTCCGCTCCACCAATATTGGCGTTTTAAGTCTTGGTACATTTTCGTCCCTCCTGGTGCATTGCGAACACCGAATGGTGCAACTCCTTCAGAACTTTTTCTCTAAGCGACTCATCTTGTGGTACAAACACTCTACCCTGACGTCTCAAACTTCCATCTGAATGAATCATCCAATCAGGTATAGGATCGCCGGATGCCATTCGCGCTTTTATGAACGCCACCTCCTGATCATACTTCTGTGACTCTATTACCTCGTTCAGTAATTTGGGTGTAGCGATTTGAGCGCCAAGGTATACCTTCTCGTTTTGAGCTTTCATCTGTACTCCAAACTCATTAAGTGTTCTGACCATGTTCCATTCCTTGAGTGCCAAGCTAGCAATAATTCCCCGGTTCTTGCGACTCAGGGCATCCGCTACCACATTAGCTTTGCCAGGATGATAGGATAGAGTAAAATGGTAATCTTCGAGGTATTCTAGCCACCGTCTTTGTCTCATGTTCAAGTCCTTCTGCGTGAACAAATACTTCAAGCTCTTATGGTTCGTGAAAATTTCAAATTGTTCACCATACAAATAATGACGCCACTGCTTTAACGCAAAAACCATTGCTGCCAACTCTAGATCGTGTGTCGGATAATTCCTTTCATGCGGTTTCAGTTGCCTGGAGCCGTAAGCCACCACCTTCCCTTTTTGCATTAGCACACAGCCTAGCCCATCCTTGGACGCGTCGCAATATACCGTATATCCTATGTCTCACTCCGGAATGATGAGTATTGGGGCACTAGTCAATCTCCTCTTGAGTTCTTGAAAGGATTGTTCACATGCTTCGTTCCAATAGTATTTTACCCCTTTTTGTGTTAGACGAGTCATCGGCTTAGCTAGTTTAGAAAAGTCTTGAATAAACCGTCGATAATAGCCAGCCAACCCTAGGAAACTACGAACTTCGAATACTGAGGTTGGCTGCTTCCAATCTAATACTGCTTCTACCTTGGTCGGGTCTACAGCGATTCCATGCTCCGACATGACGTGTCCCAAAAATGTGACTTTCTTCAACCAGAACTCGCATTTACTTGCTTTTGCGTACAGCTGGTTGTCTCTTAAAACCTGGAGAACTACTCTCAAGTGTTGCTCATGTTCTTCTTCTGATGGTGAATAGACTAGAATATCATCGATAAACACCACCACGAACTGGTCCAAGTACGGAGTAAAAATCTTATTCATCAAGCTCATAAACACGGCTGGTGCATTGGTTAATCCAAAGGGCATCACCACAAATTCGTAATGGCCATAACGGGTTCGGAAAGCAGTTTTTGGTATGTCATCATCAGCGACCCGCAATTGATGATAGCCAGATCTAAGATCAATCTTTGAATAACACTTCGAACCTCGAAGTTGGTCAAAAAGGTCATCAATCTGTGGAAGTGGATATCGGTTCTTGATTGTCACCCGATTGAGTTGCTGATAATCTATGCACAATCTTAGTGTTCCATCCTTTTTCTTTGCAAATAGAACTGGTGCGCCCTACGGTGAGGAACTTGGTCGGATAAATCCCTTTTCCAGTAATTCTTGCAGTTGCGTCTTCAACTCTCGAAGTTCGGCAGGAGCCATACGGTGCGGTGTCAGGGATATTGGTGTAGTACCTGCTTGTAACTCGATACTAAAATCTACTTCACGATGTGGCGGTAATCCTGGCAATTCCTCAGGAAAAACATCAGCGTATTCACATACTACACGTGGAAGATTCAATTCCGATTGAGCTTCTTCATTAATGATCAAACTTGCTAACCATCCAGCAAATTGTCGATGCCACTGCATTTTACGATTTGTCGTGCTCAGGGAATCCTCTCTATTCCCCTTAAATTGGAAACACGTTCCACTAGGTGTGCAAACCGTCACCCTCTTGTGGTAGCAATCAATCACTGCTCGGTGGGCGGATAACCAATCCATTCCCAAGATTATGTCAAAATCGGATATGTTCATGACCCGAAGGTCACAACTCAAGTGTAACCCTGACACTTCTAATTCACACCCTCGACAGATTAATCTTACCCTAATACTTCCTCCCAAGGGTGATGCAACACGTAAAGTAGTTTCTAAAGGTTCACATTTAAGACCTAATGATTTAACACATGATGTTGATATAAAAGAATGTGATGCGCCAGAATCGAGTAGAACGTGAACCTAGGAATTATAGAGTACAATGTTACCTCTAATTACTGATGGATCTTCATTATCTTCCTCTTGGAGAGCAAAAACTCTTCCTGTGGCTTTTTGATTACCGGTTGGTCTAACCTTTTGGTTCCCCCCTGACTTGTTTGTCCATGGCCTTTGTCCGCCAATAACTTGAGCATTCGTGCCTGAACCCCCTGCTTGATTTCCCATTCCAGAAAGTTGGGGACATTCCGACTTCTTGTGCCCTATCTGATGATAGTGAAAGCATTGGATTTGTGTACTAGGCTTGGTTTGTAAACTTCCTTTCTGGCTTTGCTGTTGCTATTGTTGTGACGGTCTGGTGTATGGTGTCCGTACCACATTCCTTCGGTCATTTCTTCTTGGCCCTACAAAGGACTGACCCCCTTTCTTCGTTTTCATCATCCAAATCCTTTTTGAGTCTGCACACTCTCTTTCTGTATCCAATGCCGTATCCACCACATCAGCAAATGTAGGGAGGCGCAAGAGTAACACTTTACCTCTAATAATAGGGTCTAAACCCCACTCAAATTTTCGTGCTTTCTCTTCCTCATCTGCGACGTATCGGGCTGCGTATCGAGCCAGCTCTTCAAACTTGGCCACATACTGAGTCACTGACATCTCACCCTGTTTCAAAGTTTGAAATTGCCAAATTCGCTCTTGTCTAGCTGTGTTTGGGAAATATTTTCTTAGAAACAATTCTTTGAACTGAGCCCAAGTCATGCTTGTCGTGTCCCGAGAATTTTTCATCAAGGACCACCAATGATTCGCTTTTCCTTCTAGCTGATAACTTGCCAGGGCAATCTTGTCTGTATGCACAGTAATACCCATGGTTTCTAACATCTTTTCTATTTGACAAATCCAGCTCTCAGCGACTCTCGGGTCAGGCTCACCTGTGAACACCGGCGGTCTTTGCTTTCTGAACTTAGATAACAAATATATCCGCTCATTTGGTTGCGTTCTTCTAAGCCTTCCTAACTCTTCAAGAATCTGGTTTTCGACTGGTCTTGGTAACTCCTCAGCAGGTATAGGTCCACCGCGATTAACGCCTTGATTACGAGTTGGATGTCCTCGTCGGCATCTGACTTGATCGTTTGCTTCCACATTGTCCGCCATCTGCCAAGCTTAGGGTTGTTGTGAAGGCGAAGAGGTGTTCAATAAATAGGCTAATTTAATGTGGTCCGAGGTGTAATTAATTTTTTTTTTTAAATGGATGATGTAATTAAACCAAGCAAAATAAAATAAATTAACATACAATACACTAAAATAACCAACTAGATATTTTATATATACGTATATAACTTCTTTTTACAAAAGGTTACACTATCTAGGTTAGCGTGTAGCGTGTATACACCAAAACAAAACACGCTTCAACCACACAAAACACTATTTACAAAGGTACACAAAAAGGTTCGTCCCACGACTACTACAGGCCTAAGTCAAACGATTCCTCTGGGTCTTCTTCGGGATCTTCCTCGGGATCTTCTGGTGGTAAAGGAGCATATGTCGGGGAGGCTGAAAACTGCCGAGCCGGTGTAGGGAAGTACTCTGACGACACCTCTATAGGGAATGCAGGGGAAGCTCCAGGAAGTACTGAGACAAAAGGAACCTCTAACTCAGGGTGATGAGAGCCACAACTCTCGGGTCCAACGCGGCGTATCACTGGATGCGGATCCTCAGCCAATACCTCTTGCCTAAGCTCAGCAAAAGTCTGACCATTCCGCTCTATTTGTAGAGCGAACCTAAGCTCCCGGTATTTGCACTGGAGGCGTCGGCGTACCAACGCTCGTCTTGCTTGCATGGTGTAGTACGAAAAATCCTCCTCTGTTTTCCGAATAGCTTTCTTTATCACGCGCTCCGCTCCTAATTGACACCGTCGGTTAAGTCTTTGTGGACTAACAGCTACTGCCCGTCTATTCTGGAAACGAAAAACTCCCCAGTCATCAACGCTTTCTGACTTAGAATCCATCCTACGGTAGGTAAACAATTTTTTTTTAGTCCACCTTTAATATGATATAGTATAATGTTAACATAATGTAGCAATGTAAAAGGCAAGGGTATCTAAAATCACAAGTCAACATGCGTCGGTTAAGGGTTGAACCTAGGGCTCTGATAACAATTTGTCACGCCCCAAAATTTGGGATCGCAAAAGAAATATATAAAGTACAACTCACACAAGAGAGATAACCACAATATTTTAATATACACATATAAGCAGAGTTATAATATAGATAATTGATTTGAGTTCCACTAGAGGTTTACAAAACACTGTCAAACTAAAAAGTAAAAGGAGAGAGAAAACAAAAACAAACTACTAGTCCAAATTTTCAAGTGAACCACGGCTCTAAAACTTCATCTTGATTTTCTTCAGGATAACCTTCCCCGTTGTAAGTTGCTTCTTCACCTGGCATGACACGCCATGAGCTTGGAATGCCCAGTAAAAACATACACACCCCCATATCTTCTATCAATCAATCAACCATACAAAACAAATTAGGTAACATCACATACTTACATTAAGGTTTTATGAATTAGTAGTTAGATTAGGCAGTTAGAATTCCCCCAAAGAGATCCTTCTACCTAACCACAAGGATTGAACACTAGACTATTCAGAACTCCCCCTTTTGCTGCTTTGCAGACCTTACCATCTATGCCCACCTTCCGATTATTTACCTGTCAGTGGCATTGATGGACCACAAAAGGGACGGCCAAACAAGTGGGCTCGCTTACACCCCAAATCGTGCCTAGGGCTTGCTTACACCCTGCACATACCATACCAAAGGGCTTGCTTACACCCGGCACATACCATACCAAAGGGCTCGCTTACACCCTGAAACCACCGTATAGAGTCTGAATACGTCTGTGTCAACCTAGGGCCTCGCTCAAAACGCTTACACAAGGCCTAACCCATTTGGTGTTAATCCCATCATAATTCATGTCATGCATATGTATAAAATTGTTCTAAAACACTAAGATGAACGTCACCCATTGCCAACCCCTTATCATTTCCCGTTTCTTAGAGCTTTTGCTAGGTAAGTTAGTCACATTTGGTAATTCGGTCATATAAAAGAGTATGAGAAAAAAAAACATACGAGAGGTAATATAGTCTATGATCATCATACATAAGTATAGTAAGGCAAGAAAACAACATTAGAAATGCTTTGAAACATTTAGAGACAAATAACATAATAGAACACAATTTCCAGCACTGTTCGGTTCTGCAGGGCTAACAAGAACGCTTTGGTAAAAATACTTCTAGGCCAAATTAGGGGCTGAAATTGCACAGAAACAATATTCAATCTGTCTAGTTTCAGTTCCAATTTTCAGAAGTTGCACAGCTCCTCCACAAATTCACCTACAACTATATTCGAAAACCTGTCCAGATTTGTCACCCTTTGGGAAAACTAACTTTTCTCTCAATCTACCCGATGGTTTTTACTCAAATAAAATCTGTTGGAAAGAGAACTCAGAGTTCTAAATTTTGACAGAAGAACCAACATGAGATGATTTTTCTAGAATTTTATAAAATTGCTAAAAGTGGACTGTTTTTCAGAGACTCAGGACCAGATTTTTCAACAAATTGTCCAAGCCCTAAAAACACCCAATTAGGAGCTAATAAAATTGTCACAAGCTCTAAACACCTAAAATATTCTACAATAAATTCAGATTTGAGAATTAGATAGATTTGATATTTCTTTTAAATTAAGGAAGTTGCAGCAGTGCCTAATTTCACAAGTTTGCAAGACAATGACACTATTTCATACCTACACCTTCACACACACCAAAAACACCCTATTTACCATCAATTTGTAACACAAGAGGCATACTAGACCATAGAATGAGATGATGAAAGAATTGAAGAAAATAAAGAAGAGGCATGTTCTTACCTTCAAGAATTCCTTCTTTTTCCCTTCTTTTGTTTTTTTCTTCTTCTTCTTACTTCTCTACTTCCCTTCCCTTGAGCCAACTCTCCCTCTCTCACCCTCTCCTTGGGCTTTAGAAAAACGTGGGAGTGGATTTGGACAAGCCCTCAATTTATATAATATAAGGTAGCTTAATGGCTAAGAGAACTAAATATCTAGATATTCATTTTTATTTTATTATTATTTATTTATTTTTATTTTTTATTTTTTTTTGTTGTTATCCAATCAACTTTTCCACTAACAGATTATATAATTATATATATATATATAAACTATGTATATATTCAAATAAACAATAGTATTCTATTCAAATAAATAATAAATGAAAGACCAACAAAACAAAAAAATAGAAATAAAAATAAAATGTGTGAGTTAATTTAGAAATTATGAGGTAAAATAAATAAAACCAAGTTTTAGGATAGTTCCAATCATAAAGTGGTGTTCTATGATTTAATTATGGTAACACACGGAGAAGTTATTATTTACTTGGGCCCTTACGCAGATTTTTACGGAACTAGGGCTAAAATGCTACTAACCTAAGGCTCAGGGTTTCAAGTGTAATGACAAAAAAATTAGGGTCTCTACATTCTCCATATTAAATATATAAGGGTTTGGATTATCTCAAGATGACTATCCAATTTGAGACAGTGTTTGAGTTTGATGGGTATATTTTAGAACTAGAATTGATGATCCAAATCATTCACATTATAAAACAGTTTGATGGGTTTATTTTAGAACTAACATTGATGATCCGAATCATTCACATTATAAAAATGTTTTATGATGCAATTGGTAAGATTAAAGATGTACATATAATAATGCAAAATATAGAAATTGCACTTATGTTAAAATATGAACACATTCTGCCTTAGCCTTATGTTAGAATTCATTAATTAATATAACAAATCACATTTGACAATTACCAAATACTCTGTATTTTATTTTATCCAATAAAAAAAATTGAAAAAATAAAATAGTAAAGAGAATGAAAAGTGTAACCCTCGTCCTCGTGATACTCCTCAAATCAACCTTCAGACAGTATCCAACACATCTTTTAAGCTTTCCACATCATTTTTTGGCATACATGAGCATATTTTTCTAGTCATTCTCTTTATTAATCTCACAATTATTGACTAATAAATCTCACTTACAAAATTTATGTATGATAGTAATAAATTTAATAATGCAAGTTTTTCTTAATAAATTAAAATTTTCAAAAATTGTATATGATTTCTATGTCTCAATCTACGTATTAGATTAAAAACATATTAATACTACACTTATATAATACTATTGTATATAATATAAAACATTACATACAATGTTAAATGTTTTAAGCGTTCGATTATGTGCTGCAGTCATATCACAATTTAATTGCCCATAAACAACACACACACACAAAAAAAAGAAAAAAACTCTTCTTACATATTACGGTGACTCATTTATAACTTTTTGTTTTGTTTGTTTTGTTTTGTTTTTTATTTTGTGTCTTTTTTAATGATTGTAACAATTTATTTGTTTAACTTTTATTTTGCTATTAAATTTCTTTATATGCATATATATATATATATTTTATTTTTTGCTCGAATAGAATTGGACTTTTAAGTTGTCTATAAGATCATTAAGATGTTCAAAATTATTGAAATCTTGTTAAATAATAGATTAGTTGTTTAAATTATTATTATTATTATTATTTTTATTTTTTGTCCATTGTTCCTCCATCCAACTCAATACACCATTGCCTTGAACATGGATATAGATTTATTTATTTATTTAAAAAATCTAAGAAAACATCCCTCTTTGATAGAGATAGTATTTCATTAGCATTATACATTTTTATTTTTGTACTTTTTTTAATAAATTATATTTTTGTACTTCTATTAGTAGATAATAATAATTCTTTAGATTTAAACGTTACATCATTTCGTTGTAGAAATATGTGTAATAGTTTTTATGAACAAAGCATATCACTTTTCTTGTGCAGAGTAAACGAAGGTAACAAATGCAAAATGAATTTAAAACAAAGATGATACACTATAAAAAATAGTGAAAATAAGAGAGAGAGAAATATAAAATTTACAAAGATAAAAGCAAACCCTCTACTCAAATGAGAAATAAATTTTTTGAGATACACAATCATGAAAGCTATAAAACCAAAATGTATAAGTAATATAGTAAGACTATAGACCCAGAAAAAGTATCCAAAATCATGAATCCCACAACACAATAATTAATTTCAACCACACACATACTTTCATGGTAACTTTCCTGTCTCTTTTTTTTTCTAGGGCAGTAGAGTTACTGTAAGTAATACTATAATCCAAAAAAAATATATACATAAAATTGTATAACTTTATGCAAATATTATAAAATGAGATACCTAGATGGATCCTCTGTGTAACGTCCTGAAATTTAATACAATAAACCATCCATAACGGCAATTAAATGATAATATAAATTCGAGTATAATATCCTTCCATTATATGAGACACATTTATACAAAAGAGGAGACACATGCGAATATATATTCATGAGTCCTAACCTTGAATCTATAGCATGTGCCAACAACAAAAATATGAGATAGAAGTTAAGCAAATAATAAAAATGCCCTGAAGGTTACAACTTTCCAAGACTGTACTTGGTTACATTAAAATAGATTTAAATTCAATACAAGTGAAACCCTAGACTTGTACAAAATACTAACAAGTAAACAAAATGAATCTCTTGCTCCAATCCTCCCAAGCTACTGCCTTGGCGGAGGCATCTCTCCAATACCTGAAAATGAATTTTCTATATAGAGTGAGCCAAAACCCAGTAGAAATAATCTAACACAATATATGAATCTTAACAAAAATATAAGGTTTTATGCACATACGATGCCCTTATCAAAATGTTTTACATTTTCTTTCCGAAAACAATGCCATGCTCTGTTGAGTTCACAATTCTCAAGTCATGCCTTTTATAATAGAAAACAAGGGGAATACCTCAAACTAGTACAACCTTTCACGGATATTTCGTCTGCGGAAAACTGTCAAATGGAACCCATGTAAACATAGTCTATACAAGCACTGCTATTGTCATTTTAAGGATATTTCGTTCATGAGAATCGGCACCTATGTATATTCACGATTTTCGAGACTTTTACCTTGGACATACAGGCCAACTTAATTTGGTAGTACACACCTCTTTCCAACATTCACCCATTTTTCTCAAGTTTATATACATATGCAATGTATTAAATGAGCAACAATATTCAATGCACATGAATGATAAATTAGTTTCAATTCACCTAATCCTGATGCAATTTCTACAACAATTATAGCTATCTTCCACCGACGGCCCAAAACAGATATAAAATCTCAAATACAGATAAACTTTCTAAATTTTAAGGTGAGTGATAATACATATCTAACTCGACCATCCATGTCAATATCCATCCAATTTTATATTTCCAACATTAATTACATTTATTTATGCAAAATAAATTTTGAAGCATTTACGGCAAAACCCATTTTTCTTCCAAAATTTAATCCAAGTATCAAAATCAATAATTTTATCTGAACTCAACCTCATTTCCACTCCCACAATCATTTTTCCATACATCCATTTGAAAACCCCTCTTTTGATTTTAAACCAAAACTTTAGGTTTGTTCAAAATCCTCAAAAACCACAAGATTGTTAATGAAAAACAAGTAGCTAAGTTAAAAATTATAAAAAAGTATAGAAAGTCCTTACCTCGAAGCTAGAAGACCAAGGAGAGAGTAGAGAAACCTGAAGAAAGCCGAAATCCAACTCTGTTCTGATGAAAACGAAGCTCTAGGTGAGCTCTACTTTTTTAACAAAAGGAGTAGGGTGAAGAAATGGATAGATCTTGGTGCATTTGTAGAGAGACAGTGATTTCTAGAGAGAGAAGCTCTAGATTTAGGGTTTTGAAATGTTTAGAGAAAGAGAGAGAGAGGTGAAAAAGTGATGTGAAAAAGTGACTTTTACGAATTGATATATGCATAGTCTGCTCGAGCGCAAGACGTGTCACTCGAGTAGCTAGACACAATAAATTGTTCCGCTTGAGCACAACAAGCTTCGCTTGAGTACAGAATACATACTCCCAGTATATAACGATTCCGATTTTGACCCAACCCTTGTTCTAATTTGGATACGGGTTTCTTAGTTTCGTACTGTTGAGTATGTCTTGCTTATCTTCTTTTCCATTAAACTTCGCTTTGGGATTGTTGTGGTTGTGTTTGGAACAGGTTGGTTGGTCATTTTTCCAACTCTTAGTGCCTAGAATTTTGCTCTTCCGCTTGAGCGACACTTTTTGCGCTTGAGCGGGCTTTGCAAACTCTCAGTACTTTTGCAAGTCTATAGAAATACTGAGAGAGTGTATTCTACGCTTGAGCGGCGTTTCTTATACTCGAGCGGGTGTGCACTCAGGCGGCCATTCTTGCGCTTGAGCGATGTTCTTCTGTCTGCAAAAATACTAGACGTGTGTATTCTGTGCTCGAGCAGATATTTCTTGCACTCGAGCGGAACAACTTGTTGTGTCTGACGCTCGAGCATCAACTCTTGCACTGGAGCAGACTATGCGTATATCAGTTCGCAGCAGCCTCATTTTACATCACTTTTTTACATCTTTTTCCACCAAAACCCTAGATCTAGAACTCCTTTCTCTAAAACACACACTCTCTCTCTACATTTTCACTTAGTTCTAGTGATTTCTTCACCCATTAGCCTTTGTTAAAAAGAAAGAGCATCTCAAGATCTCCATTTTGATTCGAATAGAGTTGGGTTTGAACATCTTTGAAGTTTCATCTTTGTCTTGCTCGTCTTCTCTCTTTGAGGTAGGGATTTTTTACACTTTTATATGGTTTTTAACTTAGTTATTGGTTGTTGTGTAACAATGGTGAGATTTAAGAGTATTTTGGAACAAACCTAGGGTTTGGGATATAAAATCAAAAGAGGGGTTTCTACTAAATGTGATATAAATAATTATGGGTTTTGAAAATGAGGTTATATTGTGACAACATAGTTGATTTGTGGCATTTGAGTTGATATTTGAAAAAGATGGAAGTTCGCCCTAAAATGCTTCAAATATTTATTTTGTATAAATAAATGGCATTGGTATTGTAAACGTGAAATTGGATGGACATTGATATAAATGGTGGGGTTGGATATGTATTACCTCACACCTATGAGAACTTGAATGAATTATCTGTGTAACGCCTCAAATTTCTAGCCCAAATAATAATACAACAATCATGGCTCTTTCAAGGAAGACCGAATATAAATCTCCAAACTTACATTACATGATACAATAGTTTTTCATGCAACAATACATTAATCCAACAACAAGTAAATAAACAAATAAATACCCCCAAGGGTTTACAAGTTTCCAAGGCTTGAGTCTGGTTACACAAAATGGTTATTCAAACCCATACACATATAGCTCTTGGCTTACACACAGAGTCACAGCAAAATGAGAGTCTCGTACTTTTAACACATATTTCCTCGCCTTTAGTTAGGCGGCATCACCACATCTTTTCCTGCACAAAAATCCCGTAGAGTGAGCATAAAGCCCAATAGGAAATCCTTAACAAAGTATATACATTTTATACAAGTCTCAAGAGATGAAATGCACATGCCATGGTATGCTCTTTTGAAAGAAAATCACATCTTCATCTTTGAAAACCCTCAAGCTCAATGATGTCATGCAATTTCAATTCTTCAAAACTTAACAATTCATTTCAAGAGCGGTAAATATAACTCTGGTAATCCCTAAGTCTGTGTCTACAAGTAGACTATACAAATACTACCAATTTGTCATTTTTACCGGTATTAACCGGAAGGCTCGACACTTATCCGTGCGGGTTTTTGGTCTTTCACTCCAGACTCTCAGGCCAACTTATTCAATATCATCTACACCACCTATCAAGACTTACCAACGTATTTACCCCAAAACCATTCCATGAAAACTTGTTTCTCAACATTCTTTTCTTAATGCAAGTTTTCAAATCAACGTTCAAAGTTTAATATAATCAAATGAATTGATATGCCATTAACACAAGATGAATATAAATACTTTTATTCCAATTCATCATCCAAGGAATAACACAGTTCTGTCTTCTCAAGTATTCTCAACAATTAGTCATTTCAAGACCATTTCAACGTTTTGAACAATAATTTCCAAAATGAACAATAATTCTCATATTCCCTAAAATTCATAATTTATATAAATATAAATAAGAAAATTTTCAAACATCCATTTATTTTGACACAAAATAAATATAATAACATCATTTATGGATTTTCAGTCTCTTAAAAAAAAATCTCCAAATTCTAGGTTTTCTCACAAAAACTATACAACTCAAATCTTTTGAAAGAAAACTTTCCAAAATCATCTTTTCTTCAATCAATGAAGATCAAAACCCATAAGATCATTTTAAAAGAATAAGAGACAAACTCACTTTTAAAATCGCTCAACTTCTTGAATCAACAATCAATTTTCAAAGCTATCGAAAGATGATTTCGAAAATCATATAGATCTTACAAAAACATATATATAACTTTAAGAAAATCCCTATCTCAAGTTTTGAAGAAGAAATGAGATGCAACCCCCAAAATCAACGGTGTCGAAACTCGATCTTCACCGCACACAACGAAGCCCTCGAGAAGTTAACCAACTTTGATGAAGAACCTATGGTAGAACTCTAATGGATCTTGAGAAATCAAGGTTTTGATCTAATTTGGCGTAGGGAAAAGTAGAGAGAAGGGAGAGGAAATGTTTTCAGAGAGAGAGATATACAAAAGTGATATGAAATATCAGATTCATGAACTGATATAACATGGTCTGCTCAAGCATGGAAAGCCCCGCTCGAGCGTCGAATACACATTCCTAGTACTTTTGCAAACATGTCAAACTTTTGGAACCAAACATTCTCCGCTCGAGCGCATAAACGGCCGCTCGATCCCGACCGGCCCAGTTGAAGTGGCAAAACATGAAAGAAGGATCGAAACCGGGATCGCTACAATCTGTCTAAAGATTGAATATCTGTTTAGAAATATCTGTATTAAGCTATCGGTGGAAGATAGTTATGGTTGTTGTAGAAATTACATGAGGATTAGGTAAATTGAAACTGATCTCTTGTTGGTTATCATTGAATATGACTATGTTTTAATATATTGTACATGTATGATGTTTGGGAGGAGATACGAAATAGACTCCATTGAATTAAGTTAACCGGTGTGTCCAGGGTAAAAGTCCCAAAACCGCGCGTATACATGGGTGCCGATCCCGTGGACGAAATTTCCGTGAAATGGCAAAATTGAAGTGTTTATGTGATAGTTGTGTTGATTTGGGAACCATTGAGTTGTAATCTCAGTTGGGTTGTCTGGAAAATAATAAAGTCGACTCATGAATTGAGATGAAATAAATTAACTTGAAATGAATTAAAGAAAAATGGATTGAGTTATAAAATTTGGTTCTTTATGATCATTTAGTATATATATGTTTTTTCATAGACATTGTATATGCACATTGTACTTATATTTTTGTTAAGATTCATATATTATGTTAGATTGTTCCTACTGGGCTTTGGCTCACCCTATTTGGGAAAAACCATTTACAGGAGTTGGTGATATGTTGCCACCAAGGCAATAGCTTGAAGGGACTTTGGAGCAAGAGTTTCCTTTTGTGTATTCTCTTCTATATAGCCAAGGACTTTATTTGTGTTGAGCTAGTCTCATTTTTTGTTGTAACCAAGCAATGACTTGAAAAGATGTAAGCCTTTAGGGCATATAAATATCTGTTCAGCTTTCATTCCCCTTTATTACTTATAACATATGTTGTAGATTCAGGATGAGCTATTTATGAATGTATGACGCATGTGTCACTTTTGTATAACAATTCAGATTAATGAAAGTGTATTATTTCGATTATGTTGTCTTGCGTTAATTGTGTTGGGTTGGATTATTATAATTATTTCGGGACGTTACAACTTGGTATCAGAGCGTATCAGGTTTGAATACTTTGGATACGTGAGAAGTGGTTAGTACCATAATGGGTTTGTCTCGCTTGCTAGAGACTTTAGTACAAACGAGGTGTGCTTATATGACAACATGTTTATGTGATTATATGGGTATGAAATTTAATTTCTAGGATGTTTGTTGAGTCTATGGGTTCCTAGAAGTCCTATTGGAAGAGCACTTGACCACTGCTATTTCTAATTGGAACTCTAGTAATGCCGTGGGATGGTCATTATTGAAAATGAAATTCGTATGTGTTTACTTGATTACGTGTTTATGTAGAGTGAATTACTGTTGTCCACCGTATTAGGACACGAGTGAATTAGCTTCAGTACATTTGTGAATGTGCTAATCTCTTTTGTTACCCTCATTAGGATTTTAGGTCGAGGACGTGGCAGTGGTAGGTGTGGTAGGCCTAGGAGGCACGAGGTGCCTTTATCGGATGATATTCCGGCACAAGAAGAAGGGGTTGGGCCGGCCAATGTGGCTGAACTGGTCGATCAATAGGCCATGGGCGCCTTAGCCCGCGAAATGGCCGAAGCATTGCGGGAATCCATGGACATTCTTAGAGCTGAGAATCAAGTCCAGGCCCAAGTAGCTGAAGCATGGCTATCTTTTCTTAAGAGAGTTTTTTCGGTCAAATCCAGGCGAGTTTTTAGGTGATCACAAGGAGCCACTGAAGGCAAATGAGTGGCTAGAGCAGATGGTGAAAATGTTTAAGATGTTCGACATCAAAGACGGAGGTTTGAGAGTGACCTTGGTGTCCTTCCAACTGAAGGGAGATGCGGGTCAATGGTGAAAGTATGTGCGAGGGTGTATTGGAGGAGCTTGGGAGGCTTTCGTTGACGCCTTCTAGGACAAGTTTTTGCCTTCCACTGTTAGGGAAAAGTTGAGAGACCAGTTCTCTAAGCTGGTGCAGTTGAACACACTAGTGGCCGAGTTCGAGGCCATATTCACCAGTTTGTTGAGGTTTGCACCAGAACTCGTGGTGACTGATGAGCACCGTTGTCTGGAATTTGAGAAAAGGTTAAGGACCAGACTCATGTTTTGAGTGGCCAGGTCCATGATTAGAGATTATGGGCGCCTTATGGAGGTGACGACCCATCTTGAGACCATTATGCAAATGGAGGAGGAGAGAATGAGGGGCTCCAGGAGGAGTTAGGATAATATGGGGGACAACAAGAAGCAGAGGGGTTCTAACCCCCAGTCGTCCAAGGGAGTACAGTCAATGTCCACTTTTCCAGTACCGAGTTCGGAATCTAGGAGAGGTGGTCAGGGAGATGTGACTTGTTACAAGTGTGGTCAGCTGGGCCATAAGTCTCCAACTTTCCTACAGAAAGGAGGAGGGCAACAGTCTGTGCCATCATCAGTTCGTTCTTAGAGCCAGAGTCAGAGGATAGGGCAGCCACTCACTTGTTATTAGTGTGGGCAGGCGGGCATATGAATAGATTTTGCCCTCAGTTGGGTGGCACGTCTGGTGTGTCTGGTTCGAAGCACACACAGAGCCACCTGCCTGCACAGTCAGCACAGGCCTCGAGGGCCAACCAGGGAGCCTTGTCGGTTTAGTTAGTACATTAGGCATATGCTCCAAGGGGTGAGCAGGTTGATCAGAGGCTAACAGGGCGTGTGTATGCTGTTACCGCGCCAGATTTATTACCAGCGCCTTCGGTAGTGAGAGGTACCTTCTTGTTTTGCAATTCGATTACTAATGTGTTGATTGATACGGTTGCATCCCATTCATTTATTTCATTTGCATTTGTATTGGTTTTGGAATTAGCGTTGGCTCAGTTAGTATCTCATCTTTGTGTAGAGTCACCTATTGGTGGTGAGATTATTTTGAAGCAGGGGTATCGGGGTTGTGACATAGAGGTTGCCGGTCGCTGACTTCTTTTTGCATTTGTATTGATTAATATGTCTAGCTTTGATGTTATTTTGGGTATGGACTGGTTGTCTTCATATCAGGCTATTATAGATTGCTACCGGCAGAGGGTTACTGTATGTACCCTGAACAATGATTGCTTTTACTTTTTGGGGGACCAAGTGGATAGAGTCTTATCACCAGTATACGATCCATGTGGGCAGAGTGAGCTTAGTTTCCTTCTCGCCAACTTCTTGAGTGCTGAGTGTGATGAACGCCGAGTTGAGTTGCCAAGGGTAGTTTGTGAGTACCTGGATGTTTTTCCGAATGATCTTACCAGTTTACCACCTTATCGAAAGATCAAATTCTCCATTGATTTAGTGCCTGGCATGACACCGATTTCTATGGCACTGTATAGATTTGCACCAGCTTAGTTGAGTGAGTTGAAGACTCAACTTCAGGAATTGTTAGATAAGGGTTTTATTCGCCCTAGTACTTCACCATGGGGAGAACCGACTATTTTTGCCAAGAAGAAAGATGGTGCTTTGCGACTTTGTATAGATTACCGGAAGTTGAACCAGGTAACTATCAAGAACAAGTACCCAATGCCTCTTATAGATGATTTGTTTGATTAGTTGAAGGGGCCTTGTTGCTTTTCTAAGATAGACCTGAGATCGGATTATCACCAGTTAAGGACAAGGGAGGAGGATATCCTGAAGACGGCATTCCATACGCGGTATGGCCATTACGAGTTTCTAGTGATGCCCTTTGGGTCACTAATGTACCAGTTGTGTTTATAGACTTGATGAACCAGATCTTTTGTGAGTTCCTAGATCGTTTTGTGGTCATTTTTGTGGACGACATCCCGATTTACTCAACCTCTGAGGTGGAGCATGAGGAACATTTGTAGGTAGTACTTTAGTTACTTAGAGCCCACAAGCTGTATGCTAAGTTTGGAAAGTGTGAATTCTGGCTGAGAGAAATTAAATTCTTAGGCCATGTGGTATTCGGGGAAGGGGTGACTGTAGATTCATCCAAGATAGAGGTAGTGCAAGATTGGGAACAACCTAAGAATGCTTTTGAGATCCACAGTTTCTTGGGATTGACCGGGTATTACTGTCGGTTCGTGAAGGATTTCTCTAGGCTAGCCTTATCGTTGACTAGACTGACGAGAAAGGGAGTTAAGTTTGTGTGGAATGAGACTTCTGAGAAGTCGTTCCAAGAACTCAAGGTTAGACTTAGTATTGATTATTCCAGAGAAGGGTTTAGGCCATTTAGTGTACTGTGATGCCTCACGAGAAGGTTTGGGTTGTGTTTTGATGCAAGAGGGGAATGTAGTAGCCTATGACTTGCGGCAGTTAAAAATACATGAGAGGAACTACCCTACCCACGACCTAGAGTTAGTGACGATGATCTTTGCCTTAAAGATTTGGTGACATATATGTACAGGGACGAAATGTACAGTTGCCATAAATCATTGAGAGAAAATAGATTGAAAAGAAATCCTCGAAACCCAACATTCTCTTCCAATTTTCCCGACGAAATGTACCGTTCCATCAATGGCAGGAATGAGAAATGCCAAAAAAAAGTCACCGGAGAAGTCTTCAATTCTTGTTTCTTCGTCCTCGACACTACTGCGGTGAAACAATAAGTCCTCGATTTCCCTTAACATTTTCACAGAAAAAATTCGATAAAGAAAAATTTCGTCCCAACACAGAAATTTCTCTGATTTCACAAAGAAATTTTGAAATTTCTCGGGTATAATCATCGAGAAGTTTTATCAAGGGATTTTACCGAATAAAAAATACATATTGGATCTCTCCTACTATTCAAAGTTGGAGAGGGATGTTCTACTAATTTTCCCATTTTGAAATGGCTTTTTGACCATTTTAAGAGATAATAAAAATTAAGAATGGATTTTTTAATTGTATGAGAAAACGTGAGGAAAATTCATTAAGAAAATTTTTGAGCTTTGCTAAAACTATGAAATTAATCTCATTTCATGACTTGAATCAATAAAATTTTAAAGTTAATTTAAAAAATCATAATTGTTTTAAATTAAATAATTCGAAAAACATTAGTATATCTTAACTATATTTTCCTATCTTTGTTTTTTGAGGAATAACAAAGTCATGGAAGCAGTGTCGAGGACGAAGGCATAGCGAGCCTCCGTCGAGCATGTCTCCTTGAGAACTGGATGAAAAAGAAAGTTCACGACAAGTTTCTGGTCGACGATGACAATTGGTGCTCAAATCGTGACACTAATGCTCTATTATTCAATTCCTCTTCAAATTCTGGTTTCGGTGCACTCTCAATCTCATCCTCTGACACTAAGTTTTTAGAGAAATCAAAGACTTATTGTTTCACCACAGTAGTGTCAAGGACGAAGAAGCAGGAATTGATGACTTCTCTGGGGACTTTTTCTTGGCAATTCTCGTTCCCTCCATTGATGGAACGGTACATTTCGTCGAGAAGATTAGAAAAAAATGATGGGTTTCGAGGATTTCTTTTCAATCTATCTTCTTTCAATGATTTATGGCTATTGTACATTTCTTCTCTGTACATATATATATATATATCAGTTTCTTAAATAATAAAGAAAAAAAGAAAAAGAAAAATAGAGAGACATGACTAGTAGAGAGGGGATCAAATGATGAATAGAGAGAAAAAGCAAAGAACAAGAAAAAAAGAATTGGGCGATTGGTCTTTTGTAAAGAGAGAAAAACATATCTTTCTCTTTACAAAACACCAATCTCCCAGATCTTTTTCTCTTGTTTTTTGATTCTTCTCTCTATTCATCATTTGATTCCCTCTATACTAGTCCTGTCTTTTTCTTTTTCTTTTTCTTTTTTCTTTGTTATTTAAGAAACTGATATATATACTGGACATGCACAAAAATAAATATATGTACAGAGAAGAAATTTACAGTAGCCATAAAACATTGAGAGAAAATAGATTGAAAAGAAATCCTCGAATCCCATCATTCTCTTCAAATCTTCTCAACGAAATGTATCGTTCCATTGATGGCGGGAACGAAAAATGCTTAGAAAATGTCACCAAAGAAGTCTTTAATTCTTGTTTCTTCGTCCTCAACACTACTGTAGTGAAACAATAAGTCCTCGATTTCTCTCAAAACTCAGTGTCGGAGGATGAGATTGAGAGCGCACCAGAACCAGAATTCGAAGAACTTGAAGAGGAACTGAAGAATAGAGCATTAGTGTTGCGATTTCAGCACCAATTGGCATCGTTGACCAGAAACCTTGTCGTGAACTTTTTTTTGCATCTAGTTCTCAAGGAGACATGCTCAGCGGAGGTTCGCCATGTCTTCATCCTCGACACTGCTGCCATGAGTTTGTTATCCCTCAAGAAACAAAGATAGGAAAATATAATCAAGATATACTAATGTTTTTCGAATTATTTATTTTCAAAACAAATATGATTTTCGAAATTACCTTTAAAATTTGATTGATTCAAGTCATGAAATGAGATTAATTTCATATTTTAAGCAAATTTAAAAAATTTCTTAATGAATTTTCCTCACGTTTTCTTATACAATTAAAAAATCCGTTGTTAATTTTTATTATCTCTTAAAATTGTCAAAAAGCGATTTTAAAATTGGAAAATTAGTAAAACATCCCTCAACTTTGAATAGTATGAGAGATTCAATATGTACTTTTTATTAGCTAAAGTCCCTCGACGAAACTCTCTTTGATCATACTAGAGAAATTTCAAATTTTCTTTGCCAAATCAGAGAAATTTCTCTGTGTCGGGACGAAATTTTTATTTATCAAATTTTTTCTGTGAAAATGTTGAGCGAAATTGAGGACTTATTGTTTCATCGCAGTAGCGTCGAGGACGAAGAAACATGAATTGAAAACTTCTCCGGTGACTTTTTCTTGGCATTTCTCGTTCTGGCCATCGATGAAACGATACATTTCGTCGCGAAGATTGGAAGAGAATGATGGGCTTCAAGGATTTCTTTTCAATCTATTTCCTCTCAATGATTTAGGGCTACTGTACATTTCGTCTCTATACATATATGTATTTTTGTGCATGTTTAGTATATATATCAGTTTCTTAAATAATAAGAGAGAGAGAGAGAGAGAGAGAGAGAGAGAGAGAGAGAGAGAGAGATACAAGACAAGTAGTGACGTGATCAAATGATGAACAAAGAGAAGCAAAGAACAAGAAAAAAAAGATTTGGGCGATTGGTGTTTTGTAGTGAGAGAGAAAAACATATCTTTCTCTTTACAAAGCACCAATCTCCCAAATCTTTTTCTCTTGATTTTTTGCTTCTTCTCTGTGTTCATCATTTGATCCCCTCTACTAGTCCTGTCTTTTTCTTTTTCTTTATTCTTTGTTATTCAAGAAATTGATATATATACTGGATGTGCACAAAAATACATATATGTACAGGGAAGAAATGTACAGTACCATAAATCATTGAGAAAAGATAGATTGAAAAGAAATCCTCGAAACCCATCATTCTTTTCTAATTTTTTCGACGAATTGTACAGTTCCATCAATGGTGGATACACGAAATGCCAAGAAAAAGTCACTGAAGAAGTCTTCAATTATTGATTCTTCGTCATTGACACTACCGTGGTGAAACAATAAGTTCTCGATTTCTCTCAAAACTCAGTGTCGGAGGATGCAATTGAGAACGCACTAGAACCATAATTCGAAGAACTTGAAGAGGAACTGAGGAATAGATCATTAGTGTCGTAATTTAAGCACCAATTGGCATCATCGACTAGAAACATTGTCGTGAACTTTCTTTTCCATCCAGTTCTCGAGAAGACATGCTCGGCGGAGGCTCGCCATGTCTTTGTCCTTGACACTGTTGCCATGACTTTGTTATCCCTCAAGAAACAAAGATATGAAAATATAGTCAAGATATACTAATGTTTTTCGAATTATTTAATTTTAAAAAAAATATGATTTTTTAAAGTAAATTTAGAATTTTATTCATTCAAGTCATGGAATGAGATTAATTTCATAGTTTTAGCAAAGGTCAAAAATTCTCTTAATGAATTTTCCTCACGTTTTCTCATACAATTAAAAAATCCATTCTTAATTTTTATTAATTCCTAAAATTGTCAAAAAGCCATTTTAAAATGAAAAAATTAGTAAAACATCCCTCTCCAACTTTGAATAGCAAGAGAGATCCAATATGTATTTTTTATTTGCTAAAGTCCCTCAATGTAACTTATCTATGATCATATCGGAGAAATTTCAAAATTTCTTTGTGAAATTAGAAAAATTTCACTGTGTCAAGACGAAATTCTTCTTTATCGAATTTTTTCTTTGAAAATTTTGAGGGAAATCGAGGACTTATTGTTTCACCGCAGTAATGTCGTGGATGAAGAAACAAGAATTGAAGACTTCTCCGGTGACTTTTTCTTGGCATTTCTCGTTCCCACTATCGATGGAATAGTATATTTTGTCGAGAAGATTGGAAGAGAATGATGGGTTTCGAGGATTTCTTTTCAATCTATCTTCCCTCAATGATTTATGGCTACTGAACATTTTTTCACTGTACATATATGTTTTTTTTGTGCATGTCCAGTATATATATCAATTTCTTAAATAATAAAGAAAAAAAAAGAGACAAAACTTGTAGAGAGGGGATCAAATGATGAATAGAGAGAAGAAGTAAAGACCAAGAAAAAAAGATTTGGACGATTGGTGTTTTGTAGAGAGAAATTGGTGTTTTGTAGAGAGAGTGAAAAACATATCTTTCTCTTTATAAAACACCAATCTCCCAAATATTTTTCTCTTGTTTTTTGCTTCTTCACTCTGTTCATCATTTGATTTACTCTATACTAGTCCTGTCTTTTTTTTTTTTCCTTCTTTTTTCTCTGTTATTTAAGAAACTGATATATATACTGGACATAAACAAAAATACATATATGTACAGAGAAGAAATATACAGTAGTCATAAACCATAGAGAGAAGACAGATTGAAAAAAAATCCTCAAAACTCATCATTCTTTTCCAATCTTCTTGATGAAATGTACCGTTTCATCGATGACGGGAATGAGAAATGTGAAGAAAAAGTCACCAGAGAAGTCTTCAATTCTTGTTTCTTCGTCCTCGACACTACTGCGTGAAACAATAAGTCCTCGATTTCCCTCAAAACTCAGTGTTGGAGGATGAGATTGAGAGTGCACCAGAACCAGAATTTGAAAAACTTGAAGAGGAACTGAAGAATAGAGCATTAGTGTCACGATTTGAGCACCAATTGGCATTGTTGACCAGAAACCTTGTCGTGAACTTTTTTTGCCATCCAGTTCTTGAGGACACATGCTCGGTGGTGGCTCGTAATGTCTTCGTCCTCGACACTGCTGCTATGACATTGTTATCCCTCAAGAAACAATGACAGGAAAATATAGTCAAGATACACTAATGTTTTCCGAATTATTTAATTTAAAAACAAATATGATTTTTTTAAATTAACTTTAAAATTTTATTGATTCAAGTCATGGAATGAGATTAATTTCATATTTTTAGCAAAGCTCAAAAATTTTCTTAATGAATTTTCCTCACGTTTTCTCATACAATTAAAAAATCCATTCTTAATTTTTATTATCTCTTTAAATGGTCAAAAAGTCATTTTAAAATGAGAAAATTAGTAAAACATCCCTCTCCAACTTTGAATAGTAGGAGAGAGCCAATATGTATTTTTTATTTGCTAAAGTCCCTTGATGAAACTTCTCAATGATCATACCAGAGAAATTTCAAAATTTCTTTGTGAAATCAGAGAAATTTCTCTGTGTCAGGATGAAAATTTTCTTTATCCAATTTTTTCTATGAAAATGTTGAGGGAAATCGAGGACATATTGTTTCACCGCAGTAGTGTCGAAGACGAAGAAACAAGATTGGAAGACTTCTCCGGTGACTTTTTCTTGGCATTTCTGGTTCCCGCCATCGATGGAACAATACATTTCGTTGAGAAGATTGGAAGAGAATGATGGGTTTCTAGGATTTCTTTTCAATCTATCTTCTCTTAATGATTTTTGGCTACTGTAAATTTCTTCTCTATACATATATACATTTTTGTGCATGTCCAGTATATATATATCAATTTTTTAAATAACAAATAAAAAAGAAAAAGAAAAAGAAAAAGACATGACTAGTGTAGAGACGATCAAATGATGAACAAGAGAAGAAGAAAAAAACAAGAGAAAAAGATTTGGGAGATTGGTGTTTTGTAAAGAGAAAGATATGTTTTTCTCTCACACTACAAAACACCAATCGCCCAAATCTTTTTTTTCTTGTTTTTTGCTTCTTCTCTCTATTCATTTGATCCTCTCTCTACTAGTCTCATCTCTGTGTCTTTTTTTTTTTTTTTGTTGCTTTATTATTTAAGAAACTGATATATATACTAAACATGCACAAAAACACATAAATGTACAGTAGCCATAAATCATTGAGAGAAGATAGATTGAAAAGAAATCTTCGAAACCCATCTTTCTTCCAATCTGCTCAACAGAATGTACCGTTCCATCGATGGCGGGAACGTGAAATGCCAAAAAAAAGTCACCGGAGAAGTCTTCAATTCTTGTTTCTTTGTCCTTGACACTACTGCAGTGAAACATTAAGTCCTCGATTCCCCTCAACATTTTCATAGAAAAAATTCGATAAAGAAAAATTTTGTCCCGACACAGAGAAATTTCTCTAATTTCACAAAGAAATTTTGAAATTTCTATGGTATAATCATAGAGAAGTTTCATCAAGAGACTTTATCTAATAAAAAATAAATATTGGATCTTTTCTACTATCCAAACTTGGAGAGGGGTGTTTTATTAATTTTCTCATTTTAAAATAGCTTTTTGACCATTTAAAAGATAATACAAATTAAGAATAATTTTTTTTAATTGTATGAGAAAACGTGAAGAAAATTCATTAAGAAATTTTTTGAGTTTTGCTTAAAGTATGAAATTAATCTCATTCCATGACTTGAATCAATAAAATTTTAAAGTTAATTTAAAAAATCTTATTTGTTTTTAAATTAAATAATTCGAAAAACATTAGTATATCTTGACTATATTTTCCTATCTTTGTTTCTTGAGAGATAACAAAGTCATGGCAGCAGTGTCGGGGACGAAGACATAGCGAGCCTCCACCGAGCATGTCTCTTCGAGAATTGGATGGAAAAAAAAGTTCACGACAAGGTTTCTGGTCAACGATGCCAATTGGTGCTAAAATTGTGACACTAATGTTCCATTCTTCAGTTCCTCTTCAAGTTCTTCAAATTATGGTTTTGGTGCGCTCTCAATCTTATCCTTCGACACTGAGTTTTGAGGGAAATCGAGGACTTATTGTTTCACCGCAGTATTGTTGAGGATGAAGAAACAAGAATTGAAGACTTCTTTGGTGACTTTTTCTTGGCATTTCTTATTCCCGCCATCGATGGAACGGTATATTTCGTCGAGAAGATTAGATGAGAATGATGGGTTTCGAGGATTTCTTTTCAATCTATCTTCTCTCAATGATTTATGGCTACTGTACATTTCTTCTCTGTACATATATGTATTTTTGTGCATGTCCAGTATATATATTAGTTTCTTAAATAAGAATGAAAAAGGAAAAAGAAAAAGATAGGGCTAGTATAGAGAGGATAAACTGATGGCTAGAGAGGAGATGCAAAAAACAATAGAAATAAATTTGGGAGATTGGTGTTTTTCAAAGAGAAATGTTTTTCTCTCTCTCTACAAAACACCAATCGCCTAAATCTTTTTTTCTTGTTCTTTGCTTATTCTCTCTGTTCATCATTTGATCCCCTCTCTACTAGTCTTGTCTCTCTCTATTTTTTTTCTTTATTATTTAACGAACTGATATATACTGGACATGCACAAAAATACATATATGTACGGAGACGATATGTACAATAGCCATTAATCATTGGGAGAAGAAAAATTGAAAAGAAATCCTTGAAACCAATCATTCTCTTCCAATCTTCTCAACGAAATGTACCGTTCCATCGATGGCAGGAACGAGAAATGCCAAGAAAAATTCACCGGAGAAGTCTTCAATTCATGTTTCTTCATCCTCGACACTACTGCGGTGAAACAATAAGTCCTCAATTTCCCTCAACATTTTCACAGAATAAATTCGATAAATAACAATTTCGTCCCGACACAGGGAAATTTCTGTGATTTCACGAAGAAATTTTGAATTTCTCTGGTATGACCATAGAGAAATTTCATTGAGAGACTTTAGCTAATAAAAAAAAAAAATTGGAGAGGGTTGTTTTACTAATTTTTCAATTTTGAAATGGCTTTTTAACCATTTTAAGAGATAATAAAAATTAAGGATGGATTTTTTAATTGTATGAGAAAACGAGAGGAAAATTTATTAAATTTTTTTTTGAGCTTTGCTAAGAATATGAAATTAATCTCATTCCATGACTCGAATCAATAAAATTTTAATGTTAATTTTAAAAATCATATTTGTTTTTCAATTAAATAATTCAAAAAACATTAGTATATCTTGATTATATTTTCCTCTCTTTGTTTCTTGAGGGATAACAAAGTCATGGCAACAGTGTCGAGGACGAACACATGGCGAGCCTCCGCCGAGCATGTCTCCTCGAGAACTGGATGGAAAAGAAAGTTCACGACAAGGTTTCTGGTCAACGATGCCATTTAGTCTGAAATTGCGACACTAATGCTCTATTCTTCAGTTCCTCTTCAAGTTCTTCGAATTTTGGTTTTGGTGCGCTCTTAATCTCATCCTCTGACACTGAGTTTTGAGGGAAACCGAGGACTTATTGTTTCACCACAGTAATGTCAAGGACGAAGAAACAAGAATTGAAGACTTCTCCCAGTGACTTTTTCCAGGCATTTCTTGTTCCCGCCGTCGATGGAACGGTACATTTCGTCGAGAAGATTGGAAGAGAATGATGAGTTTCAAGGATTTCTTTTCAATATATGTTCTCTCAATGATTTATGGCTACAGTAAATTTCTTCTCGATACATATATTTATTTTTGTGTATGTCCAGTATATATATATCAGTTTCTTAAATAATAAAGAAAAAAACAAAAAAAAGAGAAAGAGACATGACTAGTAGAGAGGGGATCAAATGATGAGCAGAGAGAAGAAGCAAAGAACAAGAAAAAAAAAAAATTTGGGCGATTGGTGTTTTGTAGAGAGAAAAAAACATATCTTTCTCTTTATAACACACCAATCTCCCAAATCTTTTTTTTCTTGTTCTTTGTTTCTTCTCTCTGTTCATCATTTGATCCCCTCTATACTAGTCCTGTATTCTTCTTTTTATTTTTTCTTTGCTATTTAAGAAACTGATATATATTTATATATATATATTGGACATGCACAAAAATACATATATGTATAGAGAAGAAATGTACAGTAGCCATAAATCATTGAGAGAAGATAGATTGAAAAGAAATCCTCAAAAGCCATCATTCTCTTCTAGTCTTCTCGACGAAATTTACCGTTCCATCGATGGTGAGTAATGAGAAATGCGAAGAAAAAGTCACCAGAGAAGTCTTCAATTCTTGTTTCTTCGTCCACGACACTACTGCGGTGAAACAATGAGTCCTCGATTTCCTTCAAAACTCAGTGTCGGATGATGAGATTGAGAGCGCAACGGAAATAGAATTTGAAGAACTTGATGAGAAACTGAAAAATAGAGCATTAGCGTCGCGATTTGAGCACCAATTGGCATCGTCGACCAGAAACCTTGTCATGAACTTTCTTTTCCATCCAGTTCTTGAAGACACATGCTTGGCGAAGGGTCGCCATGTCTTCGTCCTCAACACTGCTACCATGACTTTGTTATCCCTCAAGAAACAAAGATAGGAAACTATAGTCAAGATATACTAATGTTTTTAAAAATATTTAATTTAAAAACAAATATTATTTTATAAATTACCTTTAAAATTTTATTGATTCAAGTCATGGAATGAGATTAATTTCATGGTTTAGCAGTGCACAAAAATTTTCTTACCGAATTTTCTTCACGTTTTCTCATACAATTAAAAAATCCATTCTTAATTTTTGTTATCTCTTAAAATGATCAAAAAGCCATTTTAAAATGGGAAAATTAGTAAAACATCCCTCTCCAACTTTGAATAGTAGGAGAGATACAATATACATTTTTTATTAGCTAAAGTCTCTCGATGAAACTTCTCTATGATCATTCCAGAAAAATTTCAAAATTTCTTTGTGAAATCAGAGAAATTTTTCTGTGTCAAGACAAAATTATTCTTTATCGAATTTTTTCTGTGAAAATGTTCAAGGAAATCAAGGACTTACTATTTCACCGCAGTAGTGTCGAGGACGAAGAAACAAGAATTGAAAACTTCTCTGGTGACTTTTTCTTGGCATTTCACATTCCTACCATCGATGGAACAGTACATTTCATCGAGAAGATTGGAACTGAATGATTGGTTTTGAGGATTTCTTTTCAATGTATCCTCTCGTAATGATTTATGGCTACTGTATATTTCTTCTCTCTATATATACGTATTTTTGTGCATGTCTAGTATATATATCAGTTTGTTAAATAACAAAGGAAAAAGAAAAAGAAAAGGACCGAGACTAGTATAGAGAGGATCAAATGATGAAAAGAGAGAAGAAGCAAAAAATAAGAGAAAAAGATTTGGGAGATTGGTGTTTTATAAAGAGAAAGATATGACTTGAAAAGATATGTCTAGGCTCGCTTTTGTTGTAACCAAGCAATGACTTGAAAAGATGTAAGCCTATAAGACATATGACCTGTTTAGTTTTCTGTTCTCCTATCATTGTAACACATGTTGTAGATTCAGGATGAACAGTTTGTGAATATATATCGCATAGGTTATCTTTTGTAAATGAACTTTGATGAATGAAGGCCTATTATTTCTATTATCCTTCCGCTCATGGGTTGTATTTTTTGTATTATTTTGGGGACGTTACAACTTGGTATCAAAGCGTACCGGGTTTGAATACTTTGGGTACGTGGGAAGTGATCATTACCATAATGGGTTTGTCTCGCTTAGTTGAGACGTTAGTATGTGTTGTATGCTTATGTGATAACATGCTTAGATAACTATATGGGTATGAGATTTAGTTCCTGAGATATTCATCGAGTCTACGGGATTTTTGAAAATCCTATTAGAAGAGCACTTGATCACTGCTGTTTCTAATTGGAACTCTAGCAACGTTGCAGGACGATCATTATCTAGAAAGGAAATTCGTATGTGTTTACGTGACTATGTGCTTATATGGAGTGAATTCCTGTTGTCCAACGCATTAGGACGCGAGTGAGTTAGCTTCGGCACATTTGTAAATGTGCTAATCTCTTTTATTACCTTCATTAGAATGTCAGGATGTGGACGTGGTGGTGGTAGGCATGGTAGGCCTAGAAGGCACGAGGTGCCCATATCGGATGATAATCCGGCATAAGAGGAAGGAGTTGGTCATCCAATGTGGCCAAACCAGTGGGCCAACAGGCCATGGGCGCCTTAGCCTGCGAAATGGCCGGAGCATTGCAGGAATCTATGGACATTCTCAGGGTTGAGAATCAAGTCCAAGCACAAGTAACTAAAGCAGGGCCATCCTTTCTGAAGATAGTTTTTTCCGATCAAATCTGGATGAGTTTTTAGGTGATCCCAAGGAGCTACTGAAGGCAGATGAGTGGCTAGAGCAAATAGTAAAGACGTTCGAGATGCTTGGCATCTAGGACGACCAGTTGAGGGTGACCTTGGCGTCTTTCCAGCTGAAGGGGGATGGTTGTCAGTGGTGGAAGTATCCGCGTGGGCGCATTGGAGTGACTTGGGAGGCTTTTGTTAACGCGTTCCAGGACAAGTTTCTACCTCCCACGATTAGGGAAAAGTTGAGAGACCAGTTTTCCAAAAGGAAATTTCTACATAACTTATAAGTGTGCATCGTAGAGTCATCATTTGTGCATCATAGAATCATAGGATTTGTAAATTTTCTTTGCAGGAATTGGAAATAAAATTAAAATAAAATAAATTTCTTTGTAAAAAAGAAACTTCTATATAAGTGTGCATCATAGTGTCATAATTTGTGCGTCGTAGAATCATAGAATTTGTAAATTTTCTTTGCAGGGATTGGAAATAAAATTAAAATAAAATAATTTTCTTTGCAAATAGGAAACTTCTATATAAGTCAGCATTGTAGAGTCATAATTTGTGTCGTAGAATCATAGAATTTGTAAATTTTCCTTACAAGGATTGGAAATAAAATTAAAATAAAATAAATTTGTATAGAAGTTTCCTTTTTGCAAAGAAATTTTCACAACCAATCATTTCTAGCCCTTGGATGGATTGAATCAATCTAACGGTCCGCAACTCTGCTCCTATGCATACATTTACAAATTAAAAAATGTTCATGTGCCAAAACTCCTATATATATATACCTTTTTTGAAATCTAAAAAATTAAAGCCCTTCCCAAAATCTTTTGCAACCAATCACATCTCTCTCTCTTTGTTTTTCTGATCTTTCCTTTTTCTTCTTATTGTTTTTGGGTTTGTTTTTGCTTTTGTTTTGGGTTTGTTGCAAAGATGAATGATCCAAAGTATGCTTATCCTTACCCTCCTCCTCATCTTGATGCCCCGCCTAAACCAGTAATTCCATCTGGGTCGATAGATTTGGGTGGTTTTTCGGCCTCCAACGCGACCCAAGTTCCGCCGCGTTCCCAATCAATGATTCAAATTCTCGATCATTTTGATACAGCCGCTGCCACCACCACTGAGCCTTCTAAATTAGTAGCCCAAGCTCCTCCTCATCCTCCTCGTCTTGATGCCCCGCCTGAACCGGTAATTCCACGCAATGCCCAGGAACAAGACCTAGGATTGCCGAAGCCAGTTGTAGCGTTCTGCTTGACAGCAGCTTTTGAAATCGCCTTCCGATCCGCCCAAACTCGTAAACACTACCCTATAACCTTCCAATTACTGTGTCTCTTCATGGTGTTTGCACTCGCTTTTCTTATTGTTGCTAAATACATCGTTGCCAACTACCCAAAACCAAGCCGCTTGCTTGAGCACGCTGGACTACTCTGTGGAGTTACCGCTTTCTTTGTGACCAAACATATATAAATATTAAATGTGACCAAAAGCAGCTAATAATAATTAAAATTAATATCCATAAAAAAGCAACTTGAATGACAATCCCGTGCTACAGGATTAGCATTAGGGGTTCACAGTGGTAGAGGGCAATTGCAGATAGAAATGGCAAGCAATGAAAGAGCATATACGATCTAGGAAATGAGCTTGAGGCAGAGAGGGAAAGAGACGGTGATGGCCACAAAAAAAATAGTAACTTCACAGAGTAGTCCAACGTGCTCAAGCAAGCGGCCTGGTTTTGTGTAGTTAGCAACAACGAGAAAAGCGAGTGCAAACACCATTAATAGACACAACAATTGAAAGGTTATAGGGTAGTGTTTACGAGTTTGGATAGATCGGAAGGCGATTTCAAAAGCTGTTGTCAAGCAGAACGCTACAACTAGTTTCGACAATCCTAGGTCTTGTTGCTAAGCATTGCGTGAAATTACCGGTTCAGATGGGGCATCAAGATGAGGAGGAGCTTGGGCTACTGATTTAGAAGGCTCGGCGGTGGTGGCAATAGTTGTATCAAAATGATTGAGAATTTGAATCATTGATTGGGAAGGTGGCGGAGCTTGGGTCCCCCAGTGTTCTTGGGTCGCGTTAGAGGTCGAAAAACCACCCAAGTCCGTCGACCCAGATGGAATTATTGGTTTAGGCGGGGCATCAAGACGAGGAGCAGGGTAAGGATAACTTACTTTGGATAATTCATCTTTGCAACATAAACCCAAAACAAGAAAAACAAAAACAAAAACAAACCCAAAAACAAAAAGAAGAAGAACAACAACAACAAAAAGAAGAAGAAGAAGAAGAAGAAGAAGAAGAAGGAAAGATCGGAAAAATAGAGAGATAGATGTGATTGGTTGCAAAAGATTTTTGGAAGGGCTTTAATTTTTTGGATTTCAAAAAAGGTATATATATAGGAGTTTTGGCACATGAACATTTTTTTAATTTGTAAATGTATGCATAGGAGTAGAGTTGTGGACCGTTAGATTGATTCAATCCATCCAAGGGCTAGATATGATTGGTTGTGAAAATTTCTTTGCAAAAAGGAAACTTTTATACAAATTTATTTTATGTTAATTTTATTTCCAATCCCTGCAAAGAAAATTTGTAAATTTGTAAAGGTATTTGCAAATTTGTAAAGGTATTTTATTTTAATTTTATTTCCAATCCCTGCAAAGAAAATTTACAAATTTACAAATTCTATGATTCTACGACGCATAAATTATGACTCTATGATGCAGATTTATATAGAAGTTTCCTTTTTGCACAGAAAAATATTTTATTTTAATTTTATTTTCAATCCCTGCAAAGAAAATTTACAAATTTACAAATTCTACGACGCACAAATTGTGACACTACGATGCACACTTATATAGAAGTTTCCTTTTTTCAAGGAAATTTATTTTATTTTAATTTTATTTCCAATTCCTGCAAAGAAAATTTACAAATTTACAAATTCTATGATTCTATGACGCACAAATGATGACTCTACGTTGCCTATAGTTGAGTGGAAGTGGGAGCATGTCACGATAGATTTTGTTGTGGGTCTTCTGAGGACTCAACGGGGTAGTGATGCCATTTGGGTGGTAGTTGACCGGTTGACCAAGTCAGCGCACTTTATATCTATGCGTGTGAGCGATTCGGTAGACTATCTTGCCGACCTTTACATTAGGGACATAGTGAGGTTGCACAAGGTCCCTGTGACGATTATTGCGGATAGAGATCTGCTTTTCACAGCTCGGTTGTGGAAGAGCTTGCAGAGTGCCTTGGGCACTAGATTGGCCTTTAGCACTGTGTATCATCCTTAGACTGATGGGCAGTCCGAGCGTACCATTCAGATCCTTGAGGATATACTTCGAGGTTGTGTCATTGATTTTAAGGTGTCGTGGGAGAGACACTTGCCCTTAGTGGAGTTTGCCTATAATAACAACTTCCAATCGAGTATTGGCATGGCACCATTTGAGGCCTTGTATGGCTGACCGTGTAAATCTTCGATGTGTTGGGCCGAGGTGGATGATGTACCTTTGTTGGGTCCAGAGTTGGTTTGGCAAATGACGGAGAAAGTGACACTTATTCGTAAGAGGTTGGTTATGGCTTAGAGTCGTCAAAAAAGTTATGCTGACCGTAGGAGGAGACCCTTGTCTTTTAAAGTGGGAGACCATGTGTTCTTGAAGATATCACCCAAGAGGGGTTTAATGAGATTTGGGAAAAGTGAGAAGTCCCCTCGATTTATTGGACCTTTTGAGATCCTTGAGCGGGTCGGAGAGGTTGCTTACCGTTTGGCGCAACCGCCACAACATTTTCGGGGTTCATGATGTGTTTCATATTAGTTTGCTTCGGAAGTATGAGCTGGATCCATCGCACGTGTTGGATTGGACCGACTTAGAGGTAGATGAGGATTCCTTGTATGAGAAGAGACCGGTGAGAGTCTTGGATACACGGGACCAAGTCTTGTGAGGTAAGATGATACCCTTGGTTAAGGTATTGTGGAAACATCACGGAGTTGAGGAAGTAACTTAGGAGCATGAATTGAAAGTCCGTGAAAAATATCCGAACTTATTTGTTGATGTTTGAACGTATACTGAGATTTTGATTATGTTAATGAAATGTAAAAGCATTGTATATGTTTTAGAAATACAAGGACATTGTACATATTGTGGATGTTTTGGAAGCACGGATTCAATATAAGCATTGCATATATTTTGAGAATATGGAATATTGTATATGTTGCACCACTTTGGAAACATCGTATATGTTGCGTAAATTTGGGAAATTGGGCTTATCACAAACATTGTTAATGTTTTGGGAATATATGAATTGTGTGTCAATGTCGGAACTTACGTATTGAGTTAATGAGAATGAATGATCGGAAAATGAGTCATAGTGAGGGAATTGAATGGTTATCATTGTTGTAGTTAGTTCTAACTTAGTTTTTAAAACTTGATTTGAAATTTCGAGAATGAAATTCCTTAAGAGAGAAGGTTATAACGATTCCGGTTTTGACCCGACTTTTGTTGCATTCCGGACTTGGGCTTATGGTTTCTGAATGTTATTCATTGTTGTCTTTCCCCTTATTCCTCCTTAAATGTGGTTATTGGATTGTAGTTGTGTGTTTGGAACAGGTTGGTGTAGACACCCCATTTTTGATCGACCTTAAGACTCAGACGTCACCGGTTGAGCGCTCGGTGATGTTGCATGTCGTGCTCGTTCAGAAGTCTCAGAGTCGCGGCCGTGCACCCTGCCTCCGGACTTCCGAACTTTCTTCTGTGCCTTGTCTCGGTTTGCGAACCAGACTCGGTTTTCTCTGTTTTCTTTCCTAAGGGGAGGGAGTGGTCCCGTAGACTATCTCTCAGTGGCCGTGAGCTACTTTTTGTGGCCGTAGGCCATTTTGCCCATTTCGGAGCTCGGTTCCCGGTTTTCGGGACCGTCAGGCCGTGTGCCTCGGTTCGGGACCGCCCAACCATCTCCGATTTCTCCGGTTTTCGGTGGGGACCTCTGTTTTTTTATTCTGAGGAACACTGGGGCCCCTGATGCCCACTTCGTGGCCGTACGCCACTTTCGGTGCCCGCAGCCGGTTTTCGGGACCCCGAACCGCGCGGTTTAGGCCCCGAGCATTCATTTTGCATCAGTTTTCTCCGGTTTTCGGCGGGGACCTCTGTTTTGTCATTCCGAGGAACACTGGGGCCCCTGATGCCCACTTCGTGGCTGTATGCCACTTTCGGTGCCCGCAGCCGGTTTTCGGGACCCCGAACCGCGCGGTTTAGGCCCCGAGCATTCATTTTGCATCAGTTTCTGTTCAATTTTGGCAGGTACCTCTGTTTCAATACCAGGAAGATCACTGGGGGCTGGGAGGCCAGCAATTATCCCAGATAACCAGTTTCGCTCCTCCGGCGCCCGTTTTGCTCACTTCCGGGCCAATGTTGAACACCCTGGGGTTATTTTCTTCCAACCAAAGCTACATATTTGTGATCAGGGGACATGGGAGGACCCTAAAAGTGCATGGTCGGCCAGCAATTGTGAGTTTCATTTTTGAGCCTCTCCTTCAAATGCAATGTTGTGATTCCTGTTTCAATGTTGCCAAATTCCAACCTTGGATCCTTGTTCTACACACATGGGAGGACACCAAAAAGTGGTGGTCGGCCAGTAATTGTTGTTTTCATTTTTGAGCCTCTCCTTCAAGTGCAATGTTGTGACTCCTGCTTCAAAGTTGCCAGATTCCAACCTTGGAACCTTGTTCTACACACATGGGAGGACACCAAAAAGTGGTGGTCGGCCACTAATTCAACTTTTCATTTTTGCCCTTGGCTGGCCGGCCATGGGAGGTGGCTGGCCGGCCATAAGGGGTGGCTGGCCGGCCACTTGCAGCAAAAGTACCTAGCCGGCCTGCTTCTTCAGTTTGAGTGCTTTACAGCTGTCCAGCTACTTTTTCCAAATATCTTCTGCCTCCGGGGATATTTTGGGAGGGAAAGCTTGGATGCATTTCCCTCCCTTTTACACCCCTTTCTTGCCCATTTAAGTGGCTGGCCATCATCTTCTCTAAGGTTAGAAGTTTTCACCTCAAGAACCCTTAAGCATTTGCCTCCATTTTCATAGCCAAAACCCTAAAACAAAGCTTCAAGCCTTGCTCCTTCCTTCATCAACACCAAGCACCATCATCACCATCTCCATTCCAGCAGCAAAGGAGTGATTTTCAGAGGTTAAGAAGCAAGAAATTCAAGCCAACAAGCATCCAAAGTGTAGTCTTCTAAGGTAAAGCTCCATTTCCCTTTTTTGAGCACAATTTTGCCTCAATTCTTTACTCTATTTGCTTTCAGTTTTGGGCTCTGACCCCTACTGCTTTTTGGCTTATTTTGAGCCCCTCTACAACATTGTAGAAGGGCTCAACCCTGTTTGGTGTCTCTTTCATATACTTCCTTCAATATCACTCTTTATGCCATAAAATTGCATGCTTTGTTTGACTTTTGAGTGGTCTGATTTCGAGCATACTATATACTGTGGGTAGGCTTATTTTGAGCCCCTCTTCAACATTGAAGAAGGGCTCAACCATGTTTGGTGGCCCTAGCATGCACTTCCTTTGAAATTCTTCCATTTTACCGTAAAATTGCATGCTATTTTTAGCCTATTTGTGATCTGAGTTGGAGCATGAAACATACTGATATTGTGCTTATTTTGAGCCCCTATTCAACATTGAAGAAGGGCTCAACCTGGTTTTCATCTTCTATCATGCACTTGCTTTGAATTCTTGTTCTACTCCCATTTTGCATGCTTCTTTAAGCTTATCATGCTTCTGTTTTGAGCCTCCATCAGGCTTGCAAAGTGCCTTATTTTAGTCCATTCTTTGTGTTTTGTTAAGGGCCTTAGGCGATTTGATGTTTTCTTTTGGTACTTGTTTTGTAATCCTTCATATTTTCCGTAAACTTGCATGATTTTTTAGGCCATTCTAGCTTCTATTTCCGGCCTTCATCAGGCTTAGAAAGTGTCTTGTTTTGGTCTATTCTTCAAGTTTTATTAAGGGTCTTAAGTTGTTTGGTCATTGCTTATGGTACCTCTCTTTATAGCCCTTGTTGGTCCATATATTGCATGCTATTTTGAGTCTATCTACATACTGATTTTGGATTTGTCATTCACTGTAAATATGCATATTTAGGGCTCCTCTTCAAAGTTGTAGAAGGAAATTTTGTGATTTGAATTTTCTATATACTACTTGCTTAATAAATCCCCTCTTTTCCCCCATTTTTGCATGCCATTGTTGCCATATCTATGCTCACAATTTGGCCATGTTTTGTACTAAAAAGATGCTATTTTTGGGGCTGCCTTGCTACTTTTTTTGCTGTCACGTGCCAATTTTGCATGTTTAGCATAGCCGTAGGCCATTTCGGATACTTAAAATCGCATTTCGGGATGATTTCATGCATTGATTGTCATTTCGTATCATTTCGGGGCTGTTTTCCCCTTTATTTAGCTGCTGAAATTTGGTTTGCATGCTTGCATATCATTTTCCATGTCATTTCATGCCTTAGTGCATTGCCTCGGTTTGCGTGCCCGTGGGCACGCACTTCGAGGCACTCCGTTTTCATTCATTGGCTTCCTATGTGAGTAGGCTGAGGCTCTCTCATGTGGGTGTAAGCCCATCATTGCATTTCTGTGCCATTTTCATGCTTGTTTATCATCACCTCGGTTTGCGTGCCCGTGTGCACGCATTTCGAGGCACTCCTCTTTTTGTCTCCCGGCATCTTATGTGAGTGCGGCTGAGGCTCTCTCATGTTAGTGTAAGCCCAACTTGCATTTTCCATGTCATTTGCATTGCGTATGCCACCGCCTCGGTTTGCGTGCCTGATTGCACGCATTTCGAGGCAGCTCATTTTATCCGACGGCAGCTTATGTGAGTGTGGCTGAGGCTCTCTCATGTCGGCATAAGCCCAATTTTGTATTTTTATTCCTTTACATCACCGCCTCGGTTTGCGTGCCCGTGTGCACGCATTTCGAGGCACTTCGGTTTTATCCGATTTGCATTTCATCATCGCTTCGGTTTGCGTGCCCGTGTGCACGCATTTCGAGGCACTTTGATTTTATCCGATTTGCATTTCACATCATCGCCTCGGTTTGCGTGCCCGTGTGCACGCATTTCGAGGCACTTCGGTTTTGTCCGGTTTGCATTTCATGCCATCGCCTCGGTTTGCGTGCCCGTGTGCACGCATTTCGAGGCATCCCATTTTCATAGCATTGTGTATGTTAGGATTGCATATTAGCTGCATTTCATGCATATCATGCATATTGCACGGGAAACGAGGCACGTTTCGTACTCCGAGCGGCGGAACGGGTCTCAATTCCCGAGTCACCGACACTCCGGATTACCCATGATGGAGTTAGGTTTATAGCATTCATGCATTCATCCTATATCAAGTTGTGCAATTCGGCTCCTCGGCCATCATGCATCGAGATGCGTGATTGGTGGCACGAGGATCGAGGCATGCATATATTTGTGAAATACATTGCTATGCCCTTTTCCTGCTCTCTGTTGCAGCAAAACCCAGAAACAGTAACTTTTCAGAGTCCGGCGCGTATTTCGAGAAATACTGCAAACAGAGGCTAATTGGGGCATCCCAGTGGATTTCCGCGCCAGGCAGCCCAACATGCATCCTCCATCAGAAGTAAGGCAGTCCCTGGCTTGCATGCCAGTTTTACTTCTTTTGTAATTAATTTGTTAATTAATTAGAATTTGTATATTTCAGACTGTAATATTCTTTTATTTCGGACTGTATTATTTATTTGGACCCTCTGCGCGAAGGCATAATTGTAATAAGGGTGGGTGAGTGTGATGTATGTCTCCCAACCCCCATTTCTTTCTCCCTTTTATTTACCCGCTTTTGATGGTTAGATATAGGGCATATTTCAATTAGCATACAGTATGATAGCATGTTTGCATTCATTCATCTGTTTTGCACGCACCGGGCTTGGCGCATCATACAAACTGCATCTGTATTTCAATTCCAAATTGAATACTTGATAGCTGTAGCATTTCATATGCCATGTTTAGAATAGCCGAGCCTGCTATAGTTTGCATTTTTGCATGTGTTGCATTAGGCAATCTGTGTATCTTAGGATCATGCATGATTTCTAATCAGCTTTTATTTTGGCTTGGAGTACTCGGTGAGTTTTATGCTTTAGCATCCTTGCATGCGTGTGAGTGTTGCCATGATAGCATGCTTACCATGAGGCTATGTGCTTATGTGATATAACTGCCTTGAATGCCTGTGGGTGGAGGTTGAGTTATCTGAAGTGGAACAAATCATTGACTGTTTGTTTTAAGCCCACTGGATAGTGGCAAAATCATTGTTTTCTTAAGCCCACTCGAGGGTGGCAAATCTGCATTTTCAGCCTACCTGCGGGTAGCAAACCATTTTCAAACAAACAAACATGAAATCTTTTGTTCCAATTCAGGCGATTCGGTCTATACTTGTTTGCTGCGAGCATCACATAGTAACCTAGGCTAATAACCGGAATAAGAACACACAATGTTTTCAAAATCAGATATCATGGTTAGTAGAGGCCGGTCTTTGACCGGGCGAGCGGGGGTGCTCACGATGTGACCTTCCCCAATCGTACCCAAGTTCCCGAGCCAACTTTGGTGATGACGGACACGTGGCCTTTTGGCACCGAGTCAGGGTTTCCTAAATTTCCCATTTTAAAATATTTAGGTGGCGACTCTGTTATCTGGCAAAGCAGTCCATGTTTGGCACTTCTTTCAAAAAAATCTGTTTTTCTTCAAAACGATTTGCCAGAGTTGGACTCTTTGGTTCAGATTTAGAACCGCAACAAAATCGAGTCCGAACTGTAGCGAGGTCCCTCGCGGGCTTGTTACAGTTGGTTGCTTGATTTTTCCAAACCTTTGTTGCCCAGATTTTTGCTCCTCTGCTCGAGCGGCAATTCTTGCACTCGAGCGGGCTTTGCAAACTCTCAATAATTTTGCAGACCTGCAAATACTGGAAGAGTGTATTATACGCTTGAGCGGCGTTTCCTACGCTCGAGCGGGTGGGCACTCGAGAGTATCCAATCTTGAGCTCGAGCGATGTCTTTCATCTGCAAAACTTCTGGAAATGTGCATTCTATGCTCGACCGTCACTTCTTGCGCTCAAGTGGAACAATATGTCTGACGCTCGAGCGTCACTTCTCACGCTCGAGCGTCACTTCTCACGCTCGAGTGGACTGCGTGTATATCAGTTCATAATAGCCACATTTTTTTACATCACTTTTTCATTCCTTTCTCTCTCTAAAACTCTCCAAAACCCTAGATTTTAAGGTTCTCTCTCTAACACTCATCTTCTCTCTATATTTTCACGTAGATCCATTGAGTTCTCCATCTTAGTGTCTTTGAGAAAAAGGTAGAGCATCTCAAGATCTTCATTTTGATTCGAATAAAGTTGGGTTTGAGCATCTTTGGAGTTTCATCCTTGCCTTGCTCGTCTTTTCTCTTTGAGATAGGGATTTTCTACACTTTTATGTGGTTTTTAACTTAGTTATTCATTGTTGTGTAACAATGGTGGGATATGAGAGTGTTATGGACAAACCTAGTGTTCGGGTATAAAATCAAAAGAGGAATTCCTAAGATGAATGTGTTATAAAGGGTTAGGGGGTTTGAATATGAGTTTCTATTGTGACAAAAATAGTAGATTTTGACCTTTGAGTTGATATTTGAGGGAAATGGAGCTTGCTCTAAAATGGTTCAAATATTTATTTTGTATAAATAAATGGAATTGGTGTTGTAGATATGAAATTGGATGAATGTTGATATAAATTGTGGAGTTGGATATGTATTACCTCACACCTATGGAAATTTGAATAAATTATCTGTCTTGGGATTGAATATCTGTATTGGGCTATCGGTGGAAGATAGCTATGATTGTTGTAGAAATTGCATGAGGATTCGGTGAATTAAAACTAATCTATTGTTAGTTATCATTAAATATAACTATGTTTTAAATACATTGTATATGTATGATGTTTGAGAGGAGAAAGGGGATGTACTCCATGTTTGGGAGGAGATGGACTCCATTGAAATTAAGTTGACCGGAGTGTCCTAGGTGAAAGTCCCAAAACTGCGCATATACATGGGTGCCGATCTTGCGAACAAAATTTTCGTAAAATGGCAGATTGAAGTATTTGTGTGGCAATTATGTTAATTGGAGAATCACTGAGTTGTAGTCTCAGTTGGGTTTTTGAAAGATAATGAAATTGGCTCATGAATTGAAGGAAAACGGATTTAGATATAAACTTGGTACTTTATGATTATATAAAATGTGGATGTTTTGTCACAAGCATTGTCTATGCACATTGTATTTGTATCTTTGTTAAATTTTATATATTTTGTTAAATTATTCCTATTGGACTTTGGCTCACCGTATTTGAGAAAAACCATTTTCAGGTATTAGTGATATGCCTCCGCCAAGGCAATAGTTTGAAGGGACATTTGGGAGCAAGAGTTTCTTTCTTTTGTTGTATTCTTTTGTATAGCCAAGGGCTTTAATTGTTTTGAGCTAGGCTCGCTTTTGTTGTAACCAAGCAATGACTTAGAAAGATGTAAGTCTATAGGGCATATGATTACCTGTTTAGTTTTCTGTTCTCTTATCATTGTAACACAAGCTATAGATTCAAGATGAACAGTTTATGAATGTATATCGCATGTGTTATCTTTTGTAAACGAACTTTGATGAATGAAGGCCTATTATTTCTATTATCCTTTCGCTCATGGGTTGTATTTATTGTATTATTTTGGGGACGTTACAAGTTCTGATAACAGAATATCAAAGTTTCCTTTTTTAATTATATTTATTTATTTATTTTAGGTGAGGGATAACCCTGCAGCATTGTTGGCTTTAAGCTGGTATTGGGCCTCTGGTGGAGTAGGATCCAAGGTTTTGCTTCACTCTGTCTTTTTCTCAACCTCATTTCTACCTATGTTTTGTTTTAGTTTCACTCATAAATATTTATGCTTTGGTTTCTTTGTTTTTCCACAGGATATGGTTGATCTTCCTTACAAGGATAGCCTATTATTATTTAGTAGGTATTTGTAACAGTTGGTCATGGAATCACTTGGGAAGGAGTTTGACCTAGATGTTAATCAGGTATGTCCAACCATCTTTGCCAACTCTTCTTGTTTGAACACGGAACAAATGTGATGTCCTAAAATATCATTATCTATTTAATTAGCATTAGTATTGTTTACCAATGAAGCATTTTGAATTTGTAACACCTCTGGCAGCTACAAAAAAGGTGTGATGTGAGACTATGGCTACGTATTTCAGATGACCATATATTTTTGTCACACTATAGAGTGTCAACTTGGAAGTGGTTCAGGAGGAAACAGCTGAATGGAGTAGGAATTTTGTTTGAGGAAATATTCCTTTTATCTTTATTTGGAGGCAATTTTTAAATATTTTGGTTTTTAGGAAGGACTCTTATAACATGTTAGCATTGTTGCATCTAGTTAGGCAGATGGCATGTAAATTGTAATAACAAATTTTCTAGCGACTTTGTACGTCATGTCTTTTTCTTAGCTCTGTCCAAGATTTTCATTTAAATAGCAATTTTCTTCAATTTTGCCCTCACTAGAAAGCAAAATTTGATGACTTAGTATCTATTAGAAATCTTGTTTCTTATTTTCGTATTCTATTCCCCATCCATCAATAAGGAATTGGAAATATTGGATTTCGATTTCCTAATTGTTAAAATGGCATTTGATCCTGCATTTCCAATGTGTAGACATTTTGATGTAGATGGATGGTGCACCTTTATCCATTAACCGAGTTCTATTACCTACATATAATGATTTAAGACATGACTATCCCTGTCCACAATAGACAAGATACATCTCTTGTTATATACGCCTTTAATTTATGTCAATGCTCAATAGCCCCTTTGGTAATCATGCTAGAATAAAATTTATGTTGTTTTTCTTTGGAATTTGAAGTTATCAACTAGCTATTAAAGCTTCAACAGTTAATCAAGCATGATATTTAAAATACCATGTCTAGCCTAGGCAAGGACGTCTTGGTTGCCCAAGCCCCTGCTTTTACTATGTGTTGATGTTTATTTTGATCACTTATGCTAGCCTTTTTTTTTTTTTTCCTCTCTTTTTTGCTCTTTTCTTGACCTCTATAGGTGAATCATGGACTTTCTGTTTATGGAAATAAAGGGAGCACAGATTAGCATGCGTGAGCTTTTGTTCTCATGTAGTACCTTATATCATATACCTATAGATGTAGACCATATTTAAATCTTCCATTTCTTTTCTACGGCTACATTCAACAACTGAGGGAGGGTATGCACAACTTTGTGACGTTCATTGAAGTCCTGTGTGATAGATCCCCTGGCCATGATTGGGAGCTTGAACCAGGGGTCACATGCGGTGACTACCCATTTGGTATGTTACAGGTCAGTTTTCTGATCCATCTATTAGTTTGATATATCAAGATTGGTTATGTGCTGATCTGTTTTGTTTTTGTATAGATATGATCGTTGAATCGACAAGTGCTGCTTTGAAGAGATCAAGGGCGACTTGTTTTTTCGGTTCTTGTCGATCTACATATATGCTTGACGTATGGTTTGGATTTACTGAAATCAACACAAATCTGCTCAGTTTTTGGTGGTTATGGAGAAGATCTAGAGGTATTTTTAGAGTTTAGTATAGATCTTGAATGTTAATGTTTTAGAATTGGCTTAACTGGATCGAGTAATCATAGTTGAACTCGTTGCCGATAAATTTCCTATGGAGACTCTTGTTGTTGTTGCTCAGCATCAGAATCAATACTACGGTAGAAGCAGCAGGGCTCATAATGGCCCTGCAAGATTTGGATCATTTGGATCCCCTCCTTCGATAGGTTTCAAAGAATCACCCTTGTCACCCTCCAATATTTATTGTCTCTCCCCTTGTAAACGAGTGAGAAAGACATATATACAAATCTCCCTTGGTGGAGGTTCATGTATGATTGTTAATTTATTATGTCACAAAACAATTGATCCCATAAATTAGAGATAGCTTGCTCTGAGATAACGTGCTTTTCCATTATTTGTAACTTATTTGATTATAAATGACTATTGATTATTTAATGAGGTTATTTTTAGTTGATTCTTATTATTTGATTCTTCTTTTTGAATTTTGGGTTACAAGGATGTCCAAAGGGTGCCACACCTAAGTACAGCTTCAAGCCTCTTGTGCCAAGGTTGTCCGATACAAAGCCTAATATTGATGTTGAGAAAATGCTTTTTTAGAGATTCTGTTTGAAGAAACTGTTGCTATTCTTCATTTGAACTATTTTTACTTTGATTTGAATTTGGAAACTTTTAGTTTTAATTTTTGTAAAATATTACCTTCTATATACTCATTATGGTTTGTGAATAGAGTGCCTTTGATGTGTGGATGTCAATTTTTTTTAATATGATTGGATGACATTTAATTTTGTGCATTTTTAGCTATGAGATTAAACGATTACAAAATTCTCAACTTTGATTTTTTAACAACGAAAATGTGTTGTAGAGAAAGTTATGTCTTTTAGCAACCAAATATCATTGTCGTTAAAAATGTCATTATTTTGTTTTTCGCGACCAAATTAGGACATTTTATGACAAAGTATTAGCGACCAAATATTTAGTCTTGTAAAATCAAACATTTTGTGACAATATAAAATTGGTCGCTAATTGTCATTTTCAGCGACATGTTCAAAAATTCGTCGCTAAAGACTTTTCTAGCAACACTTCTAGTGACTTTTTTAGTGACAAAATTAATTTTGTCACAAAAATCATTTAGAGACCAAAATAATAGTTTTAGCGACCAAAATAATTGGTTGCCAAAAGTCTTATATGTTGTAGTGTATGTTGATTTTTGGCTATTTTTTTATAAAAGAAAACATTAATTGGCTATTAAAAATTGAAATTTAAAATTTAAATCATAGTTAACAAAGCACTTAATGAATATTCACCTATGATTTAGAAATTCAAATTTTAAAATTTGATACCTAATAAAATACACATGATTTAAGGAATTGATTTCCATACTTGTTCAAAAACAAAAGGAATTGATTTCAATAATTTTAAAAAAAAAATTCTATATATTATCTAAGCAAAATAGGATTTTTAGTCAGAAGAAATAAGAGAGCTCCCAAGTGCTCAATCTAAATTTCTTGATTTTTCAATTTAAAAAAATAATTGATAAATCACACAATGCATTTTTCATTCCTAAAATCATTCCTTCCTTACAATCAAACAAACAAGGAGTTTTCTAATAAAAAATAATATTTAATAAATCATACACTCAAGGAGTTTCCCAAGTAAAAAACAATTAGAGAATTATTAAAAAGTCCAAGATAAGGAAAGTATCTGCCATTAGGTCCAGTGGATATTTTTTGTTGGTGAAATGTCCACCATTTGTGAAACAATTTGGTAAGAAGTCTTTTTGTTTTACTGGAAGGATATTTTATTTTTAATTTTACCCCTTAATTTATCTGTTGATTGTTTTTTATTTGTTTTTGAATTTTTGTTGATTATCTGTTCAAATTTATATCTATATGTTCAAATTATTTTCTATCTATTCAAATTTATATGTATCTGTTCAATATTTGTTCAATTTTTCCCATTATCTATTTAAATTTATATCTATCTATTCAAAAAAAAAAAAAATTCCTTATATGTTCAAATTTTATCTGTCCAAAATTTTATTTGTTCAATTTTTTTTATCTATTAAAATAACAATTCATTGTGAATATTGAACTCTCAGATTATCCTATCTGTCCAACAAGAACAAGGAAAAAAAAAACTCTTAGATTATCCACTATTTGCTGGAAACAATCTGTCTGTGTCAATTTTTTTTCATCTATTGCAATCATCAACGACAACAACAACATCATCAACAACAACAACAACAACAACAACAACAACAACAAAGAACAAATAGATAATCAAATTCTAGGAAGAAAAAAAAAAAGATAATCAAATCATCATCAACAACAAGAAGCCTGATAGATAATAAAAAAAGAAAAAGAAAAAAAAAAGAATAGATAGTCTTGTCACTGGGCATTGTCCATCAGGTTGCAAAATAAAGCAAAATCCACAATGTAAATCTAATAGAGTCATAGATCTAACAATAACATTATCAAATATGAAGAAAAAATAAAAAATTAGGGTTTGTGGACGATAGATTGGAGAGATAATCTCACCTGAATGCCATGTTCGAAATGACATAGAACCACCAGCGCCACCGTCCTGGAATTGCTGCTGAAACAAAATCACCTCCGCAAGAGGTCGCTCGTAAATGGAGCTTTCGACATAGGGTTTCAATTAAAATCTGTGCACCATGAACGATTCTGATCTCTAATCTCCCGAGATCGACCTACGTGAACCGTTGTGGAATCGACGACGATCAATTAGGGCTTGTGGTAGTCATCTTGATCGAAGAGACGTCTTCAGAGATGTCGATGGTGGAGTCAACGACGGCGAAGGAGGCGGAGGACTCTAAACCACCGTCCTCTCCGGTATCGTCGAAGTATGTGTTGTCCATCTTAGCTTCTTGATCACTCATCTTTGGGCTCTCTCTCTCTCTCTGTACAACTAAAAGCGTGGTTGATTTCCAATGACTTCGGCCTGGTTTATATAGGAAGAAGTTTGATGGCTATTAAGGGATGGTTTGGTTATGATTTAGGATTTCAGATTTCAAAATTTGATAATGTGGATGTTTGGAAAGCGGCTATTTTAGAGACTTTTGATTTTTTGGCTATTTTAATAGGTTATTTTGGTTTTTGCGTGTGGGAAGAAGAGATGAATTTTTATTTGAGCTGTTATATTGAAAAATGTGTTGAAATGATATTTGAAATTAAAATGACGTTTGAAGTTAAAATGACAACTTTGTCCTTAACCTCACATTTTTCAAAATTAATTTAAAAGGGCAAAATCGTAATTTCTGCCTCAAAGACTAGGCTGTTACAATTTTGTGCCCACACACTATCATGACAGTGTAGGGCTGCCCACTACTGCCGGCTTTGCTTTGTTTTTTTTTTTTAATATAAATCATTGATTTAAAATTTTTGAGACTTTTTGACTTTTTTAGTGGTTGAGTCTATTTTTAGCCTCAAAAGTGGGTTCCAAACACCCCCAATAAAATATTCATCATTTTAAGGAATTGTTTCTTATAATAAAAAAAAACAATTTATATATTATATAAGTAAAATAAAATTTTTAGTGGGAAGAAATATGAGAATTCCAAGTGTTCAATCTAAATTTTTTAATTTTTTAATTTAAAAAAATAATTAATAAATTACACACTCAAACACCTTTTTAAACAATGAATGCATTTTCCATTCCTAAAATCATTCATTCCTTACAATCAAGGAAACAAACAGTCGTCTAATTAAAAAACAATAATTTAAAAATCATACACTCAATGAGTTTTCTGAGAAAAAAACAAAAATAAATCAGACACTCAAAAAATATTTTGCAATAAATATTTTCTATTAAAACATTTTAAATTCTTAACCATAAAGTATAAAATGACTTATAGCAAAAATATTTATGAATTAATTCCTATATTTTAGTGTACCCAAGTTTAGATTTTGAAATTGCTTATTTTCTTTTCAAATTCCTAAATTTGAATTTTGAAATAGATTTGTTTCATTTCCTTTTCGAATTTGTGAGAGCCAATGCATTTAGGAAGATTAGGGAGATTAGAAAAGGGGTTTTTTTTTTCCATTTATTTATCATTCCTTTTTGAAAATCATAAATTATGGGCTTATTTATATTTTTAAAATTGATAGTTTAATAGATTAGCATTTATATAATTTATTTTTAATTATAAATATTCAAAAAATTACTATGAAAAATTAGAGCACTCACAAGGCTCTTAGTTAAAAAGACTTTTTGGCTTTATATATATAGACAGATAGATATATAATTAAATTCTAGTGAACGGTTTATCATATTAAATTTTGAAATGGAAAAATATATCTTCTTTCTAAAAAGTGATAAATTATGGAACAATTACCTTCTAGAGAATTGCTTCCATATAATGTCACAAATTTAAATTTTGAAATCGTTAAACAAACCTTCTATTTAAAAGTCATAATTTATAGGATAATTAGAATTTTATTTATATGATTAAATGAGAATTAAAAAATAGATGATGAGTTAGCCAATACTATTTATATAAATAATTTTAAAATTAAAAAAATTAATTCTTGTTCAAACAAACTTTCCATTTAAAAGTCATAATTTATGGGATAATTAGAATTTTATTTATATGATTAAATGAGGATTAAAAAATAGATGATGAGTTAGCCAATAGTGTTTTTTTTATATAAACAATTTTAAAATTAAATAAATTAATTCCTGTTGAAAAATGGGAGATTAACTAATAAGTCCCATATTTTGGATTTGTAATCCATATAGTCCCATATTTTTTTTGTAATCCATTTAGTCATTTTAGATGTGTAATGACTTATTTTTCCGTCATATTGGAGTATCACATTTGGAAAAATTACTAAAGAGTTTTTTATTTTATTTTTTTAGAGTGTTACATTATACTCGCCACGTTAGAGTATCACATGTCACGTTTGAGAAAAAGTACACTAGGGAGTTTATAATTTTTTTTGAGTGTCACATCTAGGGGTGTAATTTTGGCTCATGGCTCGAAGCCCACGCCGCACCTTGAGGTTGGCCCGGCCCGAGCCCAAGCCCAGTCCGAGGCCTTGGGCCAGGGCCTGGGCCTGGGCCATCGTTTTGAAGCCCGGCTCGAGGCCCGCCCAAAAGCCCGGCCCGAGTCCCGGCCCGCCTGGCCCACCCGATGCCCAGTGTTATTTTTAATGAAAAATAATAAAATTTTGGTAGAAAAAAGAAAAGAAAAGAAAATAAAATTGTTTAGGGCCCGCTCAAGCTCGCCCAAAGCCCGAGCCCAGGCCCGAGCCTAGGGGCCCGGTCTGAGGCCTGGCCTACTGGCCTGCCCAAAGCCCAAATACCCCTGGGCCTGGACTTGGGCCTGGGCCTAGTTTTCTGGCCCGTGGGCTAGCCTGGCCCAGCCCGACCTGATTTTTTAGCAGAAGCCTGCAAGGCCAGACATGGGCCAGGCCCGGCCTGAGCCGGGTCAAAATTACACCCCTAGTCACATCATACCCGCCACATTGTCACATTTGAGAAAAATACACTAAAGAGTTTTTATTTTTTTTGAAGTGTCAAATCATACTTGCCACATTTCACATTAAAGCACACTAAAGATTTTTTTTTGAAGTGTCACATCATACCTGCTACGTTGTCACATTAGGAAAAAAAGTGCACTAAAAAGTTTTTATTTTTTTGGGAGTAAAAGTTTTGGAGTGTCACATTATACTCGACACATTATCACATTTAGGAAAAGTACACTACGAAGTTGTTAATTTTTTTAGAGTATCACATTGTTGGAGTATCACATTAATACCTGTCACATTAGAGTATTACATCATACCTGTCACAATAATAAAAAGGTATATCTATCTACCAAAACACTATCAAAATAAAAAATAGGACCACACGGAAAGAAACTCTCCACAAATGTGACTTAACAAATCAATAGAAAAAATTTGGGACTAATTGGAGTACTTATTTGCGAGATGAAATTTATTACTAAATATCCCTTGAAAAGAAGGTAAATTAGCTAGGTAATATATATATAGTACTAGCATATTACCTATGCTATGCATGTGTATAAATAAATAATCAAAATTTATTTTTTAAAATTAAATAATAATATAAAATTTATCTAAAATATGTAGTAAAAATGATTTATAATCAATTAAATACATGTCATAATTTAATTAATAAAAATTAAATAATAAAATACAAAATTTATATGGTAAAATATAAATACATTTCGTTTTATAAGTTTTGCAATTTTAGTTTACCATATGATAATGGTAAATTACATTTGTTAATATACTAATGTTTTCATATTTTCTTTATTAAAAAAATTAAAGTTAAAAAAATAGTTGAAAGTTTGAACCTTGAAGAAACCCTATTGAATTGTAATTATATATAATATATATATAGATTATTTAAAATTGAAAAATATAAATATAAATTACTCAATCATAATATATGCAAACCTTTGCATACATATATATATATATATGTTTAGTGTGTATGAAAATAATGTCTGATATATCCGTTAAGTAGTAATGGCCATGGTGAGAAAAAAAATATGCTGCAAAATTTTATTGTATAAATCATTTTATACTTTATGGTGAAAATTTTAAAATATTTTAGTAGAAAATATTTATCGCAAAATATTTTTTGAATGTGTGATTTATTAATTATTATTTTTTTACTCCGAAAACTCCTTGAGTGTATGATTTATTAATTATTATTTTTTAATTAGAAAACTCCTTATTTGTTTGATTGTAAGGAATGAATGATTTTAGGGAATGATTTTAGGAATGAAAAATGCATTCCCTCATTAAAAAGGTGTTTGAGTTGAGTGTGTGATTTATGAATTATTTTTAAATTAAAAAATCAAAAAATTTAGATTGAGTACTTGGAACTCTCATAGTTCTTCTCACTAAAAACCCTATTTTGTTTATATAATATATAGATTTTTTTTTTAATTATCGAAATCAATTCCTTAAATCATGTGCATTTTGTTAGGTATCAAATTTTGAAGTTTGAATTTCTAAATCATAGGTGAATATTCATTAAGTGCTTTGTTAACTATGATTTAAATTTTAAATTTAAATTTTTAGTAGCCAATTAATGTTTTCTTTTTTAAAAAAAAATAGCCAAAAGTCAACATAATTGGTTTGGAGTTTTTAAACTCCTATAACTCTCGTGGTTATAAAATATATACTAGTGTACAACTCATGCTATGCACGAGATTAAATAATGAGAGTTAAATTTATTTTTTGATTAATTAAAATATAGTTTTAAAAAATAGATAAGCAAATTTTAATTATTTTAGTTAAGTGATTATTTGACATTGACATTTTAAAGAGGAATTTTTTTTATGGTCTCTGATATTAAGATTTTATAAGATAAAAGACATATAATATTTTCATAGTCGTTGGGGTCCCTCAACATTTTTACAGAAAAATTTTTCGACCCAACACAGAGAAATTTATCTGATTTCACAAAGAAATTTTGAAATTTCTTTGATACAATCATAGAGAAGTTTCATCAAGGGACTTTAGCTAATAAAAATACATATTGAATCTCTCCTACTATTCAAAGTTGGAGAGGGATGTTTTACCAATTTTCACATTTTAAAATGGCTTTTTGACCATTTTAAGAGATAATAAAAATTAAGAATGGATTTTTTAATTGTATGAGAAAACGTGAGGAAAATTCATTGAGAAAATTTTTAAGCTTTGCTAAGAATATGAAATTAATCTCATTCCATGACTTGAATCAATAAAATTTTGAAGTTAATTTAAAAAATCATATTTGCTTTTAAATTAAATAATTCGAAAAACGTTAGTATATCTTGATTCTATTTTTCTATCTTTGTTTCTTGAGGGATAACAAAGTTATGGCAGCAGTGTCAACGATGAAGACATGGTGATCCTTCACCAAGCACGTCTCCTCGAGAACTAGATGGAAAAGAAAGTTCACGACAAGGTTTCTGGTCGACGATGCCAATTGGTGCTCAAATCGCGAGACTAATGCGCTATTCTTCAAATCGTCTTCAAGTTCTTCAAATTTTGGTTCCGGTGCGCTCTCAATCTCATCCTCCGACATTGAGTTTTGAGGGAAATCGAGGTCTTATTTTTTCACCGCAGTAATGTCGAGGTCAAAGAAACAAGAATTGAAGACTTCTCCAATGACTTTTTCTTGGCATTTCTCATTCCCGTCATCGATGGAATGGTACATTTCGTTGAGAAGTTTGGAAGAGAATGATGGGTTTCAAGGATTTCTTTTCAATCTATCTTCTCTCAATGATTTATGACTACTGTACATTTCTTCTCTGTACATATATGTATTTTTGTGCATGTCCAATGTATATACATATATATCAGTTTCTTAAATAACAAAGAAAAAAAGAAGAAGAAAAAGACAGGAATAGTACAGAAGGGATCAACTGATGAATAGAGAGAAGAAAAAACAAGAGAAAAAGATTTGGGAGATTGGTGTTTTGTAAAGAGAAAGATATGTTTTTTCTCTCTTTCTACAAAACACCAATCTCCCAAATCTTTTTTTCTTGTTCTTTGCTTTTTCTCTCTGTTCATCATTTGATCCCCTCTCTACTAGTCTTGTCTCTCTCTCTCTCTCTCTCTCTCTCTCTCTCTCTCTCTCTCTCTCTCTCTCTTTTTCTTTATTATTTAAGAAACTGATATATATTGGACATGCACAAAAATACATATATGTACAAAAAAGAAATGTACAGTAGCCATAAATCATTAAGAGAAGATAGACTGAAAAGAAATCCTCAAAACCCATCATTCTCTTCCAATCTTCTCGATGAAATGTATCGTTCCATCGATGGCGGGAACGCGAAATGCCAAGAAAAAGTCACCGGAGAAGTCTTAAATTCTTGTTTCTTTGTCCTTGACACTATTGCTGTGAAACAATAAGTCCTCAATTTCTCTCAACATTTCACAAAAAAAATTCGATAAATAAAAATTTCGTCCCGACTTAGAGAAATTTCTCTAATTTCACAAAGAAATTTTGAAATTTCTCTGGTTTGATCATAGAGAAGTTTCATCAAGGGACTTTAGCTAATAAAAAATACATATTGGATCTCTCCTAATTTTCAAAGTTTGCGAGGGATGTTTTACTAATTTTTCCATTTTAAAGTGGCTTTTTGACCATTTTAAGAGATAATAAAAATTAAAAATGGATTTTTTAATTGTATGAGAAAACGCGAGAAAAATTCATTAAGAAAATTTTTGAGCTTTTCTATATAGCGATTCCAATTTTAACCCGACCCTTTTGCATCTTGGACTTGGGCTTCGTGGTTTTATATTGTTGTTTACGTCTTACTTCCATTGTATCTCCTTAATTTTGGCTATTGAATTGTGGTGGTTGCGTTTGGGGCAGGTTGGTTGCTTAGTTTCCAAACTTTTATTGCCTAGGTTTTTGCTCATCCGCTCGAGCGACATTTCTTGCGCTTGAGCGGTATTTACAAACTCTCAGTACTTTTGCAGGTATACAAAACTATTGGGAGAGTGTATTCTGCGTTCGAGCGGTTCTTTCTGCGCTCCAGCAGGCTCAGCTCGAGCGACCTTTCTTGTACTAGAGCGTTGGTCTGTTGTCTGCAAAACTTTTGGGAGTGTGGATTCTGCGCTCGAGCGTAATTTCTTGCTCTCAAGCGGAACAACTTATTTTGTCTGACACTCGAGCGTCACTTATTGTACTCGAGCAGATTGTACATATATTAGTTCATGAATATGACCTTTTACATCACTTTTTCACTTTCATTCTCTCTCTAAACTCACTCTCTCTCTACATTTTCACCTCATCTGTTGGTTTTTTTGCTCTAGTGTCTTTGGGAAAAGGTTAGAGCGTCTCAAGAGCTTCACTTTGGTCTGAACAAAGCCTGGTTTCAGCATCTTTGAAGTTTCTTCCTTGCTTTGCTCATCTTCTAAACTTGAGGTAGGGATTTTCTATACTTCTATATGACTCTTAACTTAGTTATCTGTTTTGTATAAACATGAATTTGGGAGATTTTGAACAAACTTAGGGTTTTGTTTAAAATTCAAAAGAGAGGTTTCCAAATAGGAGCATTGAAAATGGTTATGGAAGTAGTTATGAGGTTGTGAGGTAACAAAATGGTTGATTTTGATACTTGGGTTGAATTCTGAAAAAGCAGGAAGTTTTCCCTAAAATGTCTCAAAGATTTATTTTGTATAAATAAATGGAAATGGATATTGGAAATGTGGAATTAGATGGTTGATTATATAAATGGTGGAGTTGGATATGTATTGTCACTCACCCATGGAATTTGGGTAATTCATCTATCTTGAGGTTGTATATCTGTTTAGAAATATTTGTTTTGGAGTATCGGTGAAGGATAGCTATGATTGTTGTAGAAATTGCATGAGGATTAGGTAAATTGAAACTAATTTCTCATCCGTTGTCATTGCATATGATGATGTCTTAAATACATTGTATATGTATGATGTTGGGAGGAGAAAGTGGATGTACTCTGTCATAACCCGAACTCGCCCCTATAGGTTAGGATCATAACCGGCCAGTAATCGTTAGATTACCTACAGCCTCAGACAGAAAACAGATTTATAAATAATCATACGGGGCCAAAAGCGAAAGCAGACTTAAAAATTTTGTCCAATGAGCTGTGCTTACATGATAAAGCGAAACATTTCATAAACAATCCATAATAACTCACACATAAAAAACAGAGTTAATATCTTATACATCCAGGAACTCCAAGACATGAAAATAGCCAAACAAAACAAACTTATATGCATGGATGATCCAACGTATTCATCGATAAAGCAAAAGTGTAAACACATGAACAAAAATAAAGTCTCGTGCGTGAGACGTGCGAGCTGACTCCACAAAACTTGACTTCCTCTCATATCTTTCACTGAGGTTGGGTTTGGACATCCCTTTGCTCACCTACATACATATAAATAAGTGTGAGCGATAGCCCAGTGAATAATATCAAAACAAAGAAGTTGCATGAATGAAATTTGTAACAGATATATCTAACGGCCTTAGGCCCATTCACGTTTTTGTCTAATATATCAAACGGCCTCAGGCCTAATTCGCTCTTATCAAACGGCCTCGGCCCAATTTGTTTGTATCAAACGACTTTTGGTTCAATCATTCATGTCAAATGGCCTTTAGCCCAATCATTCATGTCAGACGACCTTTAGCCCAATCATTCATGTCAAACGGCCTTTGGCCCGATCATTCATGTCAGACTATCATTTATGTCAGACGGCCTTTGGCCCAATCATTTATGTCAGATGGCCTTTGGACCAATCGTTCATGTCAGACAGCCTTTGGCCCAATCATTCATGTTAGACGTTCTTTGGCCCAGTCATTCATGTCAGACGGCCTTTGGCCCAATCGTTCATGTCAGACGGATTTATGTGTGTTTCATACTCATGATCATGATCGTATTTGTATTCACTTAGTCTTAAGCAAAAGACTGACATTTAGAATACTCATTCTTAATTCAAACATACAAATCCATAACGCATGTATAGAAGTAACGTTTGGGAAAACAACATACTTGAACATATCTTTACTAAGATATTACTTACAGTGTTCTGCCGGTGGATTCGTCCTTATGCTCAACCCTACTCAATTCATAACACATATTGGGTCACAAACAATTCAATCCGTTCTTTAATCTATTTATTTCTCTTAGGCTTCTTTCTTTACCCTTTAGGTCATTTACAAAGCTCAATGTATTCCTAAGAGTGATTAGAAATGAAAGAGAATGGAAAACAAAACACAAAACCATTTTTCATAATTTCAGGAGCAGGGCTCTCTGCTTGAGCGCGGATTTGGCCGCTCGAGCGGATCTCTTTGGTCTGCAAAAGTGCTAGTTACTACATTTCTACGCTCGAGCATGACTCTTTCCGCTCAAGCGGACATCAATGTCTACAAAAGTTCTGGAAGCCAACATTTCATGCTTGAGCGGCGCTTTCCCCGCTCGAGCGGACATGTCGAATTCTGGAACTTCCAGAATTGCATTTGAAGGTCAAACTTAGCATTTAAAGGGTCTAAAACTCATGTTCTTGATACAAAATTATGGAAATCTTTATACAATATGAGGCCATAAGAAAATTGAGTCTAATTTGTCCAAAATCACAATTCAATTCCCAAATTATTTCACATTTTTCTTGACAACCCATACCAACTTCATATCTTTAAAACTCATGCAAATTAATTTCCATATCACTTTGAATTTCATATGCATGTGAGATATAGGCTTCATTTCCAACTTAAATAACACAATTGATGCTCATCTTCATCAAACATGATCAATTTTAAATCAATTACATCAAAACTCCTTTAATTTACAAATTAAGTTCTTTGTTCATAAATTCATAATTTTCCGAAGCTTAGTTCTTATTTCATCAAAATATGAAATCAATTCCAAGAAATCTATGATGCATGTAGATTTACAATATCCATAATAAATGTTCAATCGCTAATTTTTAACATAATTTTCAAAAACTTCCAAAATCCAATTAAACTTGTATATATATAATTTCACCTCTCAATTTCATGATTCTACTTTCAATTTGGGAAAAATCATTAATTATCATCATGAATCAACTTAGGGTTTTCAAGAAAAATCAAGACTTTCAAGAAAAATTAAAACTTCTCACACCACTTCTTTTTATTCCAATTTTCCCATTGATTATACATCCAAGGTTCATAATCCATAATCTTGACCCAACAATTGAATCCCAACACTTCAAACCCTAAACCTCCAATTTGCATGATATAACACTATGCTAAAAAAATGTAGATTTTGCATTTATATAATCAAAATAACACAAATCTATCTATTAATGCAAGTATTGAAGAAGAACTAGGACCCCTACCTCAAAAATCAAGCAAAAGAGCAAAACTTTGAGAAAAATCCTTTGCAAATCCGAATTCCAATTGGTAGAAAAGTAAGGTCTTCACGCCTTCTTCACTTTTTGGTATGGGATCTTGGCCAAAACTTTGGGGAATGGAAGGTATTTGAGCCAAAATCTCTAGGGTTTTCGGACTAAGGGTGAGAGGGACGAAGAGAGAAGATGAAGGTGTGAAGAATGATCTAGAAAAGTGCCTTTAAACTTGCTGAATTCGCGTAGTCCACTCGAGCGTCGCTTTCCACGCTTGAGTGTACCTGCTTCCAGCACAGATATGAAAATTTCAAACGGGTATAACCCTCTCATTCGGACTCCATTCTAGGTCATTCTTGTGTCCAAATCGAAGCCCTGGAAATAAGCTTTCCAATGGTTCTAGCCTCACATCCAAATTCAAAGTATAGAAAAAGAAAGGGCAAAAGAGTGACGGTTGTTCGTAGGAAAAATTATCCAAATTAACTTCTTGGTTCACTCCTACTTTACCATTATGTTACCACTTCGATCAATGTCCCAAAATAAAACAAGGCGGTTCCAAATATTAAATTGAACTTATTATCATCATCAATTTTTGTTTCGTAAATCACCAAGGCCCTCAATTTCAAATCAAATCCAAAATCCTTATCAATAAATTTCATATTCAAATTGGATACCTCGAAAATAGATTTAATTCATAATAATCATAATTTCTCAAACCTTATAACATAATTAACTTAATTAGCTCCCAAATGGGTCTGTAATTAAAATGAAATTGATTCAACTTCTTAATTTCGCTTCCATAAGCCATTTGGACCCTTAAAATAAATCTTTAATAGAATCATATATGAATCAAATTTCACAATTCTCAGAAATCCCAGATTAAATTAGGATAACGACTAATTAAAATCCCAAATCTCCTTAATTAACCAAATATGAAATATTATACGTGACGGGGTCCTCACATACGCTATGTTTGGGAGAAGATAAGGGATGCACTCTATTGAATTAAGTTGGCCTGTGTGTCCAAAGTGAAAGCCCCGAAAACCGCACATATGTATATATATGGGTTCCGATTCCCATGGACTAGAGATCCATAAAATGGCAAATAGAAGTGATTGTATGATGGTAGTACTGGTAGAGACCTATTGATTTGTATTCTCAGTTTGATTGTCTGAATGAAATGGAACCAATGTTATGAATTGAAATAATACAATTAGTACTACTTGGCTTGCAAAAGAATTATGAAACGGTTTATCAATGACATTGTAATTGCATATCACCCTTATATCTTCATTAAGTTTCATATGTTGTACTGGATTATTTTTACCGGGCCTTGGCTCACCCTATATAGGAACACCATTTTCAGGTGTTGGTGATATACCTCCGCCTAGGACTTAGCTTGGGAGGATTGTGGAGCTAAAGGCTCATCTTGTTTATTTTGCCTGTATTTTATATTTCTTATTTGTACAAGCCTAAGGCTTTATTTGTATTGAGCTTATGCCTCACCTTTGTTATACCCAAACAGTGGCTTGGAAAGATGCAAGCCATCCAGGTATATGACTATCTGTGTAACTTTCATTTTGTTATGAATGTATATTAAACTCTGATTAATGAAAGTATGATTTTTCACTTATACTACCGTTTATGATGGGTTTATCGTATTTATTTTGGGGCATTACAACATGGTATCAGAGCATACCGGGTTTGAATACTTTGGATATGTGAAAAGTGGTTATTACCACAATGGGTTTGTCTCGCTTAATAGAGACGTTAGTATGTGTGGTATGCTATGTGATAACTTGCTTATGTGATTATATGGGTATGGGATTTCACTCCTATGATGTTGATTTGGTCTACGGGTTTCTTGAGTCGTATCAGAAGAGCATTTGATCACTGCAGTTTCTAATTGGAACTTTGGCAACGCCGCAAGACGGTCATTATCTAGGAAGGAAATTCATATGTGTTTATGTGACTAGGGGCTTACGTGGAGTGGATTAAAGGTTGTCCATTGTACCAAGACTTGAGTAATTTGGCTTCTGCACATTTGTGACTGTGCTAATCTTTGGGTTACCCTTACTAGGATGCCTAGACGAGGAAGTGACAATTTCCCTCCTTTCACACGGGAAGAATTGTGGAAACAATTCATGGAGTTGCGCCAAGGTACTACACCTTTGGTACAGTTTGAAGCATGGTTTACTAACCTATCGAGATTTGCTCCGGAGTTGGTGGAGACTGAAGAACTTTGTTGTAACGCCCAAAAAAAAAAAAAAAAAAACACAATAAAAGTACACTAACCACTGCTCCTTATAGTAAACCGAAATAAATCTCTGACACTTGCATACATAAATATAAGAGATTTACAAAATAGTTCCACATGCGAATATACATTCAACGACTATAGTACATGACTATATAGCATGTAGAACATCCAATCAAACATAAATAAATGCCCTCGAGGGCTACAAGTCCAAGGCTTAAGCTCAGTTACATAAAATGGTTGCTCGAACCCATACAAATATAGCCCTTGGCTTGCAAACAAATATAATCACAACAAAACAAAAGCCTTGTGCTCTCAACATACACATCCACACCTTTAATTTGGTGAAATCACCACATCTTTACCTACACAACATCCCATAGGGGTGAGCACAAAGCCCAGTAAAAACTACTTAACAAAGTATATACATTTTATACAAGCCTCATGGAATGAAATACGCATGCCATGCTATGCTTTTAAAACAAAGTTGCATTTTCATCATTTGAGAGCCATCATGCACAAGAAATCTTGAAATTTCAACAATCCAATAATTTTAAATCAGGTTCAAAGGGTGGTAAATACGACTTAGGTAATCCCTAGGTTGGTGTCTGCAAGTAGGCATAACTAACACTACCAAAACCCCACTTTACTGATAGCTAACTGGAAAGCACGTGGTACCACCTCCACTCATATTTTCGGTCTTTCACCCTGGATACTCAGGTAACTATAGTGATCCTAGTTTTGACCCGACTCTTGTGGTACTACGGACTCGGGTTTAATGCTTTCATATTGTTGTTTACCTCCCTCTTTCCTCGTATCTCTTTGAAATTGGCTTTAGGGTTGTTGTAGTTATGTTTGGGCAAGTTGGTCGCTTGTTTTTTAAACTTGGTGTTGCCTATAATTTTGGCCCTCCCGCTCAAGTGGCACTTCCTGCGCTCGAGCGGGCTTTGAAAATACTCAGTACTTTTGCAGGTCTGCAAAACTACTGAGAAAGTGATTTCTACGCTCAAGCGGCATTTCTTGCGCTCGAGCGGTCTTTCTTGCGCTCGAGCGTTGGTCTATTGTCTGCAAACTACTGGATGTGTATTTTCTATGCTTGAGCGTCACTTCTTGTGCTTGAGCGGTGAGCATCTTGTTCATTGTGTCTTGGCACTTGAGCGGTCTTTCTTGCACTCGAGCGGACTGTGCATATATCAGATCACAAAAATGACTTTTTACATCACTTTCTTAGATCTTTTCTGCCTAAAACCTAAAGTTGAGACCCTGTCTCTCTAAAACACTTTCTCTCTCTGTATTTTCACCTAGTTCTAGTGATTTCCTCACCTAATCCCTTTGATAAAAAGGTAGGCCATCTCAAGATCTCCATTTTGATCTGAATAGAGTTGGATTTGGGCATCTTTGAAGTTTCACTCTTGCTTGGCTCATCTTCTCTCTTTGAGGTAGGGATTTTCTACACTTTCATATAGTTTTTAGCTTAGTTATTTGTCATTGTGTAACAATGGTGGGATTTGGGAGTAATTTGAGCAAACCTAGGGTTTGGGTGTGAAATAAATTTCTAAGTGAATGTGAAATAAATGGTTATGGGTTAAATGTGAGGTTGTATTGTGGCTAAATACTTGATTTGGGCCATTTGGGTTGATATTTGGAAAAATGGGAGCTTTACCCTAAATGGGTCAAATTATTATTTTGTATAAATAACTGAAATTGATAATGGTAATGTGAAATTGGATGATTATTGGTGTAAATGGTGGAGTTGGACACGTGTTGTCTCTCATCCATGGAAATTTAAATAATATATCTGTTTAGAAATTTCTGTATTGGGCTATCGGTGGAGGATAGCTATGATTGTTATAGAAATTGCATGAGGATTAAGTAAATTGAAACTAATCTATTGTTGGTTGTCATTGAATATGACTATCATTTATATACATTGTATATGTATGATTGTTTGGAAGGAAAAAGGTGATGTACTCCATTGTTTGGAAGGAGATAGGGGATGGACCCCATTGAAATTAAGTTGGCCAAAGTGTCCAGGGTGAAAGTCCCAAAATCTTGTGTATACATGGGTGCCGCTCCCGCGGACAAAATTTCTGTAAAATGGCAGATTTGAAGTGTTTGTGTGGTAGTGTATTGAATTGGAAAACCACTGAGTTGTAGTCTCAGTTGGGTTATTGAAAGATAATGAAATTGACTCATGAATTAAGAAGAATAAATGAACTTGAAATGCATTGAAGGAAAATTAATTGAAATATGAACTTTGATGTTTTACAGTTATATAAAAATGTAGCTATTTTGTCACCAACATTGTATAGGCACATTGTACTTATATCTTTGTCAAATCTCATATATTGTGTTAGATTGTTCCTATTGGGCTTTGGCTCACCTTATTTGGGGAAAACCATTTTTTTTCAGGTGCTGGTGATATGCCTCTGTCAGGGCAATAACTTGGAGGGACTTTTGGGAGCAAGGGCTTCTTTATTTTGTTATATTCTTTTGTATAGCCAAGGGCTTAAATTGTATTGAGCTAAGCTCACTTTTGTGTAACCAAGCAATGACTTGGAAAGATGTAAGTCTATATGGCATATGACTATATGTTTAATTTTAATTCTCTTAGCATTGCAACACATGCTGTAGATTCAGGATGAACATTTATGAATGTATATTGCATGTGTTAATTTTTGTAAACGAACTCTGATGAATGAAAGTATCTTATTTCTATTATTCTTTTGCTTACGAGTTGATTTGATCATATTTTTTTTGGGGGCGTAACACCAACTTAATCAATTTTCTCTACATCCCCTATCCGGACTTACCAACGTATTTACCCAAAATCACTTCCATGAAATCCCATTTCACAAACATTTCTCTTTTAAATGCAAAATTTTCAATTCTCAATTCAAAGCTCGTAATAACCAAATGAATTGAAGTGCCAATGCATAGCAATATCCTTCCATTTTCAATTCTTCCATACAATTTTTCCCATTTTGGTCACCATTCCCATTTCTCTTTCTAAAGAAACTTCACAAGATTAACATATATACTCATCAATCACTATCGAGGAGCAACAACATTCCACATTTCATGCATTTTTTATCAACTTTATTGTTTCACGACTATATCAACATTTAGAGAAATAAACTTCCAAACCCACTAATTCTCATGTTAACATTTGTCATAATATTGGTCAAAAATCAATTTCATAACATCACCACATTTTCTCAAAATTTCCCAAAATTTTAGGGTTTCCATAAACTAGGTTTTCCTCCTCATTTTGAAAGAAATTATTTCAAGCTAACACTTCTCTACAATAATATAACTCACAATCTCAAGGATTTTTAGAAAAACATTATGGAAATCCACCTTAAAATCATTTACAACACATGAGCCAACATCAAAGTGTCCATACTTCCCAAAAAGTTCTAAATCAACATAATCTTGCAAAAATATATATATAACTATAAGAAAATCCCTACCTCAAGTTTGAAGAAGAAATGAGATGAAACCCCCCAAAATCAATAGTGTTGAAACTTGATCTCCACCGCACAAAACGTAGCTCTCGAGAAGTTCTCCAACTTTGATCAAGGAACTAGGGTCAAAATGTTAATGGATTTAGAGAAATCAATGATTTTGTGAGGTTTGGTGTAGAAAAAGTAGAGAGGAGGAGAAATGTGTGTTTAGAGAGAGAGAGAGAGAGATGATGGACAAGTGATATACACTCAGCCCAAGAAGAAAGAAAAAGCAGATTTTTCGGACTCATCTTTATTCCGCACATGCGGCACCCCCATTCGCACGTGCTGCACTCTCTCTCGCACCTCCTTCCACACATGAATATAATATAGCAGCCAACCTAGAATTTCCCTTTCTCACCACACGGGCGGCCCCACTTCCCGTACATGTGGCCCCTCTTCCGCACGTGCGGCCCAAGCCCCCGCACGTATGGCCCTGCCTCCCAGTCAAAAATTTTACCAGCTGCACTGAAAAAAAACCTGGATCCAACCTCATGCCTCCCGAAACATGTGAAACTTGACACCGGAATAAATAAGAACAAGGATTTTGAGAAACGTTTCCAAATGCAACAAATCCAAACAGTTAACAAGACTTCAAGTTAAACCAGACACTTTAACAAGGGTAAACCCAACATAAATCAGAGAGGAATGAGGTGGTTTTACGCACTCGATCATCACATTCGTTGTTCAGAGTTTGAGAGTAGGTTGTGTGACGACATCTGTGGAAGGATTGCCGGGTCTTGGCATAAAAGTTATAGTGTGCTTGTTGAAGCGGCGGCTTATGTAGAGGCATCGGTATTAGTCATGGGACGGAGCATGGAGGAGGCCATTTCGGCGGCTTTTGTAACTCGGGGTGGTAGTAGACCTTTTAAGAGGCAGAGGGGTTCCGACCAACAGTTTGGGTTTGGGGAAAGGTTAATAGAGGGTTTTCACTTATTTCAAATGTGGTCAGCTGGGCCATAACTGTCCGGCTTACCCACAGAGGAAAAAGGTACAGTCGGTAGCTCAACTAGTAGTTGCACCACCGGGATCATTTACCCAGTCGGAACGTGGAGTGATCGAGTGCTTAATGGGGGAGCAGTCATTGGGATCCTCACCAATTCAAACTTCGAACCAGTCATGTAGTCGAGGACCACTTATCTACTGGGTGTGTAATCAGTCGGGTCATGCTAAATGTTTCTGTACCCAACTGAGGACTTCTCTAGGAGTTTCGCAATCTAGTCGGGTTCAACATTATTCATCCGGGCAGGGGCAATACCATTATGGAAACCAAGCAGGCCAGATTTTGAGGGCCTTAGAGAAGCCAAATTCTCAGACCTCCTTGTAGGGAATTACGCATTTGTTCCAGGTGTGGCCAGTTAGGACACGTCAGCAGTTCTTGTCCGTGGCTTGTGAACTCTTAGGGTATCTCGGGTTTGAAAATAACCATCTTTAGCGGTCCAGTGAGGGATGGTAACAGTGGTAATACCAACGGGGTGGTTTCATTTTAGCTATTCTGTTTTGTAACCAGTGGGTTATTGTTTTGAAATCATTATGCTTTGTTGTGTAACCAATGTGTTTTAGGGATGTTGAGACATCATAACTGCTTGTTTATATATATGTACGGATGCTTGTTTATTTCCATAGATTGGGCGGATTGGAGCATGTAATGACTCTAAAGTTTTATTAATATGATAAGTGTTGTGGAATCAAATTTTTTTTGTATTGGTGCATATATACACTTGTGATTTGGTTTGGGAAGGTGAGGGCTAGTGAGCCATGTTTTGAAATTAAAAAGAGTTTTTGGGGGATGCGTGTTTTGGTCGGGGTTACCATGGGGCGAGGACAGTTATACTTGCTGGGTGTGTGAAATTTCGTAAGCATCTCTTTTTTGGTCTTATGTTCGTGGTAGAGGTTTTGGTCTACTGTTGTGAGAATTTCTCGAAAGGATGTGAAGTGGGTGATTGGCACTAGGTCTTGTACATACAGCGCGTTGTTTTCAAGGGTGAATCACGTGTAGTTTCGTTGGGTACGTGTACCTTAATGGTAGGTTATGGTAGCAGATCTTCATATAATCTGGTTGGTTGTTTCTGGTGGAGGGATGTTAGTCCCTTATCGTAGTAGTGGTTGTTGGTGTTGGTGGGTGGTGTGTTTTGAGTAGTTAGTATTACATTTCGAACAGTGGTATAATGGGCGTTTCCTAGGTTCTAGGATTCCTTTATTGTATTTGGGTGTGAGTGATATGTATCCCAATTCTGGTTAAGTTAAGAGATGTTGTTGGAAGGATTGGTCAGGTGTATAATCCATGGTTAGTGTGTGACCTATGTGTAGGGTCACGGTGGTTTTGTGTTTATGAGGCGAGGTTTGGAATGATAGTAAGGAAGTTGAGAAATTCTTTTATTCTGCTATAGAGTTAGGATGGTAACACTTTGAAAGCCTTGTAGGTGTCGTGTGTATGTGCTCGGGACTTGGTTCAGGGCACTGGTTCAATAAGTATCAACAGTTGGTGGATTGACTAGGAGACTTAGTATTTTGGTTGTACTCATGTATTGAGTGATGAGTGGGATATGGATTAAAGAGTTGACCTTATTGGTTACTGAGGGATGGAGGTGTTGTGTTTACTTGTTGTTCGGTTTGGGTGATTATGTGGTAACAATGGCGTTGTAGCGTAGTAGGCCTTCGCAAGTTGACTTGGTTTGAGAGAATAAGTATGTGAATTTCGTTATTGTGAATTTGGTCGAGGTTGTGAGTACATTCTCAGAATGAAGGATTTAGTGTGGAGATAACCCATTCAGGGTTAAGGGTAAGATGTCATGCAATAAGTGAGGAGGTTTTTTTTTCTAGTATGAGGTATGGCGGTGTATGGTTCGTATATTGTTGTTAGATGATGTGTAGAAGGGGATCGGTCACAGGACAATCACAGGAGGGTTCCTAGGTAAGGCAGTAGTGTAGTTAATGATTGGATTGAGTAGTTTAATATTCAATAGTACTGGGTCACTGTGGTATGAGTGTTTGTTGTCTAGTTTGGATAGTGGAACTCCAAGTGAATTAGTAAGATTGTGTGGAGTGAGTGGTGCGCTCTGTCAGAATTGTTTTGCTTGTTCGATCCTTGTGTGTGCCAGGTGTAAGGTACTAGTGTGTGTGTTGACTTGAAACGGTGTATTGTGTTTGGCTTGAGAAGTCCAGTTAGGACTCAAATGTGAAGCAAGGATGTGTATGCCACTTAGGCATACGTGTGAGGAGTGAATGGAGAACAAAAGTACTATGGGTTAACTTTGAAGAATCCAAAGTGATTCAATGGACTTGAGAGGTTGTGTATGGAACTCCATATCGGAGTTGGTAAGGCTTGGCAAGATGTGGTGTTGAGACTATGTTGGGTGAAGTTAAGTGGTATGTCGATATTTGAAGGCTAGTATGGGTGAATAGTGTTAGATAGTTGATTGGTTAGTATTTGGGATGGTTGACATATACTCACCTCAAGAATAGGTCGAGATTGAGGGTTGTGTAATTGAACGGTGTCTTGGTGTGAGATGTAAGTCCTGCGTGGACAGTTGGAAGGTTGTTTTGAGTTGTAGTAATCGGTTTGGAGCTTCGGTTGAGAACTTGGATGTTATAAGCGCTTTGCGCCATTATGTGATTGGTGGGTGTGAAATTTCTTCCCTTGTGTTATTACGTTGCTGGCATTTCAAAAATTTGTAGGGGTTTTCATCGTGGAAATTTTGTTTTGGGTATTGTGGCACCATCGTGAGGGTGGTGGGTTTTGTTAGGTGATTGTGTTGTGATTCATTGGAGAAATGTTGATGAATGATCTGGAGGAAAACCAAACTCTCCTTTTTAGTATTGTGGCCTTGAGTACTTTGCGTAACCTAAAACGGTTTTGGGTCAAAATGTGAATTTGCAATTTTGGTTTTCGGGAAAATAGTTTGGAAATCTCTGAGTTTTGTTGTGGCCAGTTGTTAATGTATTTGAAATTGTGGCGGTATAAATTTGAACACCTTTTGGGGAAAACCAAGTGTTTTGGGACAAGTGGGGATAAATAAGGCATTTTCTTTAACCTGAACGGACTATCTTATATCTAGTGTTGAGAGGCCGCATTTTGATCTAGCCTAAGTTGCTAGTTACATGTTGTATGTCTTTTTGGCAAGGACTTAGAATTGTCGGGCATTGATGTGCCATAACATTGTTAATTAATCGCATTTTATTTTGCGTTCTCGTTCTACGAGAGTTGACCGAAAGCCTTATGTGTGAGTGGTTTCCTTATTCCTTACATTAGAGTATTAAGCACTCAATGGTGGTTTGGTGGTTTGGGCATGGTAGGTAGTCGAGACGTGGTGGATGTCTTAGAGCGTTGTTGTTGTTATTGAAGTTGTTGTTACTGTTATTATTGTTATCGAGGGTATTTGTTCTTGTCTCATAAACTGTCACGAGTTTTGTTGGTTGGGGAGGCATCCATGTTTGTTCCTTGTTGTTGAGTCGAGTCTTGTGAAGCAAGACTTTTCTATTAGTTAAGGTGCTATGGGAACATCACGGAGTTGAGGAAACAACTTGGGAACGTGAGTTGGAAGTCCGTGAGAAATATCCAGATTTATTTGTTGATGTTTGAGCATATATTGAAATTTTGTTATGATTAATGAAATATGAAGACATTGTATATGTTGTATATGTTTTGGAAACACTAGTTTAATATAAACATTGTATATGTTTCGGAAAATGTGGATTGTATTTTCAATGTTAGAACTTATGTATTAAGTTGATGAGAATGGATAACCAGAGAATGGGTCATGGTGATGGAATTGAATGATTATCACTATTATAATTGATTTAAACATAGTTTTGAAAACTTGATTTGAAATTTCAGGGACGAAATTCCTTAAAGGAGGGAGATTATAGCGATTCCGATTTTAACCCGACCCTTTTGCATCTTGGACTCAGGCTTCGTGGTTTCATATTGTTGTTCACATTTTACTTCATTTGTATCTCCTTAATTTTGGCTATTGAATTGCGGTGGTTGCATTTAAGGCAGGTGTAGACACCCCATTTTTGACCGTCCTCAAGACTTGGACGTCAGCGTTTGAACACTCGGTGATATCCATGTTTGTGTTCGTCTTGAGTTCCCGGAGGTCTCGGCCACGCGCCTTGTCTCAGGATCTCTCGACTCGACTGTTTTGTGTTTGGTTTTGCACCAAACACTTGTGTTTTTGCTTGGAAGGCAGGGAATGGCTTGTTGGCCATCCCCACACCCCACCGGCCATGGCTTGAGGCCACCGGCCACTGTTTTGTTGCCACCGGCCATTGGTGATGGCCGGCCGGCACTTTTTTTGGTCGTCAACCATGTATTTGGTCAATTTGGCATTTTTGCTGGCCAACCACTGTGCATCTGCTTTTGCAGATATTTTTATGCCAGCTGTGCTAGCTGGCATACACTTTGCACCCCCTCCATACACGTGTATGGAGGGATTTCACTCTTGCTTAGCTTGTTTTGTAAGCTTTGCAAGAGTGATCCTCTTTAAAGGGAGGGCCTCTCCTCCCTCCTCCAAGGTTCAAGAAGTTCAAGAGAGAGGTTTGAGATTAGGGTTTGAGTCTTGTGTCTATTCTATCTCTATATCTCCCTCTCTTTGGTGTTTAAGGTGTTTTGTTCATAGTTTTGCACACAAACACCTAGAGTTACACTTTCCTTTAGCTACTGAGGTACTAAGGAGTGATTTTCAAAAGTTTTGAGCTGGTTTTGAGCTAAGGAAGGCTGCTGGAGCTCCATCCTTGAAGGGGTCTACAAGGGTAAGAACTTTACCTTTAAATACCCCATTTTTGCATAGTCTTTTTGCCTACCTTGTATCTGTTTTTGAGCTTAGTGTATAACATATAAAAGTCTTGTTTTTACTTTCTTAAAATAGTTGTTTAAGGTTGCTTTGGTGTTTGGGGTTGTTTGACCCCTCTTAGGCCTTGTTTGGCCCTATTTTTGTGCTATTTTGGTGAGCTTCGGGGCCACCTTGTTTTGGCCTCCTCACCATTGAAATCCAGAGGGATTTCAGTGGTGGGGATGGTACTTTAAGGTCCTAAGAAGGAGAGGGCCATCCCCTCTCCTTGTTGTCTTCAAAATGTGTCATTTTTGCCTCATGTGTGAGCACCATTCTTGAGTTCATGTTGGCCATGTCTTAAGTGTTATTTGTGCTTATTTTTCCATAATATAGCACTGTTTTTACTTGGTTTAGACACACCATGCTTGCCTTGCATACTTGTCTTGTAATGCCATGAATTGCCTTAACATGTGCCTAGCATTTAGACTATCATGCTTACTTGTTTTGGCTTAGCTTTGCGAAACTTTTATGCATGTTTTAGTATGCTTGAGGGTTTGTTTTTGGTTGCTCGGGTCATCCATGCTTTGCTTTGTATAGCTACCATGCAATTCCCCTTTGTGAGCCTTGAGTGTTGACCCCTCTAGCATGCTTTACTTGCTTTGTTTCAGTGGTTTGGAACCACTTACCATGTCATTTCAGTCCATATAGGATGCTTGTATACTTGCATTTATGGCTCCTTTGATGTTTCAAAAGGTTTGTGTGTTATGCTCCATGATTGGTTCATTTTGCATGCCTTTAGATTTAGGCCATTTAGATGCCATCTAGGTGTGCCCTTGACCTTGTTTTGGTCTGCCTTGGGGTGGTTTTGAGTCCCCTTGGCCCTTTGAGGCTTGGTTGGCATGGCCATGGTTTAAGCCCCTTGGCTTGCCTTGAGTTTTGGACATTATTGCATGCTATGCTTGTCTTGTTAAGTTGGTTTGGCACCCTTTTCTAAACATGATTTTCAGAGCGTTATATGGATGCTATTTGCCCTTGTTTATCCCTTTTAAGTGTGCTTAAAAGTTGCTTCTTTATGCCTAAGTGTTGGACCATGTTTGCATGCATGTTTGTATGTGTTTTGGCCCTTATTTCCTTGGCATTTGGCCACTGATTTTGGCATGCTTGAGAGCTACCCATGTTAGTGTAAGTCCATCCCACCATGTTATTGCATGCATGACTTGCATATTGTCGCATGCTTGCTCCATTTTACCTTGTGTCGCATGCCATGTGTAATTGCATCTTGTTGCATTGCTTGAGCTACATGACACGTTGTTGCATGATTAGCTTGTAATACATTTGGCATGTATTCCCTCTTTTAGCCACTTAACATGTTGTTACATGTTTGTGTGTTGTCCATGTTGCATGTTTGCATTGCTTGCCCTCATGTTCATAGTGCATACTTAGCTCGCATGCCTAGGTTGCATTGCACCTTGCACGCATGCCTTGCCTCTTGAATCACCATGATAGAGGTTGGATCTTTATGTGTTTGTTCGGTTTGCATTACATTTGAAATCAAAATGCACAACTTGGCCTCTTTGGCCATCACGCATTGGAATGCGCGATTGGTGGTCCGAGGGCCGAATACCAAACTCCTTTGAGTCATGAATATGATAAGGAGTGCGGTTGGTGCAAACATTGCTTGAAATGCATTGCCATGCCATGTTTTGCCCTCTGCTGCTGTCAAAACAGGTTTCTGCAGACATACATGGTCGGCCGACCATCTCTACTGCCGACCGACCAAACATTTTTGGCCGAGAGCTATACAAATGGTCGATGACCACTCCCCTATGGCCGGTGACCATTCCTCATGGCCAGTGGCATCCCCAAGTGTTCAGAGAGTGTACCTTGGGACTTTTGCAGTCTTCAGAGGAGGAAAACAGTGAAAACAGAGGCAACTTGTGCATGGTAGTGGATTTCCAAGCGGAGTCGAGCATACGTGCATTGGGCCCTCTTCCCGAGGCTGTTTTATCGCTTTATTAACTTAGTTAATTTGCTTAACTAGTTAATTGGTTTGTAACTATTTAATTAGCTTGTTAGTTGATTAAATTGTATTATTCTTTTGGTCCCTCCGAGCGAGGGCGAATTTGTAATAAGTGTGGATGCGTGTGTGCATGTCTTCCAACCCCCACTTCTTTCTTCCTTTTACTTACCTGCTTTTGATGGTTAGTATTGGGGCATATTTCATTTAGCATCCTTATGCTATGCATGCATGCATCCATTCATTTGTATAGCATGCACCGGGCTCGGCACATCATACTAATTGCATAGTATTTCAAAACTAACTTGAATACGTGCTATTTGTTGCATTCCACATGCCATCCTAGGATTAGCCGAGCCTATTCTAGTTACATTTTGTATGCGATGCATTAGCCACTTAACATGGACTTGGATCATACATTGATTGCTAACAAGTTCTTTGTTTTGGCTCGGAGCACTCGGTAAGCCTTTTATGCTTTAGCATCTTGCATGAGTATGAATGTTAACATGAAAGCATGCTTACCATGAGGCTAACTGCTTAATTGATTCACTGCCTGAATGCCTGTGGATGAAGGTTGGATTGCTTGAGTTGGAACAACTCGTTGAAATCCGTGTTTTAGCCTACTCGCGAGTAGCAAATTTCAAACCATTTTCCAAATAAACGGATATGCAATGCTTTGTTCCAAATTAGGCGATCTAGTCTATACTTCTGTGTTGTGCGCATCACATAGTAAGGTTAGCTAATTAATCGGAATAAGAGCACATAATGTTTTCAAAACGAGATATCATGTTTAGTAGTAGCCGATCTTTGATCGGGCGAGCGGGGGTGCTCATAGCTGACCTTCCCCAATCATACCCAAGTTCCCGAGCCGAGGCAACTTTGGTGATGACGGATACATGGCCTTAGGCAACGAGTCAGGGTTTCCTAAATTCCCCCAAAATAAAATATTTAGGTGGCGACTCTGTATCTGGCAAAGCAGTCCATGTTTGGCACTTCTTTAAAAAAAATCTATTTTCCAAAACGATTTGCTGGATTTGGACTCTTTGGTGATTTATCAATCTCGCATTGCACTTTGCGAGATCAGATTAAGAACCAACACAAATTGAGTCCGAACTGTAGCGTGAGGCCCACGAGGGCGCGTCTACAGTTTCTGGCGACTCTGCTGGGAAGTTTAGAGGGCTTGACTCGAACTCGTGATATCTGGTTTTGACTACACTTATGTGTTTCTTTGCATTGCATTTGCATTGGTGCGCCTAAGTCACAGTGTTTGCCGTCTGCTATTCCTGAGCGGTTTGCCGGAGGCTCACTTCGAGAAGCGTACCATAAGGCTGACTGGTTACGGGCTCTGCCACGATGGGAACACAAAGCCCGATTGTCACCGAGGCACCCTTTTGACTATTCGACCTAGTGCATGTTCGGAATCCATAGTGACCAATCCAAGCTAGGACAGGTTGCTACCCGATTATAGGTTGTTTGAAACCACTGCGTGCATAGTGAAACCCTAGCTCCTGACGAGATAGGACAGGAAACCCTACCCCAAAATAGGGGTGTTTTGGCTCTTGCTTGCTTGTTATGTGCTTTTTGAGTTGACCTCTACAGGGAATGCATATATCAGTTCGCAAGTCTGAGTATCAGGCCTGAGGGCATCAATATCGGAATTTGAGAATCAATTATATCCGCGGGTATCCGATTCAGTTTTTGGGACAGTGATTTTGGGGAACAGTGGTCAGTAATAGAGTACAGTTATTCAGCTATGCCTGTGTCTGTTCTGATTGGGCCGAAATGCTGCGTGTTTTCTCTTTCAGTTCAGAGAGTTAGTACAGAATAGCCAGTGTTCTTCTTTGCCGCGGCAAGACAGACATTTGATCCGTCAGTCACCGTTCAGTCCAGCAGACCTAGGATGACGCAAAGTTCAGAAGAAATAGTGGTTATGGCAGCCGCATTGGACCAAGGAAACATCTTGCGAGATGAGACCAATGTTGATGTACCGCATCCGCCCAGGTCGCCTGCCGCGCGCCCGATCTGGGAACTCCGGTTGTATCAGGCTCCTGAGCCCACCACGTTCGAGTTAATGGGAATGATCGGCGATCTTCAGCGATCTGTGGCTGATCTCGCCTACGGAATGTCGGCTTCGCCACCAACCACTTCCTACGCCGGGAATTTTGTATTGCAGGAGCCCCCGCTATTGGGGCGAATTGTGATCGAGCTCAGCCAACCTGAGGCTGTCTCAAGCTATGGCCATGACATGGCAACAACGACCGGGTTCTGCTCCGATAGAGCAACCCAAACCCTCAATCAAGCTGAGGCCAGAGGTAAGAACAAAGTGGGAACAGGTGTTGATCCCGTTGAACAACTGATGTGGGCAGTCGAGGCTTTAAAAGCCGGGGGATTAAGTAAACAACAAATATTCGCAGTAGTGGCTAAAACTGTAGATGATGCTTTCCCCGCTCCAACCGAGGGGAGTTCCAACCAGACAAAAAATCGGGATAGGCCCCGTCATGCCAGAACAGTTCCCTCCAATCCCAACCTTGCACCAGGAAAGGATCAGAAAGTCAAGGTAGCACCTACCGATCCTTTTGCCAGTGCGTCCGGCAAAAGTCAGCAAACTTCGAAGTATCTGTCCTGAGGGCGCAGAGTCTTCTACGCACTCTACATGCCTTTGTCTAGGGCGCTCCAGATCCTTGCCGAAAGAGGGCACCTTAAACCCCTCGAGCCTCGGTCTCTCCCGAAGAATCTCCCTCCCACACATGATGCTGCCTTGTACTGCGCGTACCACCAACAAACCGGTCATTGCACCGACAACTGTTTTCGTCTTCGTCACGAAGTGTAGGATTTGATCGACAATGAGGTCATCCTCCCACCCACCTCAGCGAAGTCTGTCACTGTTGAGTTGTTAGATTTCGAGGCTACTGCGAGTATGTGATCAGAAGTTGGACCACCTGCGGGCGGCATTCGGTGTATCTCAGATATGGCGTCTGGCACGCACTGTCTTGAGCATTTGCGAATGTTGTGTGGTTTTTTTTTGTAATTCTGGCTTGGGTGTTGAGCCAGTTCTTGGGTTTTGTTTTGAGTCTGTCTCATCGTCTTGAGTTAGTTTTTTTGCTTAAGGGTCTGTCTTGTTGTATGGAGTCAGTCCCATTGTATAGAAATCAGGTGATTCCAGGGTTGTTGCCTCGGATATCATGTTTTTGTAATTATCTTTTGCTTTCTTTTGAGTCTGTCTCTGCTGTGGAGCCAGTTGCAACCTAGGGAATCTGAATGAAACAGCTGCGGCTATCATGTTTCCGTGCCTATCGCTACTTTGAGCCTGTTGTGCCAGCAAGTTTAGAATGAAACGACAGTGCATTTCACCTGCTCTTTTGTGCCTATAAGTCATTGTATTGACCTAGGTTTTTCAAAACTTTTTTTACACTGTGGTGATGAAAACGAAGAGGAAGGAATTCCTCAGGTTTTGCAAAATTTGATCAAGTGAGAGAAAGAGAGGCGTGCTAAGCCCTTAATGAATGAAATCATGTTTGTTAACGTGAGTACTGAGAAGGACCCTGGCTTGATCCAGGTTGGTTGCTTAGTTTCCAAACTTTTATTGCCCAGGTTTTTGCTCCTCCGCTCGAGCGACACTTCTTACGTTCGAGCGGTATTTGTAAACTCTCAGTACTTTTGCAGGTTTGCAAAACTACTAGGAGAGTGTATTCTGTGCTTGAGCAGTTCTTTCTGCGCTCGAGCGGGCTCAGCTTGAGCGGCCTTTCTTGTACTAGAGCGTTGGCCTGTTGTCTGCAAAACTTCTGGGAGTGTGCATTCTGTACTTGAGCGTCATTTCTTGCGCTTGAGCGGAACAACTTATTGTGTTTGACGCTTGAGCGTCACTTATTGCGCTCAAGCGGACTGTGCGTATATCAGTTTATGAAAGTGACCTTTTACATCACTTTTTCACTTTTATTCTCTCTCTATACTTTCTAAAAAGCTTAGATCTAGAGTTTCTCTCTCTAAACTCACACTCTCTCTACATTTCCACCTCGATTCGTTGGTTTCTCTACCCTAGTGTCTTTGGGAAAAAGGTAGAGCGTCTCAAGAGCTTCACTTTGGTCCGAACAAAGCCTGGTTTCGGCGTCTTTGAAGTTTCTTCCTTGCCTTGCTCATTTTCTAAACTTAAGGTAGGGATTTTCTATACTCCTATATGACTCTTAACTTAGTTATTTGTTTTGTATAAACATCTTTGTGAATTTGGGAGATTTTGAACAAACCTAAGGTTTTGGTTTAAATTCAAAGAGGGGTTTTCAAATGGGAGCATTGAAAATGGTTATGGAAGTGGTTATGAGGTAACAAAATGGTTGATTTTGATACTTGGGTTGAATTTTGAAAAAGGGAGAAGTTTGCCCTAAATTGTCTCAAAGATTTATTTTGTATAAATAAATGGAAATGGATATTGGAAATATGGAATTAGATGGTTGATTATGTAAATGGTGGAGTTGGATATGTATTATCACTCACCTATAGAAATTTGGGTAATTCATCTGTCTTGAGATTGTATTTCTATTTAGAAATATCTGTTTTGGGCTATCGGTGGAGGATAGCTATGATTGTTGTAGAAATTGCATGAGGATTAGGTAAATTGAAACTAATTTCTCATCCATTGTCGTTGCATATGATTATGTCTTTAAATACATTGTATATGTATGATGTTGGGAAGAGAAAGGGGATGTTCTCCATGTTTGGGAGAAGATAGGGAATGTACTCTATTGAATTAAGTTAGCCTGTGTGTCTAGGATAAAAGTCCCGAAAACCACGCGTATGTATACGTATGGGTGCCGATTCCCACGGACTAGAGATCCATAAAATGGAAATATAGAAGTGATTGTATGATGGTAGTACCGGTAGAGACCTATTGATTTGTATTCTCAGTTTGATTGTCTGAATGAAACGGAACCGATGTCATGAATTGAAATAATACAGTTGGTATTGCTTGGCTTGCAAAAGAATTATGAAACGGTTTATCAATGACATTGTAATTGCATATCACCCTTATATCTTTGTTAAGTTTCATAGATTGCACTGGATTATTTCTACTGGGTTTTGGTTCACCCTATATAGGAAAATCATTTTCAGGTATTGGTGATATGCCTTCGCCATGGACTTAGCTTGGGAGGACTGTAGAGCTGAAGGCTCATCTTGTTTATTTTGCCTGTATTTTGTATTTCTTATTTGTACAAGCCTAAGGCTTTATTTGTATTGAGCTTATGACTCACCTTTGTTGTACCCAAGCAGCGGCTTGGAAAGATGTAAGCCATCCAGGCATATGACTATCTATGTAACTTCCATTTTGTTATGAATGTATATTAAACTTTGATTAATGAAAGTATGACGTTTCACTTATACTACTGTTTATGATGGGTTTATCGTATTAAAACTTTTAATTCACACTTCTTTCCCAACATAATAGAAGTGGGAAAATGATTTCTTCTTGGTTTAATATAATAAAATATTAAAGTATTTGTAACTTAAAAAATGAAATTGTTATTTTCATGTATACATAAAAATGTAAATCTGGTTGTTATCGCATCATCACTGTGTCCCTGCCTAGATTTTTTGAGAATTACCATATTCAATAAAACGGTAGGAGGCCAATCACTTCTCTTTTTTCTCTTCCATTTTTATGATAATGACAAAAGCTTAAGGCGCCAATAATAAAAAAAGAAAACCTAATGAATACGGGAGATTGCGGTCCATTCTAATAATCTGCGAGATATTAATGAGAGTTCTATTCTTTGCATCCAACCTGTAACTTGTTAAATACTCTCTGGACTGGATAATTGTTTACCCTTCTCAGTTACACCGATGCAATTAATTTATTAAAGCAACTACTAATTAATTTTACGTTTGATGGAAGAAGAGGATATTGGACTTTGAGGTTGTCAACTGATTTGGAGCATCTAGGTTGTCTCAATGAGAGCCTTTCAGTTGCTGAAGATGGGTTACTAGATCCACGGGTTCGTGCTAGTTCCATGACAGCATTGCAAAGGGTTTTACGTTTGGGAAAACCACCAAGGCGCTGGAAAACTTCCAGTTTTTCTGAGACTGTCAAGAGGAAGATCACTGAGGTGATTGTGAATTTGATTTTTTAAGGGTTGCGTTTTTAAGCTTTCTCATGCTGATTAAACTTGAGTCATCTTATTGTTGAAGATTGGCTCAGATTTGTTTTTGTCAACAATGGTTGCTTTGTTTGTCAACAAAGGCTGCTAATTGAAGAGCGTGGTTCTCCCATTGCATCTATAAATAGGTAGTGAATTGGAGGACTTCAGTGTGGTGAGTTGAAGAGAGAATACAGAGAGAGAGAGAGAGAGAATTATCAGAGTGTGTTTCCATTGTAATTCTTCCATTTCTCTCCATATAGTGAAATCCGCTGCCCATGGACATAGGCGACTTGTCGAACCATGTTAAAACTCTTGTGTTATTGCTTGTTTATGTTTCCTGGTGTGCCCTCGACCTCTAACAATTGGTATCAGGGCCCGGGTGTTGAAAAATCGAATTTTTTCCTAAAGTGCCCAGATTTCAAAGTGACTGAAATCCACTTTTAAGCACACCAGGAGGAAGCCCTTGAGAAGAGGAGTCCAGAACAGCAAAGTCCAGCCCCAGAAGAGCAGGCACGCGCTCTCGACGTGCCATTTGAAAAAGGAGAGTGAAGCCCACTCTCACCACGCGCTTCATGCGCTGTTACAGCAACTGGCGAGTCAGTCAACGTGCAACCACGCGACCTCACGCGCGGGCTAGAGGAAGAAGGTGAATGACGCACGCGTGGGAGTGACGTTATCTCCACGTCACGCGCTAACTCAGTGCATACGTGGCTGCTAGGTCAGTGCCACGCCATCCGGTAGGCCACCTGTCATCCGCCACGTCAGCCAGATTGCCACGTCATCTGCCACGTCATCTGCCACGTCAGCCGGATTGCCATGTGTCTGACACGTCAGCCACCACGTCAGCACGTGGAGGTTTGATCCCGTGTTGCGCGGCTAAGGTGCAGCGTTAGGAGAAAGGATTCAGTGCTTCGCGGCTAAGGTGTAGCCGTGCATCTGAACCGTCCAAAACTGTTTTGGCCTGATCTAAGTCATTCGGAGTCCATTTTCTGACGATCCAATAGTGTTTTCCAACTATTTGGAGTATTCCGGACACATTTGTACGGTCAGTTTTTTCGAATCGGAGTTTCTAAAAAAAAAAAAAAAAAGTCTAAATGGCAGAATCTACAGAGACGAGATCAACCGAGTCCATAAGTAATCCAGTGACTACAAGCAACTCTAGGCATTGGACCCCCGGTGTCCCATGCTAAGTTCGAGGTAGAAAAGTTTGATGGAAGCAGCAACTTCGGCATGTGGAGATGCGAAGTTAAAGATATGCTTGTCCAGATGAACCTGCACTTCACTCTGGGAGACAAACCAGATGACCTGGACGGGATAGAATGGGAGAAAGTAAATCTCCTGGCCTGCAGTTCCATCCGACTTTGCCTTGCAAAAGAGGAGAAGTACGCCTTCACAGAATATGGTATTGCGAAGGACCTTTGGAAGGCGCAGGAAGACAAGTTCATGACAAAGAGCATTGAGAACCGACTCTACTTGAAGAAGAGGTTGTTTCGTTTCGACTACAAGAAAGGTATTTCGATGAACGAACACCTAAAAAATTTCAACAAAATTCTTACCGATTTGAAAAACTTGGATGATCACATTGGTGATGAAGATAAAGCACTGTTACTGTTGAATTCCTTGCCTGATACATATGATCATCTCACCACCACTTTACTATACGGTAAAGAAAAGATCAAGTATGTTGATGTTGCAAAGGCCTTGGTAAATAATGAGTTTAGAAGGAAAGATAAAGCTGTAAACAGGGACTCAACATCCGAGGCATTAACAGTCAGGGGCAGGACAAATAACAGAAGATATACAGGGCAAGGAAAGTCTCGCTCAAAATCCAAAGGGAAATCATTAGATAGAAGACGTCTTGCAAAAGACGAGTGTGCTGCATGTCGCCAGAAGGGGCATTGGGCAAAAGATTGTCCCAATAAAGACAAGAAAGAGGAAAATGTGAACGTTGCACGAGATAGAGATAATGGTGAAGGATCAGCCTTCACAGTTTCATCATATGGCCAGTCTGATGAATGGATTCTAGATTCTGGATGTTCCTACCACATGTGTCCTAACAAGCAGTGGTTCTCGAGCTTACGAGAGTTCGATGGAGGAGTTGTACTGATGGGCAACGACCAAGCTTGCCAGACAAAGGGGATTGGAACAATTCGACTGAAGTTACATGATAGAACAATCAGAATTCTTGAAGATGTTCGGTATGTACCAGATTTGACAAAGAATCTCATCTCAGTGGGAGTTTTAGACTCCAAAGGTTACAGAGTAACTATGGAAGGTGGAGTCCTCAAAGTTGTTCGAGGAGCATTTGTTGCAATGAAGGGTACTAGATAGGGAAATTTATATTTCCTAGACAGCTCTACAGTCACAGGGAGAGTGGCTGTCTCCACCAGCTCAGAATATGATGTATCAGACACTTCCAGACTTTGGCACATGCGCTTAGGGCATGTCGGTGAGAAGGCTTTACAAGGGTTGGTAAAGCAAGGCCTATTGAAAGGTGCCAAAACAGGGAAGCTTGAGTTCTGCGAGCATTGTGTACTGGGCAAGCAAACAAGAATCAAGTTTGGTACTGCTATTCATCGTACCAAAGGGATTCTAGACCACGTTCACACCGATGTATGGGGTCCTTCCAAGAATGCTTCATTGGGAGGTAAACACTACTTTGTGTCATTCATTGATGATTTCTCAAGAAGAGTTTGGGTTTACACAATGAAGCATAAAGATGAAGTATTAGACATCTTTCTTATATGGAAGAAAATGATTGAGACCCAGACAGGTAGAAAGATCAAGAAGCTCAGATCTGACAATGGCGGGGAATACACATCAGATCCCCTCTTTGAGGTTTGCCAAAATGAAGGGATAGTGAGACATTTCACAGTTGCTGGAACACCGCAGCAAAATGGAGTTGCAGAACGCATGAACCGCACTTTGGGGGAGAAAGTTCGGTGTATGCTGTCACATTCTGGATTGAGCAAGGCATTTTGGGGCGAGGCATTGAACTATGCTCATCATCTTGTTAACCCGACTACCTACTGCAGCACTTGATGGCAAGACTTCCATGGAGGTATGGTCAGGAGTGCCAGCTACTGATTATGATCAGCTACGTATCTTTGGATGTCCAGCTTATTTTCATGTTACAGAATCTAAGTTGGATCCTAGGGCCAAGAAAGCTATCTTCTTGGGCTTCAGTGACGGTGTCAAGGGATATAGACTCTGGTGCCCTGAATCAAAGAAAGTTGTCACTAGAAGAGACGTTACCTTTGATGAGTCTACAATGCTAACGCAGCTAAATCTTCAATAGAATGAGGAAGCATTGAAGAAGTTAGTGAAGGTGGAGTTTGAGACTCTAGCAAAGACTGTTCAGACAGACAACAGTCCTGAAGAAGTTTCAGTTGACAGCTCTGAAGAAGATTCTGAAGAGAGTTCAGATGAAAATGAAGATCCAGAGGCCCCACAACAGTCAGAATCCATTGCAATCAGAAAAGGAAAAAGAGTTACTAAGAAACCCAGTTGGATGACCGATATGGTAGCCTATGCACTTCCAATCATTGAAGACAATGTTCCTTGCACTTTCAAAGAAGCCCTGCAGAATGCAGAAAGTGTCAAATGGAAGGAGGCTATGGATGAAGAGATCGGGTCACTTCACAAGAATCAGACTTGGAAGTTGGTGCAACTTCCAAAGGGAAAAAAAGCAATTGGGTGCAAGTGGGCTTACACCAAGAAAGAAGGCATCCCAGGCAAAGACAACATCAGATTCAAAGCTAGATTGGTAGCTAAAGGCTATGCTCAGAAGGAAGGAATAGACTACAATGAGGTATTCTCACCTGTTGTGAAGCACACGTCTATTCGTATCTTGTTAGCTTTGGTTGCACAGTTTGATCTCGAGCTCGCCCAACTCGATGTCAAAACTGCCTTTTTACATGGAGATCTTGAAGATGAGATATACATGTCCCAGCCAGATGGTTTCAAAGTTGCTGGAAAAGAGAATTGGGCCTGTAAGCTGAACAAATCGTTGTACGGGCTGAAGCAATCCCTGAGATAGTGGTACAAAAGATTTGATCGATTCATGATAGAGAAAGAATACACAAGAAGTCAATTTGATCATTGTGTATATTTCCGTAAGCTTCCAGATGGGTCATTCATCTATTTGCTCTTATATGTAGATGATATGTTAATTGCATCAAAGAGCAATGAGGAGATTGACAAACTCAAGGCACAGTTAGCAAGAGAGTTTGAAATGAAGGATTTGGGAGAAGCAAAGAAAATTCTTGGCATGGAGATCAAGAGAGACAGGAAGAAGGGCACGGTTCATCTGACATAAACTCAATACTTAAAAAAGGTGTTAGACAGATTTGGCATAAATGGGAAAACAAAAGCTGTGAGTACACCATTGGCCCCTCATTTCAAGCTTCGTGCTTCGATGTCTCCGCGCACAGAAGAAGAACGGAAGCATATGGCACAAGTTCCATATGCAAATGCAGTTGGTGCATTAATGTATGCTATGGTTTGTACAAGGCCTGACATCTCACATGCTGTGAGTATGGTAAGCAGGTATATGCATGATCCAGGAAAAGATCATTGGCAGGCAGTGAAATGGATCCTAAGGTACATACATGGCACGGTTAATCTGGGATTGAAGTTCGAGAGAGATAACCGACTTGGGTAGAATTTGGTTGGATATGTGGACTCAGATTATGCTGGTGACTTGGACAAACGCCGATCAACAATAGGGTATGTATTTACGCTTGCTAAAGGGCCGGTGAGTTGGAGGTCAACGCTTCAGTCAACAGTGGCTTTGTCTACTACAGAGGCAGAGTACATGGCAGTGACGGAAGCCTTTAAGGAAGCTATTTGGCTACATGGGTTGATTGAGGACTTGGGTATTGTTCAGCAGCACATTGAGGTGTACTGCGATAGTCAGAGTGCCATTTGTTTGGCAAAGAACCAAGTTCATCATTCCCGCACCAAGCACATTGATGTCCGTTTCCATTTCGTCTGAGAAATTGTGAATGAAGGGGATATTCTGCTTCAAAAGATTAGTACTGCAGATAATCCGGCCGATATGCTCACAAAAGTGGTTTCTGGGATCAAGTTCCAACATTGTTTGGACTTGGTCAACATCTCTCGGAATTGATCACCTTTGGGTGAATAGCAGTGTTGATTGATCACTATGTTGGCTAGAGAATCCTCGCCAAGGTGGAGATTTGTTGAAGATTGGCTTAGATTTGTTTTTGTCAACAATGGTTGCTATCAACAATGGCTGCTGTCAACAATGGCTGCTTTGTTTGTCAACAAAGACTGATGATTGAAAAGCGTGGTTCTCCCATTGCATCTATAAATAGGTAGTGAATTGGAGGACTTTAGTGTGGTGAGTCGAAGAGAGAATACAGAGACAAAGAGAGAATTATCATAGTGTGTTTCCATTGTGATTCTTCCATTTCTCTCCATATAGTGAAATCCGCTGCCCGTGGACATAGGCGACTTGCTGAACCACATTAAAACTCTTGTGTTATTGCTTTTTTGTGTTTCCTGGTGTGCCCTCGATCCCCAACACTTATGTCTATGGGTTTTATCAGGGGTGATGTGCAAACATGAATGCTTATCTAATTGCGGCTCTGATTATTTTTCATTTGTTGATAATTTAGCTGCATGTTCAGGGGAGACCATTGAATTGTAAGACTAGGATGAAGAGAAGGTTCTATGGTGAAGATAAAGAACAATGCGGAGTTGAGCGGCTTCCAATGCAATATTATGTCGGAGCAGGAGGCGGGTGGCAGGGTGTACATATAGAGAGTGGCATTTGGTTGACTATTTTTGGGCTTCTTTTGTGGGACATTATTTTTTTCGATGTACCAGATGTCTTTCGCACTAGATTTCAAGTAATTCTTAGTAAGAGAATTACCATAGCTCATGTTGTTGCTTCGCTTTTTTTGATGAAGTTGATGCTTATCGTCTTTGTGGTCAGATGACTCAAATGGTTCGTAGTTGTGGCATATACATTTGAAGTGAATGTATGTTACTTTTCTCTGATGCACTTCATACTATATTCATCTATCCAGTCATTGTATTCCCTTTTAAATTTGGAGATAATCTGAAATGAAGCTGTCAGGCCTCATTTGTTTTTTCTACATGGGTCACCTAGCTTCTTTTACTTAACAAAAATGAGGTAACTTTTTAAGTGTAAAGCACTTTAGTAGGTGTGAAGCTGATATGTTTGGTTTCTTTTTCAATTAGGTTTCAACTCCCTAAATTTAATATATGGACTTTTTTAACGTTGAGGTAGCTAATTTCTTTTACAGAAGAGAATGAACGAAAGCTCAGAGATGGTTAAAGTAAAGAGTGAGGAATTAAATATTTTATCTAAATTCTCATGTCTAATTTTATCATTGTTCTTCAGATTACAAATGCCCTTTACGCTTATTCTCATGACACTCTCCCTTAATGTTGGCGCCAGTATAGCTTATGTGCCCTATTATCCCCCTCTAAGGGTATTTTAGTGATAGATTCTAACTCTATTTGTTTTGAGTTGTCAACCTATTTTTGGGATACATGCCAACGGAAGAGGCAGAATGAAAAAATAAATTGGCATACATGCCAACGGAAGAGGCAGAATGAAAAAATACCCCTTTACTTTGCGTTGTAAAATTTCCAACCCCTCTCAAAAACCTCTAAGTGTACTAAGTTTTTCAGAATCTCAGAGTCTGTAATATAATCTTTGTAAGTGTATTTTTTATTAATATGAAGTGTGAGTAGTTTCTCTTTTTCCTTAAATATTTCAAAAGGGTAACTCTTCTATTCTAAAAATTTATTTTCTTTTTGGAAAAACTAAGTTTATGGAATGATTGTTTGCTCATTAGTATTACATACTTTGCACCTTCGTAGTATCTGCTATTTTCTATTTTGTTACTGAGTGACCTTAGCTGAAGAGCCCGTGTGAGCCGCGGTTAGGCGTTGAAGGGCAAATTGTAGGCAGAAAGGGAAAGGTAAAAATTACAAAATAAAAATATACTATGTTGAACGAGGCTTAGCTTCAAGGTAGGAGTACATGTAATGAAACAAACATTGCCTAAAAATAGTTTTGCTAAAGAAAAAGAATTTTAGAATAAAAGGAGAACAACCCGAGTAGAAATATTAAGGAAATATTGTTCATAAAAGAATTTAAAAAATGAAAATTGTATACCTTTAGATGAAGAACTTAGGATTAAAATCAAAATTAGTACTGAACTTATACAAGAATTAGAAGATCAAAAATTAAAATATCAGTTTCTCTTATCATTAGCCTCTGGCAGATCCCTAGAAAATTACAGTTTAAAAATTTCTCAAATAAATAAACAGCTAACTGTAAAACAAGAAGCCTTAAAGCTAGCCATATAACAGCTTGAAGATCTATTAGCATAACTGTAGAATTAATTAGATAATTCTCAGCCCAATTTCAAATTAGTGGTAGACCACTAACTCATCACCCCCTAACAAAAATTCGTATCAGAGCAGTGTTCGGTTTTAGGACAGTTTAAGTTAGTTTATGCATTTTGCTTATGGTAATAGAGTAGTTTTTATTCTTGGACATTTTAGTTATAACTTTCATATTATAGTAGCTTGTAATAATTTTAAAGTAGGAGTTAATTTTGTGTATGAAAAGAATAGAATATTTAGATTTAGAACTCAGCAATCATAATCATCATCTTAGCATAGATAAAAATAAATTTCGTTGTAATTTTGAAGATACTTTTACACATCAGTTTCATAGTGAACATAATCCTCAGCTAAATAGTATCATAGATTATCAGATTAATTTTACAGAAAACATTAAAAAGGACGTAGATAAAATTAGTAATTTTTTTGTTTCATCTATAGATCATCTCCGTAATAATCGTAGTATAATTAAAGATCAAGATAAAAAATTAGATTATATCCAAGACCAGTGTAGTTCAATTTTACAAAAAAGAACAGATTTAAATTTAGAAAAATTTCCCACTAAGTTAGAAATAGAAACTTTAACCTCAGCCATAAACACTAGCAGCTCAAAACAAATAGAGTTAGAATTTAAGCAACTAATTGAAAAAATTCATAATCAGATAAATCAAATAGCTAAACAAATAGAATAGATTAACCAAATTCAAGATAATTTAAAACAGAAACTAGAAATTTTAGAACAACTTGTAAGATCTTAGTTTATGAGTAGTGATAAAAAAGCTAATAGAGATTATCAGACTATTTTAAAACAGGCAGAAGATTTTCATAATAACCCAGAATGAATCAGTAGCTATTAGGGAATAAATCAGTCAGATAAAATATCAGTAAGACAAAATAATATAGAAATTTTATTTCTAATTAGATTGTGTGAAAAATTTGAATATCTATCAGAACAGCTACACAGCTTAGAAAATCGTTTAGCCTCTTTAGAAAGAATAATACTTCAAAAAGGAAAAGGAATAAAAGGATCAGTAAATAAACCTCAATCTTAGATAAACGAAGAAGCTATAGCTAGATATTTCGAAAAGCTTAAATTACCAAAGAAACCTGTTTGTAGAATTTACAAAAAATAAAAATGTTTAAACAGCTAATAAAAGGAAGTAGCAGTAAAAAGCGTAATGAAGATGAAGATATTAAAATGGAAGAATTTATAGATGTAGAACAACAGATAGATAAATTTAAAAAAGAAAAGTTAGAATTAATTCCAGCTAAATATGTATATAAGTTAGGAAAGATTCATAAAAAACAATAACAATTTAAACAGTATAGTGAACAAATGATTAGTGTAACTCATGAAGATGAAAAAATAGAGCTAAACTTAATAGACAGAGAAATATGCAGTAAATGAACACCTTAAAATGACCCACTTAGGATTAGTTGTGGTAGGAATTAAAGCTTTAACTAGAGAGAATTTAGGAACTAAAGTTTTTGTATGTCTTTATGATGATAGGTTTAATGATGTAGGACAAAGTATTTTAGGCAGCTATGAATTAGATATGAATTCAAAAGGAGAAATAGTTTATTTTACACCAGATTTCTTACTACCAACCTCGACCTTTCATAAAAAGATAAAAATAGGAATAAAAAGTAGAGGATACAATATGAAAAAAGGAGAAAAGAATTTATTAGTTTGTACAGGATTTTTAGGCTTAGTAGTTTTAGAAAGTAATACTCATTATAGACTTACAAATGATCAGATAGTTAAATTATTGGGCACAAAAGGAATAAAAGCACTACCAGCTAAAAATTATAATTCTGAAGATAATACAGCATTAGATTGGAAACTAGGAGGTTTTCTAGGACAACAGAGATTAGCCCCTCAGGATAACTTACTATATCAAAGAGCAGATGGAAGCTATGCAGTAAGATTCACCCAGTATACCTATGTAGCACCAGAAAAATCTGAAGATGATGAATTTAGTAGTATAGATAGGGAAGAAAATCAAGATAATTGTAGTGAAATAAATCAGCTTTATGTAATGACAGAAGAAAAAATAATATCACAAAATAAGATATATAATATTGATGAGATAGATTTAGAAAGTTTCACCCTAGAAGACATGAACAAAATTTTAGATGCCAGATATTATGAATACTTAGCTAAAGGAGATACCCATGATGAAGCAGTGTCATTTTTAGACCAAGAGTTTCATACTGAATATGTAGATGATATTATAGAAGATAAAATACATCCTAGTAAAATATTTAAAATACCAAAACAATCTAATTTAGAAGATACTTTTTATATGAACACAGAAAGCACCGGGACTAGTAACCCATAACCAACTGTAGAAGATCGCGTAGAACCAATGCATTATGCAGTAGGAGGAAGAAGACCATTAGCTAGTTCAGGACGTAGTAAAGCAGATCCAAATAAAAGCTCTAAGTTTCATGGAAAGCGTAGACAACCAGATATGAGTATACAATTACAGCCAGTTAATAATCAAGGAACCCTTTTAGATTTAGCCAGATTCGACCCTTAGATGTGGCAGGAAGTGATAGAAAAATGGGAAAAAGATGCGGTAAAGGCATGGATGAGTAATCCCTTTGAATCAACGGATATGTGGGAATATATGGAGACACTTTTAGGAGATTCAGCTTATAATATTTATCTAACTTTTAAAGAAAAATATGAAGAAACAATTAAACAGCTTAAATAATTAGGAGATAACCCATGGAATTTTACTAGTTTTATAAAAGAAATACTTATAGGATATGACCCTTCTAGAAGAAATGATTCTGCTCAAAGTATAGCATTAACTGAGTTAGATCAGATAACGTTAGGAAGTTGGAAATATATTGTACCCTTTAGTAAAGAATACTTAGCCATAGCAGCTAGAACAGGAAAAAGTTTTGATGAAGAAATAGGAAATAAATATTTTAGAAAACTACCCGGAGAGCTAGGAAGAGAGATAGAAAATAAATGGTTAGTTTATTATGCAAGTTTACCAGCTAAAATAGCCTCAGGAGAAGTAAAAATAAGAGGAACTTTAGGAATAGGACCTAGAATAGTTTATACTTTTTTCAAGCTCAGAGAAAAATGTGTAGAGGTTAAAATACAGAAAGATTTGAAAAAACAAAATTATGGTTTTTGTAGCAATATAATATATACTCCTCAGCAATATGAAGATAAATATAATAGGAAAAAATACAAAAAAATATGGAAAATATAGAAAAGAAACATATTGGAAGAAAAATTATAGAAAACCATGGAAAAAACAGAAATTCATTAGGAAGAGTAGAACTTTTAATAGAATAAATTATAAGCAACTACCCAAAGAAGAAAGAGATAAACGAAAACAAAGATATGTTAGAAAACCCAATAGTAAAAAATGTAATTGTTTTATATGTGGAGAACCCAATCATTTTGCAAAAAACTGCCCAAAAAGACAAAGGCCTAATACTAATAAACAAATAGAAAGACTACATATTATAGAAAACTTAGAAGAAGATATAGTTAGCATAAATAGTGATGATTCAGAAGTTTATAGCATAGTCAGTGATTATGAGTATCAAATAGAAGCCATAAGTTCAGATAGTAATTCAGAAAGTGATACAAATGTAGATAATCTTTTAGGACAACTCAATCAAGAAATAGGAACAACTCCTTCTCATGATATTTTCTTCATGATGGAATGTAATGCAGATACTAAATGTCAGCATAATTTTCAAATAGGACTAGGATTTGATACTACTAGATGTAGTTATTGTAATTGGTTTCCAGCTAAAGATAAGAGAGTTCAGTGTTTATTATGCAGTATAACCTATTGTATAGTCTGTCTCAAAAAATTAAATATGACACATAAGATAACATTAGAAGATAACATAAAGGATCATAGTATAGAAAGTAGAGAATTGCATTTAACAATTAGAGAATTAGAAGTACAAGTAAGAGAATTTAAATTTCAAATACGAGAGATAGAAACTAAGACTAGTTTTGACATAGAATGCTTAGAACTAGAAAATAGACAGCTTAAACAGCAGCTAGAACAATTTCACAATAAATACCCTTTAAAAGATAAAATAATTGAAGAACATATGAATTCTTTAGAATTAGTAAACTTAGCTGATTCTCAACCCTTTAGTCAATACTCTCAAGCAAAGTCAGCTAATACATATTTACCATTTAATTATCCTGTTATACCCAAGTCAAATTTAGTTGAGATTTCTTGTGTAATTAAATTTGTAGAAAAAACCCTTAGTATAGATGCTATGATAGATACAGGAGCTAGTAAATCATATATTGAACAACACATAGTTCCCCCAGGATGGAGCACAGCTTTAACAACCCCAGCTTTAGTCAGTATAGCCGATGGCACTAAGCAGACATATACTCATTGCATTAACGGCGCACAGATTAGTTTTCATCATCTAGGTTCTCAAGATCAGCATATAGAATGGTTCCCTTTACCTCAAGTTTGGATTGGAAATACCCGACAAAATCATCCTTTCATCTTAGGCCTTAACTTCATACTTAGTTTACAGGGCGGCATGCTCATCAACCAACACAACATTAGTTTCTTCAAGCGAACTATACATACACCCGCAGCCTATGCCCTTAGCACTATAGCACATTCATCAGAGTTGCGTGTGAAGCGTGGTGGTACCATAAGAGTAGATTCAGTTCCCGCTAGTTTTTTATTTCCAAGTAGAAATATTTCTCCCGAGCTAACCCAAAAGTATATACCTAGTGAGATAGCAAATACTTCTTTAGAAAATTTAGAAATAAAAAAGTATGAGTTAGAAGAGTTTGATTTCAAAGAAAAAGGCGACTATTGGAACCTAGAAGATTTTCAAGAAACAGCTAACTTAGAATTAATTTTTGCAAAAATAGGAAAATTAAAGAAAAAACCAGTATATAGAAGAACAAAAAATGATTTAGATGAGATAATAAGATTAGCTGAAACAATAGAGATTTTAGGAGAACAGCCCATGAGATATTGGGAAAGAAATAAAGTCTTAGCTAGTTCGGAGATAAAAAATAAAGATTATAGGATTACATCAGCACAAATAGATCATACGCCAGCAGATATAGAAGAATTTAGAACACAGATTAAGGAGTTATTAGATTTAGGAGTAATTAGACCTAGTAATAGCCCGCATAGGAGCGCCGCATTTATGGTTAGAAATCATGCAGAGATAAAAAGAGGAAAAGCTAGAATGGTTATAAATTACAAGAGACTAAATGATAATACAGAAGACGATAAATACAATATACCAGATAAAGATCAACTCATAAACAGAATACAAACAGCAAAAATATTTAGTAAATTTGATTGCAAGTCAGGATTTTGGCAGATAAAAATGGAAAAGGAAAGTATACCATGGACGGCCTTTTGTTGCCCACAAGGACATTATGAGTGGCTAGTTATGCCTTTTGGACTAAAAAATGCACCTTCCATATTTCAGCGTAAGATGGATAGTATATTTAATAAATATAGTTTTATACTAGTATACATAGATGACATATTAGTATTCAGTCCAGATAAAAATAGTCACATAGATCATTTATATATAGCATTAGAAGAATTCATAAATAATGGAATAATAATTAGCAAGAAAAAGATGGTATTAAATAAGCCTTGTATAGAATTTTTAGGAATGGAGTTAGAAGATGGAAAGATTAGGTTACAACCTCACATAGTTAAGAAAATTTTAGATTATCCAGACAAATTAGAAGATACAAAACAACTTCAATCATTTTTAGGAATTCTAAATTATGCACGAATGTACATTCCTAACCTTAGTAAAATAATAAGACCCCTTTATAGTAAAACCACACCCACAGGGCAGAAATATTTCAATTAGCAAGATATAGCTCTAGTTAGAAAAATTAAAGCTATTTGTAAAAATTTACCAGACCTACAACTTTCCTTAGAATCAGAATATATAGTCGTAGAAATAGACGCAAGTCAATTAGGATGGGGAACAATATTATTAGCTAAACCTAGTAAGTATGATAGTAAAAATAAAGAGCGCATTTGTAGATACAGTTCTGGAAAATTTAAAGAAAAAGATACAACCATGACCAGCCTAGATTTTGAAATATTAGGAGTAGTATATGCAATAAATAAATTTAGATTATTTTTGCACAAACCTTTTACGATTAGGACAGATTGTGAAGCTATAGTTAGATTTCATAACAAACTTAATGAGCGCAAATTAAGTACTAGAAGATGGGCAAAATTTTTAGACTGTATAGTAGGACAAGGATATAAAGTAGAGTTTGAACATATTAAAGGGAGTGATAATAGGTTAACAGATTGGTTAAGTAGGAACATTTATTTAGAAAAAGAAAATAACCAGTTTAATTCTTCTGCAGATAATGGAGAACAGCAAAACCATGAATTTTGGGGGATTTGCTCTTCCCATTCATGAAGGCAGAAACAAGTTCAGACCATTAACAGGAATTAAGCTAGACCCAGTTCAACAGTGTCTTTTAGATAACCTTTGGAACAGTCATAGCCACCCAGCTAAACGTCTTTCAGCCCTAAACTCTCTTAGTATATATTTTTCAAAAATCCAAGATAAACCTTTGTCTAAAAGTTTTTCTTTCTATGTAGTAGCTAAAGGAACCAAGCTCGGTATTGACCATGACTGGATAGAAGTAGAACCCTTAGTTAAAAATTTTCCCATACCTCAGTATAAAAGATTTTATGATTTTGAGTCAGCCAGTACCTATGCCCGAAGACAAACAGGAACCAGTTACTTTATCAGTAAAATAGCTAAAGATTACCTGGACACATTGAGCAAGATGAGGTCAACCATTCTTGCTACTAGTGGAGTTCCAATTAGCCGGATAATTGGAAGCAGTAGTTCTGGAAGCAGTAGTTTTAACCCTCAGATAGATTCTCAAAATTCTCTCTAGATGTGCAGACATTGCGAAGGCCTTTCCAGAAATTTCAAGAAAATTATGGATAAACGCAAAAGGGTTAGTGAAGAGCTAGACCAGCTCCGAGACGAAGAAAAACAATTGAGAGCAACCATTCAAACCCTAACCAACCAGCTTAAAAAATTAGCTATCAGACAACTCACCAGTGAGGAATTTGACCAATTGAGTACTAGAATGTATTTCTTCAAACATTCTATCATTCGATCTTTTTGTGAGAAAAGCCAAGTAATAGAAGACCTAAAACCCTATATATACACCTTAGCCGAAGATAGCAGAAATAACGAGCTAGTCATTATTCAGCAGTTTCTTCAAGACCTCTCTATAGCAGGAGTTGAATGCCCTGGCTTAGCCTATCAATGGACCTATCTCTACGAAGATGAGGAGTAGCCCTACCTAGAAGAAGAAAAATGTAATAAGAGGTCAGAACATTTTGGTCGATGCCAGTGTAATTTAGATTTTAGCATCTGCCTTTGCCAGATAAATCTAGCTACTTTCGAGCCATAGGAGACAGAGATTAGGGGCAAAACGTGTTATCTAACAGCCTCACAATTGTTAGACTACGGCTTTGTCTCTAGAATAATTTTTTCAGATCCAGATCAAACAGATAGCTTCGGAAATAAACTTGCTCATGCAGTACTTTGCGTAATGGAGGAGCATCATCCGTACATAGAAGCATTAATAGATAGCAGACTACTAGAGTGGAAAGGAATATGGTGCAATCCAGCTAAACATAAAATGTACCTCAGAGGAACCTCGACTTTCCCAAGATTCCCTGGACTTCTCAATCGAAGACCCTGGCCATGCAGAAGATTTCCACTCAGAGAACAACTCAATAAATGGAGGAAATTTGCCAACAATCCTCTATTAGCATATAATGGAAATTATGGACGACTAGTCTATGAAGATAGAAATCAGAAGATATTTTGCAATTTAGTTATCCCAGGATATCCCTTCAGCAAAGAGACATTTGTCGATGAAAGCCAGTATCCCAATTATCAGCATAGCGTCTCTCATGAGTCTCCAGTAATGGGAGAAAATGACCCAGAATGGCACAATGAGCCACCCATGGGAGATGGGGATGACTTTTACGACCAACTCTCAGCAGCAGACCTGGACGATCTCTCAGATAGAATGTATGGGTGAAAAAATAATAATAATAATAATAATTATTATTATTATTATTATTATTATTATTATTATAAGAGCAAGCTTATAATTACTTGAAGAGCAAGCTTGGGTAATAAGAGTTACAAGCTCCTTAAGACTTGGGACAAGTTTTGGTGGGAAGGTGTTAGAACTCCATTCTAATTATAATTATAATTCGGACACCCTGAAAACTAGGGTTCAAAAAACGCAAAACCTACAATTACAGTACTGTGAGTATACACTTTGCCAATCATTCTAGTTCCCCTCATCATTTCACTCATTCCACCCCCACATAGACCACACAAATTCAATGTCCAAAGTATACTAAAACATCAATTTCAGAAACTGAAAACAGAGCATTATTATTATTATTAATCAGAAGATTGAGAAAATCTCCAAAATTCCATTTTTGAAGCTTCGATTCAAGCCCAGTTCAGAGAAACTAAAAATAGAGCATTATTATTATTAATCAGAAGATTGAAAAAATCTCCAAAATCCCATTTTTGAAGCCTCGATTCAAGCCCAGTTCGGAGAAACTGAAAACAGAGCATTATTATTATTATTATTAATTAGAAGATTGAGAAAATCTCCACAATCCCATTTTTGAAGCTTTGGTTCAAGCCCAGTTCGGAGAAACTGAAAACAAAGCATTATTATTATTATTATTATTAATCAAAAGATTGAGAAAATATCCAAAATCCCATTTTTGAAGCTTCGGTTCAAGCCCAGTTCGGAGACTTCAGTCCCAAGTAGTCTAGTCTAGTCTACTCTAGTTTAGTTGTCCATTGAATTCTATATATACATGTACATTACATTGATAAGCATAGGTATCCCACAAATTTCATCAAAGAGTTGTTCTATCAATCACTCTCTATGTTGGTGTGTTATTGTTCTTATATTCAACAACACCAAGAAGAAGAGAAAGATGGGTGTTGATAATCCTTCATTTTTGTTTAAATTTATTGACACGTTGACGTTGGATAATGGTGATTCCTCTGATTGGAATAAATACCATAAGAAGATAGAGGTTTCAAGAATGGGTCTTCTTAAACTCGACCATGACACGAAATTGAAGGTGTTATGGCAATTCATCAATAACAGTCATGTTTATTTATCTGGCCTCACTATGTTTGAGTTACGCAACTCAACCCATAAGCCACGTTTTGATGATGATGATCATACTCACTCTGTCTCTGTCGACAAAGTGGGCTCGAAAAAGAATGGTGTTATTTCTCCATGTTCTGTTGTTATTGATGTCGATGATGATGATGATGATGGTGATGATAGAGAAAGATCACCATTTGGAAAATTTGTTGTAATCCCAAAAGGGAAAAGATCAGAGTGCTGCAACAAGAAGAGTTCTGTTATAGTCCCGCTCAATCACATGTCTGAGGCTGAGGCAACGATGACAAAGAAGCCTATGAAAATTCGATGCAAGTTGAAGCCACCAGACAAGTCTTTTGTTTTGAAAAGGCGGCACAGTGATGGTGATTATGGTGATGATGAAGAAAAGGTCAGGAGAAAGAAGAAGAGGATGATTGTAAAGGCATTTGCAGTTCCACCAGAATTGCCTATTGAATTCAGCAATCATATCGAAAGTCTGAATGGTACTGAATTCAATTTTGTGATTGAAAAGTCACTGTACAGTGCATAGCTTAACCATAATCATGGGCTTCTATTTTTGCCATTGAGTCAAATTGATAATGGATTCCTCATGTAAGAAGAGAAGGATTTGCTCGAAACAAGAACTGGAAATCATAAGACATCTATTGAAGCCAAATTAATTGATCTGTCAAGAAAGGAATCTAATATATTTCTTAAGAAGTGGGACATGCCTAAGAAAATAGGCAAAGTGAATTCAACTTACAATCTAACGACAAGTTAGAATGATGTTGTGGAGAGCAACAAGCTGTGTGAAGGATTGATTGTATAACTCTGGTCATCTCGGATGGGCTCAAAATTGTGGTTCACTTTTGTTGAAGTGAAGAGGATTTAAGCGAAAAAAACATTAGAGATGTAGTTGCTCAAGTGATTGTGGAAGTTACTAATCAACTGAGATTATTTGTTGTTTTTATTATTATTTTATACATAAAAGAGATTTTTTATATAGTTATTCATCTGAGTATATTTTTCATATTAGTTATTCACAAAATGTCTCAGATGTATACTTCACCTTTTAGCAATAATTGTATTGTCTGAGTTTTTATTTTGAATGTCATGTGATTCAGAATTAGCCAATTTTCTGTTGCCTCTATCCTGAACCTTTTAATGTTATGGCATGGCTCTCAATTCCTTTCTGTCATAGCCGGTTCCTCTGAGCGTGCAATGGTTCATGGATATGTGCCATTTTTTTTATATCGGAAAGGGAAAAAGAAAGAGAAAGTTTCTTGAAATTTAACCGCCAACATAACCATTTTGTTGCTCTTATGAGTCCAAATAGATTGTTTTAATGAAATCACTACTTTAATCAGCATTGGTATAGTTCGATTGTAGCTAGAATTATACTTTACTATGCTTGCTCAATAGGATTTAAAATCTTGTGTAGTGAAAGCCAATGAAACCCTAAAAACAAAAAAGAATTTGAGACAAATTTTGCATACATTCAGACAGGCAAGTAAAAAAAAAGACAAATGTCCTAGCTAGATTTTGCTAGAAAACCAATTATAAGAAACAAAAGCAAGTTCCGACAGAAATCAAATTTATTAACTCTTAAGAGAACTGGGTATTGAATTGAGGACACAAAAGTCTCGTTGCTCATGCATGCTTCACAATATTAGCCCACAAAATTAACTTGTGTGAGGTTAATTAACATAAAACAAAACCAACTAACCTTTAAAAAAAAAATAGCAAGAGAATACAACGTTAAGAATTTATATGATTTTGTTCTTATAGTTGTTATTGTGTATATTGGGTTTTGATCTTTGCTCCGTCGTAGACATAGACATCTCGCGAAACCATGTATATGTGTACTTGTTCTTTTGTTGTTACTATTGTGTCATTGAAACCACATTCTTATATGACATTATCATTGTTTATGAATTAACAGCAAGTATTGCACCTTATAGTATCTCAAACTAATGTCGTTTTGGGGAGGTGAAAAGGAAAGGGGCACGTTTTTTCGGTTCCAAAACAACGTCAAGCTCATTCTTAGGGGATTGTAGCTCTAGGAGCCAATAGCGAATAACAATTACAGGTCGAGAGATATCAAGGAAAAAGTGCAGTTAGTCAAACATACAGCTCAAAAACAAGTATTTTGAAAAGAAAAAAAAAATTGCTATATATAGAGGATAATTTTACTTGAAAGGGAAGCTTAAGGGAAGAGTTACGAGGTTGCTAGGACAAGGTGTACGATGGTGTTAGAAGTTTATTGAAATTTGGACACCCTTAAAAATAGGGGTAACGTACAATAACAGTTATATAGGGACATTGCTGAGTACACTTTTCCATGTTAAAAAAAAAACAAAAACAAAAAAAAAGAAAGAGAAAAGAATACACATATAAAGCCATCTAACCACATTCCATTCTAGTTTAGGCATCCCTTTTCATTACAATTTAGGAATCCACTTTCATTACAATCTCTTTGATTTCATATTTGGTATAATATTTAGGGTAGATAAATATGTACATCAATATCCCACAAATTTCACCTCCCATTCTCTAACTCACAATAAACAGTTTTTCTATCAAATAATTCTTTGCCAATAATCTTTTGCAAAGATTCAAACTATGTTTGTGTTCAAGCATAATGAAGAGGAAGATGGAGGATGAAGATAAGTTCAGTAGTGATGATGATTTCTTTAAGACGTATGATGATGACGAGGTAAGTGTTAATGATCCCTCCTCGAAGACCAACAATGCGTCGAGTATTGATTGGTGTAAATTTGTTCATAACGTAAAGGATGTAAAGGAGAATCTTCTCAAACTCAAAGATGAGACTAAATTGAAGGTTTTATGGCCACTCATCAAGAACAGTGATCTTGGTTTATACAAAATCACTGTGTTTGAGTTCCATAGGGACACTGTTGAGTACACTTTGCCATGTTCAAAAAAAGAAAAAAGAAAAAAGAGTACACTTTGCCAATCATATAATTCCATGTAATCCCCATTCCATTCTAGTTTAGGTATCCCTTTTCAGTACAATCCCTTTGATTTCATATTTGTATAATATTTAGTGTATATAAATATGTACATGAATATCCCACAAATTTCACCTCCCATTCTCTAACTCACAAAAAACAGTTTTTCTATCAAATAATTCTTTGCCAATAATCTTTTGCAAAGATTCAAACTGTGTTTTGTGTTCAAGCATAATGAAGAGGAAGATGGAGGATGAAGATAAGTTCAGTAGTGATGATGATTTCTTTAAGACGTATGATGATGATGAGGTAAGTGTTAATGATCCCTCCTCGAAGACCAACAATGCGTCGAACATTGATCGGTGTAAATTTGTTCATAACGTAGAGGATGCAAAGGAGAATCTTCTCAAACTCAAAGGTGAGACTAAATTGAAGGTTTTATGGCCATTCATCAAGAACAGTGATCTTGATTTAAGATCACTGTGTTTGAGTTCAATAGGGACACTGTTGAGTACACTTTGCCATGTTTAAAAAAAGAAAAAAGAAAAAAGAGTACACTTTGCCATGTTTAAAAAAAAAAAAAAAAAAAGAGTACACTTTGCCAATCATGTAATGCCATGTAATCCCATTCCATTCTAGTTTAGGTATCCCTTTTCATTACAATTTAGGAATCCCTTTTCAGTATAATCCCTTTGATTTCATATTTTGTTTAATATTTAGTGTATATAAATATGTAAATCAATATCCCACAAATTTCACCTCCTATTCTCTAACTCACAACGAACAGTTTTTCTATCAAATAATTCTTTGCCAATAATCTTTTGCAAAGATTCAAACTGTGTTTGTGTTCAAGCATAATGAAGAGGAAGATGGAGGATGAAGATAAGTTCAATCATGATGATGATTTCTTTAAGACGTATGATGATGACGAGGTAAGTGTTAATGCACCCTCCTCGAAGACCAACAATGCGTCGAGTATTGATCGGTGTAAATTTGTTCATAACGTAGAGGATACAAAGGAGAATCTTCTCAAACTCAAAGGTGAGACTAAATTGAAGGTTTTATGGCCATTCATCAAGAACAGTGATCTTGATTTATACAAGATCACTGTGTTTGAGTTTCATAGGGACACTGTTGAGTACACTTTGCCATGTTTAAAAAAAGAAAAAAGAAAAAAGAGTACACTTTGCCAATCATGTAATGCCATGTAATCCCATTCCATTCTAGTTTAGGTATCCTTTTCCATTACAATTTAGGAATCCCTTTTTAGTACAATCCCTTTGATTTCATATTTTGTATAATATTTAGTGTATATAAATATGTACATCAATATCCCACAAATTTCACCTCCCATTCTCTAACTCACAACGAACAGTTTTTCTATCAAATAATTCTTTGTCAATAATCTTTTGAGAAGATTCAAACTGTGTTTGTGTTCAAGCATAATGAAGAGGAAGATGGAGGATGAAGATAAGTTCAGTCATGATGATGATTTCTTTAAGACGTATGATGATGATGAGGTAAGTGTTAATGCACCCTCCTCGAAGACCAACAATGCATCGAGTATTGATCGGTGTAAATTTGTTCATAACGTAGAGGATGCAAAGGAGAATCGTCTCAAACTCAAAGGTGAGACTAAATTGAAGGTTTTATGGCCATTCATCAAGAACAGTGATCTTGATTTATACAAGATCACTGTGTTTGAGTTCCATAGAGACACTGTTGAGTACACTTTGCCATGTTTAAAAAAAGAAAAAAGAAAAAAGAGTACACTTTGCCAATCATATAATGCCATGTAATCCCCATTCCATTCTAGTTTAGGTATCCCTTTTCAGTACAATCTCTTTGATTTCATATTTTGTATAATATTTAATGTATATAAATATATACATGAATATCCCACAAATTTCACCTCTCATTCTCCAACTCACAACAAACAGTTCATCTATCAAATCATTCTTTGCCAATAATCTTTTACAAAGATTCAAAATGTGTTTTTGTTCAAGCATAATGAAGAGGAAGAGGAAGATGGAGGATGATGATAAGTTCAGTAGTGATGATGATTTGTTTAAGACGTATGATTATGACGAGGTAAGTGTTAATGATCCCTCCTCGAAGACCAACAATGAGTCAAGTATTGATGGTTGTAAATTTTTTCATAAGGTAGAGAATGCAAAGGAGAATCTTCTCAAACTCAAAGGTGAGACTAAATCGAAGGTTTTATGGCCATTCATCAAGAACAGTGATCTTGATTTATACAAGATCACTGTGTTTGAGTTACACAAAGCCAACAATAACCCGCTTCCAGATGATGATCATACACACACAGTATGTAGTATCTCTGGCTCTCTCGGCATAGATGGATATAAGAAGTGCATTGGTTTTGCTGCTGCATGTTTTGTTAATAATGATGGACAAAGATTGCCGACACATGCATTCACAGCCGACGAAGAAAATGGAAAAAGATAAGAAATCAACTTTAATACGGACAAGTCCTTAGTATCTAATCCTGTAACATGCTCACAAAAATCTGAAAAGGTTGGTTGTTCAAAGCACCGTCGTGCTGATTGAGATGCTGATGATTGCTATATACAGAGGATAATGTTACTAGAAAGGGAAGCTTAAGGGAAGAGTTATAAGTTCGTTAGGACATGGTGCAGGATGGTGTTAGAAGTTCATTGAAATTTGGACACCCACAAAAACAGGGGTAACGTACAATAACAGTTCCATAGGGACACTGTTGAGTACACTTTGCCATGTTCAAAAAAAGAAAAAAGAAAAAAGAGTACACTTTGCCAATCATATAATGCCATGTAATCCCCATTCCATTCTTGTTTATGTATCCCTTTTCGTTGCAATTTAGGTATCCCTTTTTAGTACAATCCCTTTGATTTCATATTTGGTATAATATTTAGTGTATATAAATATGTACATGAATATCCCACAAATTTCGCCTCTCATTCTCCAACTCACAACAAACAGTTCTTCTATCAAATCATTCTTTGCCAATAATCTTTTGCAAAGATTCAAAATGTGTTTGTGTTCAAGCATAATGAAGAGAAAGAGGAAGATGGAGGATGATGATAAGTTCAGTAGTGATGATGATTTGTTTAAGACGTATGATGATGACGAGGTAAGTGTTAATGATCCCTCCTCAAAGACCAACAATGAGTCGAGTATTGATGGTTGTAAATTTGTTCATAAGGTAGAGGATGCAAAGGAGAATCTTCTCAAACTTAAAGGTGAGACTAAATCGAAGGTTTTATGGCCATTCATCAAGAACAGTGATTCTGATTTATACAAGATCGTTGTGTTTGAGTTACACAAAACCAACAATAACCCACTTCTAGATGGTGATCATACACACACAATATGTAGTATCTCTGGCTCTCTTGGCATAGAGGGATCGAAGAATGGCGTTATTGTTGTTACTGCATGTTCTGTTAATAATGATGGACAAAGATTTGCTGACAGATGCATTCACAGCCGACAAAGAAAAGGAAAAAAGATCAGAAATCAACTTCAATACTGACAAGTACTTACTATCTAATCCTGCAACATGCTTACAAAAATCTGAGAAGGTTGGTTGTTCGAAGCAGCACTATGCTGATTGTGATGATGATGATTGCTATATACAAAGGATAATATTACTTGGAAGGGAAGCTTAAGGGAAGAGTTATAAGGTCGTTAGGACATGGTGTAGGATCTTGTTAGAAGTTCATAGAGATTTGGACAACCTTAAAAACAGATGAAACATACAATGACAGTTCCATAGGAACACTGTTGGGTACACTTTTCCATGTTCAAAAAAAGAAAAAAAAAAAAGAAAGAAAAGAAAAAAGAGTACACTTTGCCAATCATGTAATGCCATCTAATCCCCATTCCATTCTAGTTTAGGTATCCCTTTTCTTTACAATTTAGATATCCCTTTTCATTACAATCTCTTTGATTTCTTATATGGTATAATATTTAGTTCATATAAATATGTACATGATTATCCCATAAATTTCACCTCTCATTCTCCAACTCACAACAAACAGTTCTTCTATCCTATTGTTCTTTGCCAATAATCTTTTGCAAATATTCAAATTGTGTTTGTGTTCAAGCATAATGAGGAGGAAGGGGAAGATGGACAATCATGATAAGTTCAGTAGTGAAGATGATTTCTTTAAGACGGATGATGATGAAGGAAGTGTTAATGATCCCTCCTCGAAGACCAACAATGAGTCGAGTATTTATTGGTGTAAATTTGTTCATAAGGTAGAGGATGCAAAGGAGAATCTTCTCAAACTCGAAGGTGAGACTAAATTAAACGTTTTACAACCATTCATCAAGAACAGTGATCTTGATATATACAAGGTCACTGTCTTTCGGTTACACAAAGCCAACAATGACCCACTTCCAGATGATGATCATACACACACAGTATGTAGTATCTCTGGCTCTCTCAGCATAGAGGGATCGAAGAAAGGCATTATCGTTGATGCTGCACATTCTGTTAATAATGATGGACAAAGATTGCCGACAGTTGCGTTCACACCCGACAAAGAAAAGGGAAAAAGATCAAAAATCAATTTTAATATTGACAAGTCCTTAGTATCCAATCCTGCAACATGCTCAAAAAATCTAAAAAGGGTGGTTGTTCAAACCAGTAGTGTGCTAATAGAGATACTGATGATTGCTATATACAGAGGATAATGTTACTTCAAAGGGAAGCTTAAGAGAAGAGTTACAAGGTCTGTAGGACATGGTGCAGGATGGTATTAAAAGTTCATTGAAATTTGGGCACCATTAAAAACAGGGGTAATGTACAATAACAGTTCCATAGGGACACTGTTGAGTACACTTTGCCAAGTTCCAAAAAAAAAAAAAAAATGAAAAAGAGTTCACTTTGCCAATCATATAACGTGATCTAATCCCCATTCCATTCTAGTTTAGGTATCCCTTTTCATTATAATTTAGGAATCCCTTTTCATTACAATCTCTTTGATTTCATATTTGGTATAATATTTAGTGTATATAAATATGTACATGAATATCCCACAAATTTCATCTCTCATTCTCCAACTCACAACAAATAGTTCTTCTATCAAATCATTCTTTGCCAATAATCTTTTGCCAAGATTCAAACTGTGCTTGTGTTCAAGCATAATGAAGAGGAAGTGGAAGACGGAGGATGATAATAAGTTCTGTAGTGATGATGATTTCTTTAAGATGGATGATGATGATGAGGTAAGTGTTAATGATCCCTCTTCGAAGATCAACTATAAGTCAAGTATGGATTGGTGTAAATTTGTTCATAAGGTAGAGGATGCAAAGGAGAATCTTCTCAAACTCAAAGGTGAGACTAAATTGAAGGTTTTACGGCCATTCATCAAGAACAGCGATCTTGATTTATACAAGATCACTGTTTTTAAGTCACACAATGCCAACAATAACCCACTTCCAGATGATGATCATACACACATAGCATGTAGTACCTTTGGCTCTCTCGGCATAGAGGGATCAAAGAATGGCATTGTTGTTGGTGCTACATGTTCTGTTAATAATGATGGACAAAGATTTTCGACAGATGCATTGACAACCGACAAACAAAAGGGAAAAAGATCAAAAATCAACTTTAGCCCTAACAAGTCGTTAGTATCTAATCCTGCAACATGCTCACAAAAATCTGAAAAGGTTGGTTTTTCGAAGTCGCGTCGTGCTGATAGAGATGATGATGATTGTGATATGCAGAGGATAATATTACTTGAACGGGAAGCTTAAGGGAAGAGTGAGAAGGTCGTTAGGATATGGTGCAGGATGGTGTTAGAAGTTCATCAGAATTTGGACACCCTGAAAAACAGGGGTACCGTAGAATAATAGTTCCGTAGGGACACTGTTAAATACACTTTGCCATGTTGAAAAAAGAAAAAAAAAACAAAGAAAAATAAAAAAGCGTACACTTTGCCAATCATATAATGCCATCTAATCCCCATTCTATTCTAGTTTAGGTATCCCTTTTCATTACAATTTAGGATTCCCTTTTCATTACAATCTCTTTGATTTCATATTTGGTATAATATTTAGTGTATATAAATATGTACATGAATATCGCACAAATTTCACCCTTCATTCTCCAACTCACAACAAACAGTTCTTCTATCAAATCATTCTTTGCCAATAATCTTTTGCAATGATTCAAACTGTGTTTGTGTTCAAGCATGATGAAGATGAAGAGGAAGATGGAGGATGATGATAAGTGCAGTAGTAATGATGATTTCTTTAAGACGGATGATGATGATGAGGTATGTGTAAATGATCCCTCCTCAAAGACCAACAATGAGTCAAGTATTGATTGGGGTAAATTTCTTCATAAGGTAGAGGATGCAAAGGAGAATCTTTGCAAACTCAAATGTGAGACTAAATTGAAGGTTTTATGGCGATTCATCAAGAACAGTGACCTTGATTTATACAAGATCACTGTGTTTCAGTTACACAATGGCAACAACAACCCACTTCTAGATGATGATCATACACACACAGTATTTAGTATCTCTGGCTCTCTTGGCATAGACAGATCAAAGAATGGCATTGTTGTTGCTGCTGCATGTTCTGTTAATAATGATGGACAAAGATTGCCGACAAATGTGTTGACACGCGACAAAGTAAATAGAAAAACATCAGAAATCAACTTTAATACTAACAAGTCCTTAGCATCTAATCCTAAAACTTGCTCACAAAAATCTAAAAAGGTTGGTTGTTCGAAGCAGTGTCGTGCTGATAGAGATGATGATGATTGCTATATACAGTGGATAATATTACTCTAAAGGGATGCTTAAGAGAAGAGTTACAAGGTCGTTAGGACATGGTGTAGAATGGTGTAAGAAGTTCATTGAGATTTGGACACCCTTAAACACAGGGGTAAGGTACAATAACAATTCCATAGGGACATAGTTAAGTACACTTTGCCATGTTAAAAAAAAAAGAAAAAGAAAAAGAAAAAAGAGCACACTTTTTAAAATCATATAATGCCATCTAATCCCCATTCCCTTCTAGTTTAGGTATCCCTTTTCATTGCAATTTAGGAATCCCTTTTCATTACAATCTCTTCGATTTCATATTTGGTATAATATTTAGTGTATACAAATATGTACATGAATATCCCACAAATTTCACCTCTCATTCTCCAACTCACAACAAACAGCTTGCAAAGATTCAAACTGTGTTTGTGTTCAAGCGTAATGAAGAGGAAGAGGAAGTTAGAGGATGATGATAAGTTCTATGGTGATGATGATGAGGTAAGTGTTAATGATCCCTCCTCGAAGACCAACAATGAATCGAGTATTGATTGGTGTAAATTTGTTCATAAGGTAGAGGATGCAAAGGAGAATCTTCTCAAACTCAAAGGTGAGACTAAATTGAAGGTTTTATGACCATTCATCAAGAACAGCAATCTTGATTTACACAAGATCACTGTGTTTGAGTTACACAAAACCAACAACAACCCACTTCCAGATGATGATCATACACACACAGTATGTAGTATCTCTGGCGCTCTCAGAAAAGAGGGATCGAAGAATGGCATTGATGTTGCTGCTACATGTTCTATTCATAATGATGAACAAAGATTGCCGACAGATGCATTCACACCCGACAAAGAAAAAGGAAAAAGATTAGAAATCAACTTTAATACTAACAAGTCCTTAGTATCTAATCCTGCAACAAGCTCACAAAAATCGAAAAAGGCTGGTTGTTTGAAGCAGCGTCATACTGATAGAGATGAGGATGATTGCTATATACAGAGGATAATATTACTTGAAAGAAAAGCTTAAGAGAAGAGTTTCAAGGTCGTTAGGACATGGTGCAGGATGGTGTTAGAACTTCCTTAAAATTTGGACACCCTTAAAAACAGGGGTAATGTAGAATATTTGTTCCATAGGGACACTGTTGAGTACACTTTGCCATACTCAAAAAAAAAAAAAAAAAAAAAAAGAGAGAGAGAGAGAGAGAGAGAGACTACACTTTGCCAATCATATAATGCCATGTAATCCCCATTCCATTCTAGTTTAGGTATCCTTTTTCATTACAATTTTGGAATCCCTTTTCATTACAATCTTTTTGATTTCATACTTTGTATAATATTTAGTGTATATAAATATGTACATGAATATCGCACAAATTTCACCTCTCATTCTCCTACTCAAAAAAAAAAAAAAAAAAAACAGTTCTTCTATCAAATCATTCTTTGCCAATAATCTTTTGCAAGATTCAAACTATGTTTGTGTTCAAGCATAATGAAAAGGAAGAGGAAGATGGAGGATGATGATAAGTTCAGTAGTGATGATGATTTCTTTCAGACGGATGATGATGATGATGGTGAGGTAAGTGTTAATGATCCCTCGTCGAAGACTAACAATGAGTCGAGTATGGATTGGTTTAAATTTGTTCATAAAGTGGAGGATACAAAGGAGAATCTTCTCAAACTCAAAGGCGAGAGTACATTGAAGGTTTTACGGCCATTCATCAAGAACAGTGATCTTAATTTATACAAGATCACTGTGTTTGAGGCATACCAAACCAACAACAACCCACTTCCAGATGATGATCATACACACACAGTATGTAGTATCTCTGGCGCTCTCAGAATAGAGGGATCGAAGAATGGCATTGTTGTTGCTGCTACATGTTCTATTAATAATGATGGACAAAGATTGCCGCCAAATGCATTCAGACCCGACAAAGAAAAGAGAAAAAGAACAGAAATTAACTTTTATACCGACAAGTCCTTAGTATCTAATCCCGCAACATGATCACAAAAATTTGAAAAGGGTGGTTGTTCGAAACAGCGTCACGCTGATAGAGATGAAGACGACTGCTATATATACAGTGGATAACATTAGTTGAACGAAAAGCTTAAGGGAAGAGTTACAAGGTCGTTAGGACATGGTGTAGGATATTGTTAGAAGTTCATTGAAATTTGGACACCCTCAAAAACAAGAGTAACATGCAATAACAGTTCCATAGGGACACTGTTGAGTACACTTTGCCATGCTCAAAAACAAAAAAAACAAAAAAAAAAAAGAAGTAAAAAAAAGAAAAAAAAAAAAACATGCACTCTGCCAATCATATAATGCCATCTACTCCCCATTCCATTTTAGTTAAGGTTTCCCTTTTCAATACAATTTAGGAATCCCTTTTCATTAAAATCTCTTTGATTTCATATTTGGAATATTTAGTGTATATAAATATGTACATGAATTTCCCACAAATTTCACCTCTCATTCTCCAACTCACAACAAACAATTCTTCTATCAAATCATTCTTTGCCAATAATCTCTTGCAAAGATTCAAACAGTGTTTGTGTTCAAGCATAATAAAGAGAAAGAGGAAGATGGAGGATGATGATAAGTTCAGTAGTGATGAAAATTTCTTTCAGAGGGATGATGATGATGATGATGATAAGGTAAGTGTTAATGATCCCTCCTCAACGACCAACAATGAGTCGAGTATGGATTGATGTAAATTTGTTCACGAGGTCGAGCATACAAAGGAGAATCTTCTCAAACTCAAAGGTGAGAGTACATTGAAGGTTTTACGGCCATTTATCAAGAATAGTGACCTTGATTTATAGAAGATCACTGTGTTTGAGTCACACAAAACCAACAACAACCCACTTCCATATGATGATTATACACACACAGTATGTAGTATCTCTGGTGCTCTAGGAATAGAGGGATCAAAGAATGGCATTGTTGTTGTTGTTACTTATTCTGTTGATATTGATGGGCAAAGATTGCTGACACATGCATTCACACCCGACAAAGAAAAGGGAAAAAATCAAAAATCAACTTTTATGCTGACAAGTCCTCAATATCTAATCCTGCAACATGCTCACAAAAATTTGAAAAGGCAGGTTGCTCGAAACAGTGTCGTGCTGATAGTGATGATGATGATTGCTATATACAGAGGATAATATTAGTTGAACGGGAAGCTTAAGGTAAGAGTTACATGGTCTTTAGGACATGGTGTAGGATGTTGTTAGAAGTTCATTGAAATTTGGACACCCTTAAAAACAGGGGTAACATACAATAACAGTTTGCCATGCTTAAAAAAAAAGAAAAGGAAAAAGAGTACACTTTTCAATCATATAATGCCATCTAATCCCAATTCCATTCTAGTTTAGGCATCCCTTTTCATTACAATTTACTATCCCTTTTCATTACAATCTCTTTGATTTCATATTTGGTATAATATTTAGTGTATATGAATATGTACATGAATATCCCACAAATTTCACCTCGAATTCTCTAACTCATAACAAACAGTTCTTCTATCAAATCATTCTTTGCCAATAATCTTTTGCAATGATTCAAACCATGTTTGTGTTCAAGCATAATGGAGATGAATAGGAAGATGGAGGATGATGATAAGTTCAGTAGTGATGATGATTTTTAAGAAAGATGATGATAATGAGGTAAGTGTTAATCATCCCTCCTCGAAGACCAACAATGGGTCCAGTATTGATTGGTGTAAATTTTTTCATGAAGTAGAGGATGCAAAGGAGAATCTTCTCAAATTCAAAGGTGAGACTAAATTGAAGGTTTTACGGCCATTCATCAAGAACAGGGATCTTGATTTATACATGATCACTGTGTTTGAGTTACAAAAAGGCAACAACAACCCACTTCCAGATGATGATCATACACACACTGTATGTAGTATCTCTGGCTCTCTCAGCATAGACGGATAGAAGAATAGCATAGTTGTTGCTGCTGCATGTTCTGTTAATAATAATGAACAAAGATTGCCGACAGATACATTCAAACCTGACAAACAAAAGGGAAATAGATTAGAAATCAACTTTAATATCGACAAGTCCTTAGTATCTAATCCTGCAACATGCTCACAAAAATCTGAGAAGGTTAGTTGTTCAAAGCAACGTCGTACTGATAGATATAATGATGATTGCTATATACAGAGGATAATATTACTTGAAATAGTAGCTTAAGGGAAGTGTTACAAGGTCGTTAGGATATGGTGCAAGATGGTGTTAGAAGTTCATTGAAATTTGGACACCTTTAAAAACAGAGGTAACATACAATAACAGTTCCATAAGGACACTGTTGAGTACACTTTGCATACTCAAAAATAAATAAATAAATAAATAAATAAATAAATAAAAAATACCCTTTGCCAGTCATATAATGCCATCTAATCCCCACTCCATTCTAGTTTAGGTATCCCTTTTCATTGCAATTTATGAATCCCTTTTTCATTACAATTTATGAATCCCTTTTTCAATACAATCTCTTTGATTTCATATTTTGTATAATATTTAGTATATATAAATATGTACCTGAATATCCCACAAATTTCACCTCTCATTCTCCAACTCACAACAAATAGTGCTTCTATCAAATCATTCTTTGCTAGTAATCTTTTGCAAAGATTCAAACTGTGTTCGTGTTCAAGCAAAATGAAGAGAAAGGGGAAGATGGAGGATAATAATAAGTTTAGTAGTGATGATGATTTCTTTTAGACAAATGATGATGATGAGGTAAGTGTCAATGATCCCACCTCAAAGACCAACAAGGAGTTAAGTATTGATTGGTGTAAATTTATTCGTCGGGTGGGTGATGCAAAGGAGAATCTTCTCAATCTCAAAAGTGACAGTAAATTGAAGGTTTTACAGCCATTCATCAAGAACACTGATCTTGATTTATACAAGATCACTGTGTTTTAGTCTTACAAAACCAACAATAACCCACTTCCTGATGATGATCATACACACACAGTATGTAGTATCTCTGGCTCTCTCGACATAGAGGGATCAAAGAATGGCATTGTTGTTGCTGCCGCATGTTCTGTTAATAATGATGGAGAAATATTGCCGACAGATGCATTCACACCTGACAAAGAAAAGGAAAAAAGATCAGAAATCAACTTTAATACTGTCAAGTCCTTAGTATCTAATCCTACAACATGCTTACAAAAATCTGAAAAGGTTGGTTGTTTGAAGCAGCGTCGTGCTGATAGAGATGGAGATAAATTCTATATGCAGAGGATAATATTACTTGAAAGGAAAGCTTAAGGGAAGACTTACAAGGTCGTTACGACATGGTGTACGATGGTGTTAGAAGTTCGTTGAGATTTGGACACCCTTAAAAACATGGGTAACGTAAAATAACAGTTCCATAGGGACACTGTTGAATACACTTTGCCATGTTCAAAAAAAATAATAATAATAAAATAAATGAAAAAAGTCCTCACTTTGCCAATCATATAATGCCATCTAATCCCAATTTCATTTTAGTTTTGGTATCACTTTCCTATACAATTTAGGAATCCATTTTCGTTAAAATCTATTTGATTTCATATTTGGTATAATATTTACTGTATATAAATATGTAAATGAATATCCCACAAATTACACCTCTCATTCTACAAATCACAACAAACAGTTCTTTTATCAAATTATTCTTTGCCAATAATCTTTTGCAAATATTCAAACTGTGCTTGTGTTCAAGCATAATGAAGAGGAAGAGGATGATGGAGGATGATGATAAGTTCAGTAGTGATGATGATTTCTTTCAGCCGGATGATGATGATGATGAGGTAAGAGTTAATGATCCATCATCGAAGACCAACAATGAGTCGAGTATGGATTGGTGTAAATTTGTTCATGAGGTACAGGATGCAAAGGGAAATCTTTTCAAACTCAAATGTGAGAGTAAATTGAAGGTTTTACGGCCATTCATCAAGAACAGCGATCTTGATTTGTACAAGATCACTTTGTTTGAGTCTGACAAAACCAATAATAACCCACTTCCTGATGATGATCATACATACACAGTCTGTAGTATCTCAGGCTCTCTCGGCATAGAGGGATCGAAGAATGCCATTGTTGTTGCTGCTGCATGTTCTGTTAATAATGATGGACAAAGATTGCCGACAGATGCATTCACACCCAACAAAGAAAAGGGAAAAAGGTCAACGGACAAGTCCTTAGTATCTAATCCTACAACATGCTCACAAAATTCTGAAAACGCTGGTTGATCGAAAGAGCGTTTTGCTTATATAGATGATGATGATTGCTATATACAGAGGACAATATTAGTTGAATGGGAAGCTTAAGGCAATAGTTACAAGGTCTTTAGGACATGGTGCAAGATGGTATTAGAAGTTCATTGAAATTTCGACACCCTTAAAAACTGGGGTAACTTACAATAATTATTATTCCATAGGGACACTGTTAAGTACACTTTTCCATACTCAAAAAAAAAAAATAAAATAAAATAAAAAGAAAAAAGAGTATACTTTGCCAATCATATAATGCCATCTAATCCCCATTCCATTCTAGTTTAGGTATCCCTTTTCATTACAATTTAGGAATCCCTTTTCATTACAATCTCCTTGATTTCATATTTGGTATAATATTTAGTGTATATAAATCTGTACATGAATATCCCACAAATTTCAACTCTCATTCTCCAACTTACAACAGATAGTTCTTCTATCAAATCGTTCTTTGCCAATAATCTTTTGCAAAGATTCATACTGTGTTTGTGTTCAAGCTTAATGAAGAGAAAGAGGAAGATGGAGGATGATGATAAGTTCAGTAGTGGTGATGATTTCATTAAGACGGATGATGATGATGAGGTAAGTGTTAACAATCCCTTCTCGAAGATCAACAATGAGTGGAGTATTGATTGCTGTAAATTTGCTCATAATGTAGAGGATGCAAAGGAGAATGTTCTCAAACTCAAAGGTGAGACTAAATTGAAAGTTCTATGGCCATTCATCAAGAACAGTAACCTTGATTTATACAAGATCACTATGTTTGAGTTACACAAAGCCAACAATAACCTACTTCTAGATGATGAGCATACACACAATATGTAGTATCTCTGGCTCTCTTTGCATAGAGGGATCCAAGAATAGCATCGTTGTTGCTGTTGCATGTTCTGTTAATAATGATGGACAAAGATTGTCGACAGATGCATTCACACCCGACAAAGAAAGGGAAAAAGATAAGAAATCAACTTTAATACTGACAAGTCCTTCATATCTAATCCTGCAACATGCTCACAAAAATCTAAAAAAGGTTGGTTGCTCGAAGCAACGTCGTACTGATAGAGATGATGATGATTACTATATATAGAGGATAATATTACTTGAGAGAGAAGCTTAAAGGAAGAGTTACAAGGTCGTTAGGACATGGTGCAGGATGGTGTTAGAAGTCCATTGAAATTTGGACACCCTTAAGAGCATGGGTAACGTACAATACTAGTTCCATAGGGACACTGTTGAGTACACTTTGTCATGTTCAAAAAGAGAAAAAGGAAAAAAGTGTATACTTTGCCAATCATAAAATGCCATCTAATCCCCATTCCATTCTAGTTTAGGTATCTTTTTTCTTTACAATTTTGGAATCAATTTTCATTACAATCTCTTTGATTTCATATTTGGTATAATATTTGGTGTATATAAATATGTACATGAATATCCCACAATTTTCACCGCTCATTCTCCAACTCACAACAAACAGTTCTTTTATCAAATCATTCTTTGCCAATAATCTTTTGCAAAGATTCAAACTGTGTTTGGGCTCGAGCATAATGAATAGAAAGACGAAGATGGAGGATGATTTCAAGTTCAGTAGCCATGATGATTTCATTAAGACGGATGATGATGACGACGATGATGATGTAAGTGTTAATGGTCCCTCATCGAAGACCAACAATAAGTCGAGTATTGATTGGTGTCAATTTGTTCGTTATGTAGAGGATGTAATGGACAATTTTCTCAAACTCAAAGGTGAGAATAAATTGAAGGTTTTACGGCCATTAAACAAGAATGGTGATCTTCATTTATACAAGATCACTGTGTTTGAGTCACACAAAGCCAACGACGACCCACTTCCAGATGATTATCATACATACACAATATGGTGTATCTCTGGCTCTCTCGGCATAGAGGGAACGAAGAACAGCATTATTGTTATTGCTGCATGTTCTGTTAATAATGATGGACAAAGATTGCCGATAGATGCATTCACACCCAACAAAGAAAAGGGAAAATGATCAGAAAATCAACTTTAATACTGACAAGTCCTTAGTATCTAATCCTGCGACATGCTCACAAAATTATGAAAAGGTTGGTTGTTCAAAGCAGCATCGTACTAATAGAGATGATGATGATTGCTATATAAAGATAATAATATTTCTTGAAAGAGAAGTTCATTGAAATTTTGACACCCTTAAAAACAAGGGTAACGTATAATAACAGTCCCGTAAGGACACTGTTGAGTACACTTTGCCATGCTCAAAAAAAAATAAAAGAAAAAGAAAAAAGAGAACACTTTGCTAATCATATAATGCCATCTAATCCCCATTCCATTCTAGTTTAGGTATCCCTTTTCATTACAATCTCTATCATTTCATATTTGGTATAATATTTAGTGTATATAAATATGTACATGAATATCCCACAAATTTCACCTCTCATTGTCCAAATCACGACAAACAATTCTTCTATCAAATCATTCTTTGCCAATAATCTTTTGCAAAGCTTCAAACTGTGTTTGTGTTCAAGCATAATGAAGAGGAATAGGAAGATGTAGGATGATGATAAGTTCAGTAGTGATGATGATTTCTTTAAGACGGATGATGATGATGAGGTAAGTGTTAATGATCCCTCCTCGATTACCAATGAGTCGAGTATTGATTGGTGTAAATTTGTTCATAAGCTAGAGGACGCAAAGGGGAATCTTCTCAAACTCGAATGTGAGACTAAATTGAAGGTTTTACAGCCATTCATCAAGAACAGTGATCTTGATTTACACAAGATCACTGTGTTTGAGTTACACAATGCCAACAATAACCCACTTCTAGATGATGATCATACACTCACAATATATAGTATCTTTGGCTCTCTCAGCATAGAGGGATTGAAGAATGGCATTGTTGTTGCTGTTGCATGTTCTGTTAAAAACGATGGACAAAGATTGCCGACAGATGCATTCACACCCAACAAAGAAAAGGAAAAAAGATCAGAAATCAATTTTAATATTGACAAGTGCTTAGTATCTAATCCTACAACATGCAAAAAAAAGAATCTGAAAAGGTTGGTTGTTCGAAGTAGCGTCGTGCTGATAGAGATGATGATGACTGCAAAACACAAAGGATAATATTAGTTGAAAGGGAAGCTTAAGGGAAGAGTTACAAGGTCATTAGGACATGGTGCAGGATGGTGTTAGAAGTTCATTGAAATTTGGACACCCCTAAAAACAAGGGTAACGTACAATAACAGTTCCATAGGGACAATGTTGAGTACACTTCGCCATGTTTTAAAAAAAAAATGACAAAGAAAAAGAAAAAAGTGCACACTTTGCCAATCATGTAATGCCATCTAATCCTCATTCCATTCTAGTTTAGGTATCCCTTTCATTACAATCTCTTTGATTTCATATTTAGTATAATATTTAGTGTATATAAATATGTACATGAATATCTCACAAATTTCATCTCTCATTCTCAAACTCACAACAAATAGTTCTTCTATCAAATCATTCTGTGCCAACAATCTTTTGCAAAGATTAAAGCTGTGTTTGTGTTCAAGCGTAATGAGGAGGAAGAGGAAAATGGAGGATGATGATAAGTTTAGTAGTGATGATGATTTCTTTAAGACGTATGATGATCACGAGGTAAGTGTTAATGATCCCTCCTCGAAGACCAACAATGAGTTGAGTACTGATTGCTGTAAATTTGTTCATAATATAGAGGATGCAAAGGGGAATGTTCTCAAATTCAATGGTGATAGTAAATTGAAGGTTTTATGGCCATTCATCAAGAACAGTGATCTTGATTTATACAAGATCATTGTGTTTGAGTTACACAAAGCAAACAATAACCCACTTCCAGATGATGATCATACGCACACAATATGTAGTATCTCTGGCTCTCTCGGCATAAAGGGATCGAAGAATGGCATTGTTGTTGTTGCTGCATGTTCTATTAATAATGATGGATAACGATTGCCGATAGATGCATTCACACCCGACAAAGAAAAGGGAAAAAGATCAGAAATCAACTTTAAGGCTAACAAGTCCTTAGTATCTAATCCTGTAACATGCAAACAAAAATCTGAAAAGGTTGGTTGTTCGAAGCAGCGTCGTGTTGATAGAGATGATAATGATTGCAATATACAGATAATAATATTAGTAGAAAGGGAAGCTCAAGGGAAGAGTTACAAGGTCGCTAGGACATGGTACATGATGGTGTTAGAAGTTCATTGAAATTTGGACAACCTTAAAAACAGGGGTAACTGACAATAACAGTTCCATAAGGACACTATTGAGTACACTTTGCCATGCTCAAGAAAAAAAAAGGACCACACTTTGCCAATCATATAAAGGCATCTAATCCCCATTCCATTCTAGTTTAGGTTTCCCTTTTCATAACAATTTAGGAATCCCTTTTCATTACAATCTCTTTCATTCCATGTTTCGTATAATATTTAGTGCATATAAATATGTATATGAATATCCCACAAATTTCACCTCTTATTGTCCAACTCACGACAAATAGTTCTTCTATCAAATCAATCTTTGCCAATAATCTTTTGCAAAGCTTCAAACCGTGTTTGTGTTCAAGCATAACGAAGAGGAAGAGGAAGATGGAGGAGGATGATAAGTTCAGTAGTAATGATGATTTCTTTAAGACGGATGATGATAATGATGATAAGGCAAGTGTTAATGATCCCTCCTCGATGACCAACAATGAGTCGAGTATTGATTGGTGTAAAATTGTTCATAAGCTAGAGGATGCAAAGGAGAATCTTCTCAAACTCAACGGTGAGACTAAATTGAAGGTTTTACGGCCATTCATCAAGAACAGTGATCTTGATTTATACAAGATCACTGTGTTTGAGTTACAAAAAGGCAACAACAACCCACTTCCAGATGATGATCATACACACACTATATGTAGTATCTCTGGCTCTCTCAGCATAGAGGGATCGAAGAATGGCATAGTTGTTGCTGTTGCTGCTGCTGCATGTTCTGTTAATAATGATGAACAAGGATTGCCGACAGATGCATTCAAACCCGACAAAGAAAAGGGAAAAAGATTAGAAATCAACTTTAATACTACAAAGTCCTTAGTATGTAATCCTGCAACATGCTCACAAAAATCTTAAAAGGCTGGTTGCTCGAAATAGCGTCGTGCTGATAGTGATGATGATGATTGCAATATACAGAGGATAATATTACTTGAAATAGTAGCTTAAGGGAAGTGTTACAAGGTCGTTAGGACATGGTGCATGATGGTGTTAGAAGTTCATTGAAATTTGGACACCCTTAAAAATAGAGGTAACGTACAATAACAGTTCCATAAGGACACTTTTGAGTACACTTTGCCATGTTTAAAAAAAAAAAATGAAAGAAGAGTACAGTTTGCCAATCATATAATGCCATTTAATCCCCATTCCATTGTAGTTTAGGTATCCCTTTTCATTACAATTTAGCAATCCCTTTTCATTACAATCTCTTTGATTTCATATCTGGTATAATATTTAGTTTATATATACATGTACATGAATATCCCACAAATTTCACCTCTCATTCTCCAACTCACAACAAACAGTTCTTCTATCAAATCATTCTTTGCCAATAATCTTTTGCAAAGCTTCAAACTGTGTTTGTGTTCAAGCATAATGAAGAGGAAGAAGAAGATGAAGGATGATGATAAGTTCAGTAGTGATGATGATTTCTTTAAGACAGATGATGATGATGAGGTAAGTGTTAATGATCCCTCCTCAAAGACCAACAATGAGTCAAGTATTGATTGGTGTAAATTTGTTCATAAGGTGGAGGATGCAAAAGAGAGAATCTTCTCAAACTCAAAGGTGACAGTAAATTGAAGGTCTTACGGCCATTCATCAAGAACAGTGATCTTGATTTATACAAGGTCACTGTGTTTGAGTTACACAATGCTAATAATAACCCACTTCTAGATGATGATCATACACACACTGTATATAGTATCTCTGGCTCTCTCGGTATAGAGGGATCGAAGAATGGCATTGTTGCTGCTGCTGCTTGTTCTGTTAATAATGTTGGACAAAGATTGCCGACTGATGCATTCACACCCGACAAAGAAAAGGGAAAAAGATCAGAAATCATCTTTAATACTGACAAGTCCTTAGTATATAATCCTGCAACATGCTCACAAAAATCTGGAAAAGTTGGTTGTTCGGAGCAGCGTCGTGCTGCTAGAGATGGTGGTGATGATTATGATGATGACGGCGATGATGAAAAACGAGTAGTAGTTGTACCAGACCGGCAGCTGCTGGAATTGCCTGAAAAATTGAAACAACATCATAAAGATCGAGAGGTTTCTGAGGCAATTTTGGTGATCCAAATGTACAGGACAGACATTAACGCTAGTCATGGTCGTCTGTCAATGCCACTAAGAGAAATCGAAAATATGGAATTTATCAGCGAAGAGGAAAAGAATTTGCTCAGCGAGGGGAGAGGGATAGCAGTGAAGCTAATTGGTCTAGCAGATGAGAATTGTGAAGTGTATAATGTAACTCTAAAGCAATGGAAATTGAAAAATACCTCAAATTACTGTCTAGTGACCGGGTGGAACACGCTTATGACGAAGAACAGATTGGAAGTAGGTATGACGATGCAGGTCTGGGCTTTTCAAGTGGACTTAGAGCTGTGGTTTTCTCTTGTTAAGATTTAAAACTAGTTGATTTAGCTTGTCTTTTTTTTTTTTGGTTATAGTTTAGTATTAAAATTTTCTGAATATATATAAATTCATTAACAATATAAGAGAGTTACATTGCTTCAAATCTAAATGTGCTGTTAGAAATCATATTTTTTGAGAAGGGGATTTATACCGAGTAAACGTGCTGAGCTAGTTTGGGCTTGGGCCAAATTGCGAGACTATACAACCAAGCTGACATAGCTAATTGTAGTCTAGGCCAAAGATCTGGATCGCGCGGTGGAGCTAGTCTGAGATCCGGGATGTAGGACCGGGCTGGCTGCTCGAATCATGAGCCCAGCTAGATGAAGTAATGGTGCGTTCGATTGGGCTAGATGTTCCTTCTGTGCACCAGGGTCAAGCAAGATTTGCCTTAACGAATAAGTGGAAGTGAATTGAATGTGGCGAGCCCAAGTTGGTTTATTAGCTCGGCCCAGAAGATTAGTCAGGATTGGTGAGCTAGGTCAAACCGGGCTATGGATAGCTTGGCAAGAATTGCCACGTGACCCAATCAGAGTGCGAAAAGGAGATTCCACCATTTATACGCGTCAATATCGTTAAGCTGTTTTGTCGATACTGTTTGGCAATATTGACACATATACGTGTAAGGCGGAGAGAGGATAGCACATCCACATGGTCAGGAAAGGACGAGCAGGGTAGTGTGTACAGAAACTATATAAACTATGCGGCACCTCCATGCAGGAGGTCTAGAATTCTTGTTATCAGAGCTATCTCTCTTTTTTCTCTTTTGGCTCTATATTCTTCTCCAAGTGTACTAATTTGACCGTTGGAGGGGTTTTCCGGCAACACACCTGCTGGGTAGCTCACTGTCATTTTGTTCTAAGGTGAACGACGTTATTCAGAATAACTTGGAGCTTGGACCCAAGGAGTATGGAGAGTGACGAATATTTCCTCCCCGTATACTTTCCTATCCTCTTTTTTATTTTCAATTTCAATTAATTGAAGCACGAAGCAATACTGAAAAATCTATTTAGTTGGGTTTTAAATCAATCTGCATATCATAGATGACTGCCTATGTGTTTCCATGATAACCCAAAAAATAATAAAATAAAAACCAAACAACTGATATTTCAGTGTAATTAAAAATTTCTAAAAAATAAAGGGAGCAATATATTTCACAGAACATTGAATCACACAATGGAATTGGAAAACTTGAAATTTGCTTTCGTTGAGAGTTAAACTCAAGACCTCCCGCTTACTAAACGGGTGCTTTAACCAATTGAGCTACAAAAGCTGTACTGTTGGCTTTTAAAAAATAATAATTCTTATACATATAAAATAAGAACCAATTCTCCAGGTGGGTTATTTTTAATTTTATTATTAGTTATGATTTTATTATTGTGAAATTGTTGCTATGTAATTTTTTTTTTTTTTTTTTTTGTTAAGTTGTTATGTATGCTTTTTATAGATTTCATGTCATTGTTATCATAAGTGTCTACATAGGTCAGGTTATGTCAAGTTGTGAAAATGATTCTTAAGCTTACTCGTGTACTCAACCCAACATGTTTTTTTTGTACTAGGTGACTTGCAATCAAAACCTCAAGCTCAAGCCTTGACAAACGGGCCAATGAAGGCCTTACGACCTTAGCCTAATGGGTTGAGACATTCGTGCTTATTTTTTGAAAAAATTTCCTTTCTATTTTCTCATTTTTTTGTCAAGCCGACAAACAAGCCAACGGGGGCCTTGCGAACTTAGCCCAATGAGCTGAGAGATTTTTGGAATTTTTTTATATTTTTGTATTTTTTTTGTCGAGTGGATGAACAAACCAACAAACTGGAACAATGAGTGTGCTGATGGGCTGGGACTCAAATCCTAGGCCCACCTTAGCCTAAGCCTCACTTGAGTTGGACCAGGCGACCTGGGCATAGACTTAGGTCTCGTTCATTAACTATACATTTTAGCTAAAAAGTCACTATAAGTTATCACATCACTATCTCTACTTTTTTATATATCTTTTTGTAAAAAGTCCAAAAATTACTAAAATAACATGTTCTCAAATAATGCCTTAGACCAAGTAAAAGCCTGTAGAACGGTTTGTATTCAGACCAAATAATTATCCTTAAGGCCTCATTTATTTGGCGAATTAGGTTGGATGTGATTATAAATACGGTGGGATTGGGTGTGGAAATTATTAATGTGGTAATATTAAATTGGAAATGTAAGATCAAGTGTATTTGTTTGTGTAATAGTGTGGTCGTATTAATTAGTTAAAACTAAAATTTATAAAATTACCTAAAAGTCTTCATTTTACAAAAGATTACTTTATTATTTTTGTAAAATGAGGATAGTCTTGTCTTGGATTGTAAATCCCACCGGATTGGATTGTAAATCCCACCTCTCCCACCATGGGATTACTAATCCCACCCTTTGGGAGTATTAACAATCTCATAGGATTGTTAGTCCCATAATTATTGTTACAACCAAACAAGGTTTAGATAGGACTCACTTCACCTTAATCCAACCCCTCCATTTAAGAGAAATATCAAACATGGCCTAATAGTACTTGTCCCTTTCATTGGATATTTCTAAAAATAATCAAATTATAATAACAAGACCAACTAAACCATAAAGTAGGAAATTAAAATAAATAAAATTGATAGTGTAGATGTTGATGAAAATATGCACAATTTACTTTTTTAACATTGACTACTTTGAAGGTTAGGGAAGGCGTTCAAAAAAAAAAAAAAAAAAAAGAAGCCAAGGGAATAGTTTGGGCCTATATGTTGGATCTCGTGTCCAGTCCAGTCCAGCAATGTAGGGATAAAGAATTGGGCCACCTGAAATTTGCATCATCATCATGCGTTTGACGTGTTCATCATTAGACCATTCGAAACAAAACACATGACATCCTGGATAGTCAAACGTGGCATGTCTGATACATATTATAAAATATAAATAATAAAAAAAAAAGAAAAAAAAAAAGGAAAAAAGGAGAGAGTCAAAGTTGGCATGCCTTAATCCGTGTGATTACTAATTTACTAAGCTGCCATTTTCATCATAAAAATTAAAAAAATTTAAAAAAAATGATTCAGTATATTTGGTTTCAGTTTTCTGAATTCAATTTTCTAAAAATTGTGTTTTTTACTTTTCGTGTTTTTTTTGTTTATTTTGAGAGAATATTTTTTAAATTTTAAGCAATTTTTTTACTTTTTTAGATGTATCTTACTTAGATGTATCTAAATAATGAAATATTTGTGAAAAAATATTTTAAAACTTAATAAATACACAAAAAAATGAAAAATATATTAAATTTTCGTATTTTTTTAATATTTTTTGGTATTTGGTGTATTTTTTAAATATTTTTTTCACAAATATTATACTTTTTAAGTGTATTTATGTTAGGTGTGTTTAAAAATTTTTAAAAATTTTCTTAAAATATTAAAAAAATTCATTGAAAACATTAAAACACAGAAAATAAAAAAGTAAAATTTTCTAAAAACTGTTTTCTGAAACGGTCCGATGTAACGTGAAGTCAACTTCCCATTTCTTCCAAACCTTGCTTGCCCTTTCATTGGCATTACTCCGATGAACACATGATCTCCCAATTCGTATTCCAAATCCCTCATTCTCTGATCCGCATAGTTTTTTTGTCGGCTTTGAGCAGTCTTAAGTCTTTGTTGAATGATCTTTATCTTCTTGGTTGTTTCTTCCACAAGTTCGGACCCATATAAAGCCCTATCACCAACCTCAGTCCAACAAACTAGAGACCTACACTTCCTTCTGTACAACACCTCTTATGGTGCCCTGCCGATGCTAGCGAGGAAACTGTTATTATAACAAACACATTGTATGCGCACGCACACACACACATATATATATACACATTTGCAAAAGTTATCTCATTTTGATATTCAAATGCAGATGAATGCAATCCTTAAGTCTTTTCTCGACACCTTATTGCTCAATGGACAAGTAAGTGAGATACAACTTGTGCTCTGATACCAAATTGTCACAACCCGAACCCGCCCCTAGAGGTATAGGCAGTAACCGATCAGTAATCGTAGATTATCCGGCCTCAAAGACAATTGATAATTCATAATGGTAAACAAGGCACTGTGAAAGCAATATTAGAATATAACTAAGTCCATCGAGTGGTGCATATTTGCAAATTTCATGACATTTAAAAATTTAGCGTTCTTACATAGATATAAGCATATAGATACATCACCACATAGTTAACATTCATACAAACATCCATACACAGGAAGTTTCCAAATGACAAAAGAAAAACAATACTAAAGGTTGACACAGCTTGGCTCCTCTTGAGTCCAAGCACGCCTCATTGCGGGGACACTCCAAAGTGCTGCACAAAAGGGGGACTCCTGAGGTTGCTCTAGACTTGACGCTCCATTTGCTCATCTACATACATATAGGGGAAGGGGTTGAGCTAAAACCCAGTGAGTTATATCAGTATAAAGAGGTTAAATGAATAATGTCTATCATAATACGAAATCATATCATGTGAATTTCGAAGCAAAGCATAACCAAGTACTTGTCATATCAAAGTTTACAAATCATATTCATATGTGGTACATCCAATAGTGCAAAGCAAAGGGCCCAAAGGCATGACAAAGGGACCATATGGGTCTAACAAAGGGACTATATAGGTCACGCAAAGGGACCACTTAGGTCAAAATCAGAGATCACTGTGCTCATATAACAAAAGGTCTTGGTATTGTTTTCCCCAAGCAAGGGCCTTATCAAAAAAGTGCTATGGTATTGTTTTCCCCAGGTAAGGCCTTTACCAAAGGATGCCACAATTATATTTCAAAAGAGACAATAATTCATTCTTATCAAAACAGCATTTCAAAATAACATTCTTGCAGTAGTTCAAAGATACATTTTAACATATCTTTGCAAAGATAATACTCACAGTGGACTGGCACAGGTATTGGACCTTAGTTGGCCACCTACACAAAACACATAACAAAGATACATATTGAAGAGTATGTTCGTAACAAATAACATATCTTAATTCTGTTATCTTACGTATGTTTCTAGCTTATTCCATGGCTAACAATACCAAAAGGGCATGAGGATGCAAATATGCACTTACTAGTGTTTGCCAAAAATTGTTGAAAACAAGGTCTTCACTAGAGCGGTGTGGCCTAACTGCAAAAGTACTGGATGGCGTCAAAGTAGTCTCGATGTTCATTCGAGCCAAGTGCAATGCAAAGTCGAGTTCGCTCGAGCGCACACTTGATCGCTGAAGCCAACTGCAAAAGTCTGCAAAAATACTGAGAGCATGCAAAGTACGCTCGAGCGACGACTTCACCGCTCGAGCGAAGTAGACAAATTCTGGAATTTCCATAATAGAATTTGAAGTTCAAAAATGCAACTCTCAAGCTCCAAGCTTGCATGGTTGTACCAAATTCATGAAAACTCATATAAAAACATGTATATATATTAAATGTAAAACCATGAGCTTAAAAATACCATGAATTGCCAAGTTTGAAACTAAATTCTTCATGCATGTATAAATTTGTTTCCAACTCTTTTCAAAACCTTCAAACATGAAATTAAACTCTTGGAAACTTGAAATTCTTTGGGTAAATTACACTGACACCCCCTGAGGTTTATATTTATTACAATTCCCCCCTTACTTTTTGGAAATTACATCTCCCTCCCTCAGCATATTAATTTTTTTAAATACCAATTTTACCCTCACTACCCGTTTGGTAGAGCTGTGGGAAAGTGATTATAACTTATAGCCTAACAGCTTATAGCTTATAACTGTGAACATAAGTTGATTTTTGACTTATAAATTAAGTTTCTCCTCTCCCACTCAAAGAATAAGTTGATTTTTAACTTACAAAAAGCTATAAGTTGTATTATTAAGCTGAATCAAACACATCAAAATATCTTAAATTAAGCTAAAAGCTAAAATAAGCTGGAAATAAGCCCTACCAAACAAGGCCACTCACCTCTCACATTTTAGAAATTACAATCCCCTCTCTAGGGTTTAAAGTAGCATTACCAATTGTCCCTTCGGTTAGTATTAATTGGGAAAAAAAAAATTATTTGAAAAAAATTTTGTTAGTAAAATTTTTAAATTTCTGTTTAAAAACCAACGTAAACTCATTTTTTGAATTTACGTTTTTTCTTCAAATTTACAAACTGAGACAACAATTTATAAACCAAAAAAATTATCAAACAAGTTTTTATGACAGTTTTTAAATTTTTTGTAACTATAAATTGAAAACTGAAAACGAAATGGTTACCAAACACGCCTCAGATGATAAAAATGTTGTAAAATTAACAAATAATTAAATAAGTTATCAGCGTAAGAAATGACTTATCAAAAGATTCTTAGGTTATGTATGGTTTGATTTTTAGAATTTTTTTTAAAATTAAAAATTAATTTGGTTAAGAAATAAAAAATAAAAAATAAAAAATAATTATCATTTAATGGTAAAAAATAATTATCATTTTAACTTTTGGACATGTTATATACATACGTATGACTATTTCAATTTAATTCGTAAAAAATTATTTCTAACCACTCGAAAGATAAAAATTATATAAAAATGATAATTATTTTTTATTTTTTATTTCTTAACCAAATTAATTTTTAATTTAAAAAAAAAATCTAAAAATCAAACCATGCATAGCCTAAGAATCTTTTAATAAGCCATTTCTTACATTGGTAACTTATTTAATTATTTGTTAATTTTATGACATTTTTACCATTTGAAACTTGTTTGGTAACCATTTCATTTTCAGTTTTCAATTTATATTTACAAAAATTTTAAAAACTGTCATGAAAACTTGTTTGATAATTTTTTTGGTTTATAAATGGTTGTCTCAATTTGTAAATTCGAGGAAAAAATGTAAATTCAACAAATGAGTTTACGTTGGTTTTTAAACAGAAATTTAAAAAATTTACTAACAAATTTTTTTTCAATTAATTTTTTGTTTTCAAATAATTTTGTTTTCAAATAATATTTTTTCCAATTAATTTTTTTTTTCAATGAATTTTTTTCCAACTAATACTAACCGAAGGGGCAATTGTTTATGCTACTTTAAACTTTAGGAAGGGGATTGTAATTTCTAAAATGTGAGGGGTGTCAATGTAATTTACCTAGTGAGTGCAAAATTGGTATTTAAAAAAATTAAATTGCCGAGGGGGGAAATCTATAATGAAACTTTAAACCTCAGGGGGGGAGATGTAACTTTCAAAAGATGAGGGGGGAACTGTAATAAACATAAACCTCATGAGGTGTCAGTGTAATTTACCCAAATTCTTTTGATGCATGCAAAATTGATCTCTTAATTTGATAGGAACGCTAGAATTCAAGCTCAAATTGCTCAAATGTAATGGAATTATGCTTGCATGTCCAATTTCAACCCATATTCACTAAGTTCATGGTGATCCTAACTTATTCTTTACAAATTCATGCAAATAGTCCTACAACTTGGTGAATTCAATTTTCCACATGAAATATCTACAAGAATGATAGGTGAGATTCTTACCTAAAGCTTGAATTGAAGTTGTTGCTAGCTTAATCCCTTCAATCCCCTCCAAATTCTCTGCAAATCCACTCTACTCTCTCTGCAGGTGTTGCTTCTTTTTCCTTTTCTCAAATTTCAGATCAAATTTGTAAAACAAATGAGTTCATAAGCTTATAACTCATATTTATAGGTTTGATTAAGTTAGGCTAATTAAGTGAGATTAAGGTTAATTAATCAAGCTTAGTTCTAATTAATTTTAATCATCTCTAATTGATTTATTCTAATTATTTTGATCCGAATCAAATTTTAATTAAACTTGCCATATGGTTCTAAAAATTCCAACTAACCTATTGAACTAGTCAATTTCGGTCTCTAAATGCTAACAATTTCGAATTCTAAGTCTGCACTCTAACAGATATTTCATAAACTAACAGGTATGCATCAATTAAACACAAAATCATGCAAATATGCTCAATGCAATATTATATAAAATTAATACGCATATCGGGGTCGTCGCGGTCTCTCCCTCTTAGAAAGTTCGATCCTCCAAACTTGAGTTATCTCCATTTGGAAACTACTCTAGATAATGTTGTCTCATTCCATCCTCATTTTCCCATATAGCTTCATTTCCATAGTGTTCTTTCCATTCAACTTTCACCATATAAATGGATTTGTTTCTCAACTGCTTGACTTTTCAATCAATAATCTGAATTGGCTTTTCTTCATAGATCATGTCATCATCAAGTGCTATTCAGTGATAATCTATGACATGGAATGGATCTCTAAGATAACCGCGGAGCATTGACATGTGAAACACATTATGCATCTGTTCCATTCCTAGTGCTAAAGTTATTCGGTAAGCAACAAGGCCAATCCTTTCTAGAATTTGGAACGGTCCAATGTAATGTGGGGTCAACTTCCCTTTTCTGCCAAACCTTGTTTGCCCTTTCATTGATGTTACTCTAATGACCACATGACCTCCTACTTCGTATTCCAAATCCCTCATTCTCTAATCCGCATAGCTTTTCTGTCGGCTCTGAGCAGTCTTAAGTCTTTGTTAAATGATCTTTTATCTTCTCGGTTGTTTCTTTCTCAAGTTCTGACCCATATAAAGCCCTATCACCAACATCAGTCCAACAAATCGAAGACCCACACTTCCTTCCAAACGCCTTATATGGTGCCATGACGATACTAGCACGGGAACAGTTATTATGACAAACACACTTTATGCACACATATACATATACACATTTACAAAAGTCATCTCATTCTGATATTCAAATGCAAATGAATGCAATCCTTAAGTCTTTTCTAGACACCTTATTACTTAATGGACAAGTGAGTGAGATATAACTCGTGCTCGGATACCAAACTGTCACCACCCAAACCCGGCCCTAGAGTGCCGAATTACCCGTCCTCAAAGACAAACTTGATAATTAATAATAGTAAACAGGGCACTGCAGAAGCAATATTTAAACATAACTGTGTCCATCAGGCGGTGAATATATGAAAATTTCATGACATTTAAATACTATAGTGTTCTTACATAGATACAAGCATATAGATACATCACCACATCGTTAACATTCATACAAACATCCATACACAACAAGTTTCCAAATAACAAAAGAAAAACTAAACTAAAGGTTGACACAGCTTGGCTCCTCTTAAGTCCAAGCACGCCCCATCGCGGAGGCACTCCAACGCGGCTACACAAAAAGAGGACTCCCGAGGTTGCTCTAGACTTAATGCTCAATTTGCTCACCTATATATATATAGAAGAAGGGGGTGAGCTAAAACCCAATGAGTACTATCAGTATAAAGAGGTTAAGTGAACGATATCTATCATAATACAAAATCATATCATATAAATTTCGAAGCAAAGCATAATTAAGTACTTGTCGCATCGAAGTTCACAAACCATACTCATATGTGGTACATCCAATAGTGCAAAGCAAAGGGCCTGAAAGCAAAACAAAAGGACCACATAGGTCTAACAAAGGGACCATATAGGTCAAGCACAGGGACCACTTGGGCCAACATTAGAGATCTCTATGCTCATATAACAAAGGGCCTTGGTATTGTTCCCCCTAGGCAAAGACCTTATCAAACAAAGAGTCATGGTATTGTTTCCCTCGGGCGAGGGCTTCACTAAAAGATGCCACAATTACTTTTCAAAAGAAACAATCATTCATTCTTATCAGAATAACATTTCAAAATAACATTCTTGCAGTAATTCAAAAATATATTTGAACATATCTTTACAAAGACACTACTCATAGTGAGTTGACACAAGTATTGGACCCCGGTTGACTACCTATACAAAACACATAACAAAGATACATATTGAATCGTATGTTTGTAACAAATAGCGTATTCTAATTCGATTCTCTTACGTGTGTTTCTAGCTTATTCTATGACTAAGGATGCCTAAATGATGCTTAAGAATGCCTAAAAGGGCATGAGGATGCAAATATACATTTATGAGCGTTTGCCAAAAATTGCTGAAAACAAAGTCTTCGCTCGAGCGCACCCTTGGTCGCTCAAGCGGTGTAGCCTAATTGCAAAAGTACTGGATGGTGTCAAAGTAAACTCGATGTTCACTCGAACCAACTGCAATGCAAAGTCGAGTTCGCTCGAGCACACACTTGGTCGCTCGAGCCAACTTCAAAAGTCTGCAAAACTATTAACAGCATGCAAAGTGCACTCGAGAGACGACTTCGCCGCTCGAGCGAAGTAGACGAATTCTGGAATTTCTAGAACATAATTTGAAGTTCAAAAATGCAACTCTCAAGTTCCAAGCTTGCATGGTTATACCAAATTCATGAAAACTCATAGAAACACATGTATATATACTAAATTTGAAACCATGAGCTTAAAAACACCATGAATTGCTAAGTTTGAAACTAAATTCTTCATGCATGTATGAATTTATTTCCAACTCTTTTCAAAACCTTCAAATATAAAATTAGACTCTTGGTAATTGGAAATTCTTTTGATGCATGCAAAATTCAACTCTTAATTTGAAAGAACACTATAATTCAAGCTCAAAATGCTCAAATGTAATGGAATTATGCATGCATGTCCACTTTCAACCCATATTCAGTAAATTCATGGTGATCCTAGCTTATTTTTACAAATTCATGCAAATAGTCCTAACACTTGGTGAATTCAATTTTCTGCACGACTTATCTACAAGAATTATGGGTGAGATTCTTACCTAAAATTTGAATTGAAGTTGTTTCTAGCTTAATCCCTTCAATCCTTCTCCAAATTCTCTACAATTCCTCTCTACTCTCTCTGTAAGTGTTGTTTCTCTTTTCCTCTCTCAAATTTCAGCTCAAAGTTGTAAAACAAATGAGTTCATAAGCTTATATCTCATATCTATTGGTTTGATTAAGTCTGGCTAATTAAGTGAGATTAAGGTTAATTAATCAAGCTCAGTTCTAATTAATTCTAATCATCTCTAATTGATTTATTCTAATTATTTTGATCCGAATCAAATTTTAATTAAACTTGCCATATGGTTCTAAATATTCCAACTTACCTATTGACCTAGTCAATTTCGGTTTCTAAATGCTAACAATTTCGAATTCTAAGTCTGCACTCTAACATATATTTCATAAACAAACAGATATACATCAATTAAACACATAATCATGCAAATATGCTCAATGAAATAATATATAAAATTAATACGCATATCAGGGTCGTCACACATTTATCTTAAAAAAATGCTAACAATTAGAAGCAATTAAACCAATTCGAGACAAAAAATAAAAAATTCGGAGTCAAAATTGATCAAATTGAAATTATAAAGACCAAATTGACACAATGACCAAAATATAGAGACTAACAATTTAAGTTACCCATATATCTATTATAAAACAATTTTGTTTTTGAAAATGTCTCACTCTAACAATTGGTTAGAACAGTTCAAATCAATCCATTTATGAGATTAACGGTTGGATTTGCTTGACTAAAAGTAATTTTCCGATACAAAGAAGTTTCAACACTTTCCTAACACCTTCCTCTCTTTAAATTTTTTTTTTTTCTTGTCCTCTATTTTCTCTTCTTAGCCATTTGCAATTCACTCCCCATCTCTCTCTCTTTTCTTATTTTCTACACAAAAGGTAAGATTCTATGTTTATGTAAATTTGAGTGAGATGACTATGATAATTGATTAGCCTATATTAATGGTTCTTTTCCGCATGTATTATTGGACGCAACATAAAAATACACATTATATATGCACTTTTCAAAAAAATATTTTCACATGTGGCATGCGGAATTTTTTGTAAATTAATAAATATATCATAAATATTTTCACACCTAACAAATTCTTGGTTTTTTAAACGCCAAATGTATTTTCTAGTTTTTAAAAATAAAAATAAAAATTTTTAAAATTTAAAATTAAATAAGACTAAAGTAACATTTGAAATTTCTTTTTAAAGATTTTAAAATTTCAAATTATATATGGGTTAAGAATAAGTCATATGTGGCTTTTTTTTTTTTTTTTTGAATTTTTATATTAAGGTTTTTAAATTTCAAAATTATGAAAAAAATTAAATGGGCTAATATTTCTATACTAAGTGTATTTCTTAACATTTGTTTTTTTTAAATAAAAATTTTAGATTAATGTTTAATGTTTATAAAGTCTTTTTGACGAAAAATATATTTTGATGAATATATAGTATTGATTAGAAGATTTATTCTAAACCATGTATGCTTTCAATATAAAAATGAATTGAAAAATTATAAATAAATGGGACAGTCACAAAATAATTATACTACAAATGAGAATATTTTATATTGTAATTTGCACTAAGTATAGGAATGGACTTTCACCCTACACACAGCAGACTTGCACTACTAATAAAATGAAATTATTTCTCCACTGTTCCACTAAAATGTAATTTTCCAAAAGAATATTAAGTCTTATAAATTACCTTATGCAACCAAAGTATTGCAGCAGCGACCAAGATGTAAGCTTTCTTTGGAAAAAAAAGCATAGATTTGAGAGATGGAATAAAGAAGATGGATTTGATATTTCCTTTTGAAAATTGGTGAGAGAAGTTATATAAGGGAGATTAGGAAAATCGTTCCCCCCCCCCCCCCCCCCCTCCCCTCCCCCATTTGTCTTTCCTTTTGAGAGGCATAAATTATGTAATTATTAATATTTTTAAAATTGTTAATTTAACGAGTTAGCCAATAGCATTTTTAAAATTTAATTATAAAAAGTATAAAATTTTGTTATGAAGTGGTTGCATATAAATTGAGGTGAAATGGTCAGGTAGGTCAATTGCATAAGAGTGATTGATTTTAATTGGTGTTAAATTGTGTTATGAGTACTTTCAGATGCGAGTAATTTACTAGTATATATATATAATTGATGCAACGAAACACAATTGTTGAACAAGACCAACATCACTGGGATATTATTTATCAAAGAATGTCCCACACTTTCTATTTAAATTAGGCTAGAATAGAAATATTTAACATAAAAAATCTCATGGTATAACCTTATTTATAACGGTGCTTAGATTAGGGGTTCATTTTTTAAACTCTTGGGCCAATGGGTCCAAATTTAAATCCTTTTAGGCCGAAATAACATTATTTGTCCAAAAGAACACATCTATTCAAAACTTACCTATCTGTTCAGATGTCACTTATTTGTACATGTGCCACCTATCTATCCAACTATCTGTTCAAATGTCCAATTATTTATTCAAATGTCCCACTATCTATATACGCGTCATCTATTTGTTCACTTATATATTCAATATCACCCATCTATCTACCTTATTATTACCAACTGCTACCGTCAGCTAATGTCGGCCGCCTATCTGTTCAAATGTCCAACTATTTGTTCAAATGTCATATTATCTTTATATGTATCACTTATCTATTTACCTATTTATTCAATATTACCTATCTATCCACCTTTACTGCCACAAATTGTCATCATCGACCATTGCCGGCTGCTGGCAACTTTCTAATTAATTTTTCAATGTGTCCTTATCACCAAAAAAATATTAAACCTTGAACTAAATAGCATATGACCCAATAGGAATAAATTTTTCACCAATTTACCCTATCAATAATATGAAAAATTCTAATTCAAATGAAAAACATCCAAGTTAATTCCTTTCAAAAAACAAAATAATAATAATTTTTTTTTTTTTTTTTTTTTTTTTTTTCCATTAGCATGGAGCATGTTGCTTTTACAGTGTATACATTGTCAATCTTTTATATATTCCCTTACTTTAAAATTGTATGCTAAAATCTAACCACACAACCAATGCTCTAATATTTCCTCCTAAAATTTTGGGAACGAAGTCGAAGAGCACATTGTTGTTGCCGATATCTATACATGTAAGACTGAAAGAATAACGAACCCGATTGCTTGTCAACTAGAAGGGAACTCTGATGATTTTGTTAGTAAGCAACTCTCGAAACACAATTACACAGAGTAACAGTAAGCACAAAAATCCCATATAACTTTGACCCATAGGAGTACCTGCCTTTATATAGATTGCCATGCCTCATTCTAGAAGTTACTTTTTTTGGTCAAACACTTGTTCCCTTTAGAAATAACACACTATCTAGATTTCATCTCTCATAGTTGGACTAAGATTAACATGTTGTAAGAGTTTAAATCTGGCAAATCCATAGAAAATCCACTAATTACAAGAAATGCCAAACATGGACTACATCACCAAACTCAGAGTCGCCACCTAATCTTTTGGAAAAACTAGGAAACCCATGACTCATGCCAAAAAGGCCACTGTCTGTCACAATTAAAGTGTCTCAGCTGGAGAACTTAGATATGAAGAGGGAATGTCATGAATTGAACACCCCCACTCATTCAATCAAAGATTAGCCTCTACTAATTCATAATATGAAATTCATTTACCAATATATGCACATGTTCTGATTATTAATGCTATTATTACTATGTGAAGCAAACAAGTATGGACTAAATCACTTTGGAATGCTTTAATCACATGCGTTTAAAAGGAATTTGAAAGTGTGCAACTCCAAGAGAAGATGAGTCCACATGAATAGAAATCAAAATCATCTCAACTTAAGTGAAATAACCTCCATCCACAGGAAATCATAGAGATATATCAAGTAAACACGTAACCTCATGGTAGAATGCTAGATATAGTAAATAAAATATGCACAATTGGGATGCAAAGATGAAAGAAACTCACCTAGTACTCATCCGCACTAAACCAAGCAAGAAGGGTTAGAAAATATGCATGTTCCTATATGGAAAGAAGCTAATGCAATACATATATACTAGAATACAACATATGACATGTGAACCATCTCAAAGAATAAGATAGCACACATAAGCACATCAGAGATAAAGAATAATAAGAAAAATAAACCTAGTCTTATGCATGAAAAATGGATGCAAATCATGCAAAAATGACAAGTGAAGAAAATTTGATGCCAAGATATGGAAAGCTCTTAATAAAAGGGATAGAGAGATGAGTATACAAGCATCTAAACTAATAAGCAAAAATGACATGAGCCATAGGAAATAACTATACTAACAATACTAAATGAAAATAGAAAGACTACCAAGTAAGAGAAGCTAAAAAACAAAATGATGGAAAGGAAAGCAAGCCAAAGTGTTTCTCTAACATAAGGATGTAAAAGTGAAGTAATAATTCCCTCAAAATGCCACTAAAAGCTAGACATGATGGATTCCTCCTCAATCACCATGAATAATGAGAAGATAGAATCCACCAAAGCCGTGAAAGCTCCCAAATGGACAAGAATAGGGAAAATAGGTGAGAAAGTGATGGAAAATGAAAGAAGATGAAAGCAAACAAGAGAATTATGAAACAAATCATAGGAAGGGACTAGAACCCTCTGTAAAAGTCCATATCTAATCTAAATTGCTAAAGAAAATAAGATAATAGAGTGTTTGGGATGTAAGAAAATGAGAGAGAAAGTGTAGGAAAACTAGAATTCAAGCAATCCAATCAATTCCTATGGAGGGATGGCTAATCCCCTACCCTATCCACAAGGCCCAATCACACGATTACTACAAGAATTCAGAATTATAGAGTGTTTGGCAAGAGACAAAAGAAAAGAAAATATGAGAGAAAAAAGTGAGAAAGTTCAATAGTTTACCTCAAGCGAAGAGAAAGAGTTCCTTGATTAGTACACTCCACTTTAGGCACCCTCAATCTTCTGAATTCTCTCTTGAATCTATAGCAAAAAGAGCTTCAATCTATTGCTTCAATGGTGTATGTATAGGTATATGTATGTATATATATATAGAGAGAGAGAGAGAGAGAGAGAAATTGAAGAATTCAAAACTTAGAGTATATGGGTGTCTCTAGGCTTATCTCATTCTTCCAACGTCTATTTCTCTTGAAAGTGGGGTGTTTATATAGGCCAAGAGGTTGCTTGGTCTGCAATTCGCATGAGAATTACGGAGGTCGCACCTCCGCATGCATAGAGGGACCATCTCCTCGAAATTGCTCTGTTTCTTGATAAACTTGTCCAGCCAGCCATAAAATTCGTATGATTGGCCCCTATTTTGTACGACTGCAAATTTTGAAGAGAAAACAAGGTTTTTCTAGGGCCTTCTCCTCCTCTCCATTCATTCCCACTTTGTCTTCGCTCGGTTACCGAAAAACACTATTTTTGATTGAAAAGTGAGCTTGAACATCATGAAAATGATTAGATTCATACACAGCTAAAAACATTTTGAAAAATGGTTTTAATTGTCTAAAAGTAGTTTGGCCAAAACGGGTGAAAGGTCAAGATTCGCCTTAAGATTAGGCTTTCTGCTAGGGAAATCAAAGGACTACGTGCGTCCTGAGAAATCAAAGGACTACTACTAAATGAAAATATTATTTATTCTTGTTTCTTCATCCTCGACACTATTGCGGTGAAACAATAAGTCCTCGATTTCCCTCAAAACTCTATGTCAAAGGATGAGATTGACAGAGCACCGAAACTAGAATTCGAAGAACTTGAAGAGGAATTGAAGAATAGAGCATTAGTGTCACGATTTGAGCACCAATTGGCATCACTGACCAGAAACCTTGTCATGAACTTTCTTTTCCATCCAGTTCTCAAGGAGACATGCATAGTGAAGGCTCACCATGTCTTCGTCCTCGACACTACTACCATGACTTTGTTATCCCTCAAGAAACAAAGATGAGAAAATATAATCAAGATATACTAATGTTTTCGAATTATTTAATTTAAAAACAAATATTATTTTTTAAATTGATTTTAAAATTTTATTGATTCAAGTCATGGAATGAGATTAATTTCATATTCTTAGCAAAGCTCAAAAATTTTCTTAATAAATTTTCTTCACGTTTTCTCATACAATTAAAAAAATCCATTCTTAAATACAATAATTTTTATTATCTCTTAAAATGGTCAAAAAGCCATTTTAAAATGGAAAAATTAGTAAAATATCCCTCTCCAACTTTGAATAGTAGGAGAGATCCAATATGTATTTTTTATTAGCTAAGGTCCCTCGATGAAACAACTATGAAAATATTATGTCTTTTTTATAAAATCTTAATATCAAAGACTTAAAAAAAATTCCTCTTTAAAATGTTAATGTCAAACAATCACTTAATTAAAATAATTAAAATTTGCTTATCTATTTTTTTTCATCTCTCATTATTTACTATCGTGCTTAGCATGAATTGTACACTAGTATATGTAAAAACTCCAAACCAATTATGTTGATTTTTGGCTCTTTTTTTTAAAAAAAAAAACATTAATTGGCTACTAAAAATTGAAATTTAAAATTTAAATCATAGTTAACAAAGCACTTAATGAATATTCACCTATGATTTAGAAATTCAAATTTCAAAATTTGGTACCTAATAAAATACACATGATTTTAGGAATTGATTTCCATGCTTGTTCAAAAACAAAAGGAATTGATTTCCATAAATTTTTTTTTTAAAAAAAAATCTATATATTATATAAGTAAAATAGGGTTTTTAGTGAGAAGAAATATGAGAGCTCTAAGTGCTCAATTTAAATTTCTTGATTTTTCAATTTAGAAAAGTAATTGATAAATCACACTCAAAACACCTTTTTAAATATGGAATGCTTTTTTCATTCCTAAAATCATTCCCTAAAATCATTCCTTCCTTACAATCAAACAAATAAGGAGTTTTCTAATTAAAAAATAATATTTAATAAATCCTGCACTCAAGGAGTTTCCCAAGTAAAAAAAAAAAAAGAGAGAAAATTATTAAAAAGTCCAAGATAAGAAAGTATCAACCATTAGGTTCAGTGGGTATTTTTTGTTACTGAAATGTCCACCCTTTGTGAAACAATTTGGTGAGAAGTCTTTTTGTTTTACTAGAAGGAGATTTTGTTTCTAATTTTACCTCTTAATTTATCTGTTGACTTTTTTTTATCTGTTTTGACTTTTTATTGACTATCTGTTCAAATTTATATGTATCTATTCAATATTTGTTAAATTATTTCCTATCTATTCAAATTTATATGTATCTATTCAATATTTGTTAAATTTTTCCCATTATCTATTTAAATTTATATCTATCTATTCAAAAAAAAAAATTCCTTATACGTTCAAATTTTATCTGTCCAAAATTTTATTTGTTCAATTTTTTTATCTGTTAAAATAACAATTCATTGTGAATATTGAACTCTCAGATTATCCTATCTGTTCAACAACTCTCAGATTATCCTATCTGTTCAACAAGAACAAAAAAAAAAAAACTCTCAGATTATCCACTATCTATTGGAAACAATCTGTCTGTGTCAATTTTTTTTTTCATCTGTTGCAATCATCATCAACAACAACAAAGAACAAATAGATAATCAAATGCTAGGGAAAAAAAAATCCAAATCATCATCAACAACAAGAAGCCTAATAAATAAATAAATAAATAAATAGATAGTTTGTCGCTGGGCATTGTCCAACAGGTTGCAAAATAAAGCAAAATCCACAATGTAAATCGAATAGATATCATAGATCTAACAATAACATCATCAAATATGAAAGAAAAATAAAAATTAGGGCTTGTGGATGATAGATTGGAGAGATAATCTCACCTGAATGCCATGTTCGAAATGACAGGGACACCAGCGCCATCGTGAACGATTCCGGTCTCTAATCTCCAGAGATCGACCTACGTGAACCGTTGTAGAATCGACGACGATCAATTAGGGCTTGTGGTAGTCATCTTGATCGAAGAGACATCTTCAGAGATGTCGGTGGTGGAGTCAAGCGGCGAAGGAGGCGGGTAGTGGTGAAGTGAGAGAGAGAAACAGAGAGAACTCTCTCTCTTAGATCTAGACTCCATTTGGTGGTGCTGAGGGCGGAGCCGGAGGACTCTAAACCACCGTCCTCTCCGGTATCGTCGAAGTATGTGTTGTCCATCTCTCTCTCTCTCTCTCTCTCTCTCTGTGTACAACTAAAAGTGTGACTGATTTCCAATGACTTTGGCCTGGTTTATATAGGAAGAAGTTTGATGGCTATTAAGGGATGGTTTGATTATGATTTAGGAATTCAAATTTCAAAATTTGATACTCCCTCTCTCTCAAAATGATCTTTTTAGGGAATTTAATTTTTTTATAGTATAATTATTATATTTTAAAAAAGTTAATTTTTCAAAATTATCTTTTGGTAATACATTTTTTTGAAAATATCAATGTTATAATTGTATTTTTTATATTGTTAATAAATTTAAACAAATGGCAAAATAGGAAATTTATATTATTTTTGTATTTGATTTTTGAAAATGAACTAATATTTTGAGACAATAAAAAATGAAATAAGGGACTAATATTTTAGAACGGAAAGAGTACCTAATAAAATATACATCATTTTAATGAATTGTTTCATGTAATAAAAAAAAACAATATATCTATTATATGAGCAAAATAAAATTTTTAGTAGGAAGAAATATGAAAATTCCAAATTGCTCAATCTAAATTTTTTAATTTAAAAAATAATTAATAAATCACACACTCAAATACCTTTTTAAACAATGAATGCATTTTCCATTCCTAAAATCATCCATTCCTTACAATCTAGGAAACAAGCAGTTTTCTAATTAAAAAATAATAATTAATAAATCATATACTCAATGAGTTTTCTAAGAAAAAAAAAATGTGAATAAATCAGACACTCAAAAAATATTTCGCTATAAATATTTTCTATTAAAACATTTTAAATTCTTAACCATAAAGCATAAAATGATTTATAGCGAAAATATTTATGAATTAATTCCTATATTTTAGTGTACCCAAATTTAAATTTTGAAATTGATTATTTTCTTTTCAAATTCCTAAATTTGAATTTTGAAATAGATTTGTTACATTTCCTTTTCAAATTCGTGAGAACCGGTTAGAAAAGGGGAGATTAGAAAAGGGGTTTTTTTTCCATTTATTTATCATTCCTTTTTGAAAATCATAAATTATGGGCTTATTTATATTTTTAAAATTGATAGTTTAATAGATTAGCATTTTTATAATTTATTTTTAATTATAAATATTCAAAAAATTACTATGAAAAATTAGAGCACTCACAAGGCTCTTAGTTAAAAAGACTCTTTGGCTTTATATATATAGACAGATAGATATATAATTAAATTCTAGAGAATGGTTTATCATATTAAATTTTGAAATGGAAAAATATATCTTCTTTTTAAAAAGTGATAAATTACGGAACAATTACCTTCTAGAGAATTGCTTCCATATAATGTCACAAATTTAAATTTTGAAATGGTTAAACAAACTTTCTATTTAAAAGTAATAATTTATAGGATAATTAGACTTTTATTTATATGATTAAATGAGAATTAAAAAATAGATGATGAGTTAGCCAATACTGTTTTTTTTATATAAATAATTTTAAAATTAAAAAAATTAATTCTTGTTGAAACAAACTTTCCATTTAAAAGTCATAATTTATGGGATAATTAGAATTTTATTTATATGATTAAATGAGAATTAGAAAATAGATGATGTGTTAGCCAATAGTGTTTTTTTTTTTATATAAATAATTTTAAAATTAAAAAAATTAATTCCTATTGAAAAAAGGGAAATTAACCAATAAGCCCATATATTGGACTTGTAATCCATATAGTCCCATATTTTTTAGTGTGATCTATTTAGTCATTTTGGATGTGTAATAACTTATTCGTCCATCATATTGGAGTGTCACATTTGGAAAAAATACTAAAGAGTTTTTCATTTTTATTTTTTTAGAGTGTTACATCATACCTGCCATATTGGACTGTTACATGTCACGTTTGAGAAAAAGTATACAAAGGAGTTTATAATTTTTTTAGAGTATCACATTATACCCGCCACATTGTCACATTTGAGAAAAGTACACTAAGGAGTTTTTATTTTTTTTTGAAGTATCACATCGTACCCGCCACGTTGTCACATTAGGAAAAAGTACACTGAAGAGTTTTTTTTTTTGAAGTCACATCATACCTACCACGTTGTCACATTAGGAAAAAAGTGCACTAAAGAGTTTTTATTTTTTTTGGAGTAAAAGTTTTGGAGTGTCACATCATATCCGTCACATTATCATTTAAGAAAAGTACACTAAGGAGATTTTGATTTTTTTGGAGTATCACATTGTTGAAGTGTCACATTAATACCTGCCACATTAGAGTATTACATCATACCTATCACATTAATAAAATGGTATATCTGTCTACCAAAACATTACTAAAATAAAAAATAGGACCACACAGAAAGAAACTCTTCACTAATAGAAAATGCAAAAAACAAGAGAAAAAGATTTGAGAGATTGGTGTTATGTGTAGAGAAAGATATGTTTTTCTCTATTTCTACAAAACACCAATAGCCTAAATCTTTTTTTCTTGTTTTTTGCTTTTTCTCTCTGTTCATCATTTGATCCCATCTTTACTAGTCTAAGAAATCCTTGAAACCCAACATTCTCTTCCAATATTCTCGATGAAATGTATCGTTCTATCGATGACGGGAACGAGAAATGCCAAGAAAAAGTCACCGAAGAAGTCTTCAATTCTTTTTTTTTTTTGTCCTCGACACTATTGCTGTGAAACAATAAGTCCTTGATTTCCCTCAACATTTTCACAAAAAAAAAAAATTCGATAAAGAAAAATTTCGTCCTAACATAGAGAAATTTCTCTGATTTCATAAAGAAATTTTGAAATTTTTTTGGTATGATCATAAAGAAGTTTCATCGAGGGACTTTAGTTAATAAAAAATACATATTGGATCTCTCATACTTTTCAAAGTTGATGAGAGATGGTTTACTAATTTTTTCATTTTAAAATGACTTTTTGACCATTTTAAGAGATAATAAAAATTAAGAATAGATTTTTTAATTGTATGAGAAAACGTAAGGAAAATTCATTAAGATTTTTTTGAGCTTTGCTAAAAATATGAAATTAATCTCATTCCATGACTTGAATCAATAAAATTTTAAAGTTTATTTAAAAAATCATATTTGTTTTTTATTAAATAATTCAAAAAATATTAGTATATCTTGATTATATTTTCCTATCTTTGTTTCTTGAGGGATAACAAAGTCATGGCAGCAGTGTCGACAACTAAGACATGGCCAGCCTCCACCGAGCATGTCTCCTCGAGAATTGGATGGAAAAGAAAGTTTACGAGAAGGTTTCTAGTTGACGACGCCAATTAGTGCTCAAATCACGACACTAATGCTCTATTCTTTAGTTCATCTTCGAGTTCTTCGAATTTTGGTTCCGGTGCGCTCTCAATCTCATCCTCCGACACTGAGTTTTGAGGAAAATCGAGGACTTGTTGTTTCACCGCAGTAGTGTCGAGGATGAAGAAACAAGAATTGAAGACTTCTCTGGTGACTTTTTCTTGCATTTCTCGTTCCTGGCATCAATAAAACGGTACATTTCGTCGAGAAGATTGGAAGAGAACGATGGGTTTCGAGGATTTCTTTTCAATCTATCTTCTCTCAATGATTTATGGCTACTGTACATTTCTTCTCTGTACATATATGTACTTTTGTGCATGTCCAGTATATATATCAGTTTCTTAAATAACAAAGAAAAAAGAAAAAGACAAGACTAGTATAGAGGGGTTCAAATGATGAACAGAGAGAAGAAGCAAAGAACAAGAGAAAAAGATTTGGGAGATTGGTGTTTTGTAGAGAGAGAGAAATTTGTTCATCATTTGATCCCCTCTCTACTAGTCTTGTCTCTTTCTCTCTTTATTATTATTATTATTATTATTAATTTATTATTTAAGAAACAGATATATATACTGGACATGCACAAAAATACATATATGTACAAAGAAGATATGTACAGTAGCCATAAATCGTTGAGAGAAGATAGATTGATAAGAAATCTTTGAAACCCATCATTCTCTTCCAATCGTCTCGACGAAATGTACCGTTCCATCAATGGCGGGAATGAGAAATGCCAAGAAAAACTCACCGGAGAAGTCTTCAATTCTTGTTTCTTCGTCCTCGACCCTACTACGGTGAAACAATAAGTCCCCCGATTTCCCTCAAAACTCAGTGTTAGAGGATAAGATTGGGGGTGCACCGGAACCAGAATTCGAAGAACTTGAAGAGGAATTGAAGAATAGAGCATTAGTGTCGCGATTTGAGCACCAATTGGCATCGTTGACGAGAAACCTTATCGTAAACTTTCTTTTCCATCTAATTCTCAAGGAGACATGCTCCACGGAAGCTCACTATGTCTTCGTCCTCGACACTGCTGCCATGACTTTGTTACCCCTCAAGAAACAAAGATAGGAAAATATATTTAAGATATACTAATTTTTTTCAAATTATTTAATTTAAAAATAAATATGATTTTTTAAATTAACTTTAAAATTTTATTGATTCAAGTCATGGAATGAGATTAATTTCATATTCTTAGCAAAGCTCCAAAATTTTCTTAATGAATTTTCCTCATGTTTTCTCATACAATTAAAAAATACGTTCTTAAATACAATAATTTTTATTATCTCTTAAAATAGTCAAAAAGCCATTTTAAAATGGGAAAATTAGTAAAGCATCTCTCTCCAACTTTGAATAGTAGGAGAGATCCAATATATATTTTTTATTTGCGAAAGCCCCTCAATGAAACTTCTCTATGATCATACCAGAGAAATTTCAAAATTTCTTTGTGAAATTAGAGAAATTTCTCTGTGTCGAGACGAAATTTTTTTTATCAAATTTTTTCTGTGAAAATGTTGAGGGACCCTAACTACTATGAAAATATTATATATCTTTTATCTTATAAAATCTTAATATCAGAGTTCATAAAAAAAAATTCCCTTTTAAAATGTTAATGTCAAACAATCACTTAATTAAAATAATTAAAATTTGCTTATCTATTTTTTAAAACTATTTTTAATTAATTATAAAATAAATTTATTTCTCATTATTTAATCTCGTGCGTAGCATGAGTTGTACATTAGTATATATTATATAACCGAGTTGTAGGAGTTTAAAAACTCCAAACCAATTATGTTGATTTTTGGCTATTTTTTAAATAAAGAAAACATTAGTTGGCTACTAAAAATTTAAATTTAAAATTTAAATCATAGTTAACAAAGCACTTAATGAATATTCACCTATGATTTAGAAATTCAAATTTACTGAAAGGATATTTTGTTTTTAATTTTATCCCTTAATTTATATGTTGACTTTTTTTTATCTGTCTTGACTTTTTGTTGACTATCTGTTCTAATTTATATCTATCTGTTCAAATTATTTTCTATCTGTTCAAATTTATATGTATCTGTTCAATATTTGTTAAAATTTTCCCATTATCTATTTCAATTTATATCTATCCATTCAAAAAAAAATTTCCTTATATGTTTAAATTTTATCTGTCCAAAATTTTATTTGTTCAATTTTTTTATCTGTTAAAATAACAATTCATTGTGAATATTGAACTCTCAAATTATCCTATCTGTTCAGCAAGAACAAAAAAAACACTCTAAGATTACCCACTTTTTGTTGGAAACAATCTGTCTGTGTCAATTTTTTTTCATCTGTTGCAATCATCATCATCATCATCAACAACAACAACAACAACAACAACAACAACAAACAACGAACAAATAGATAATCAAATGCTAGGGAAAAAAAAAAGATAATCAAATCATCATCATCAATAACAACAAACCTGATAAATAAATAAATAAATAAAAAATAGATAGTCTTGTCGTTGGGCATTGTCCATCAGGTTGTAAAATAAAGCAAAACCCACAATGTAAATCTAATAGAGATCATAGATCTAACAATAACATCATCAATTATGAAAGAAAAATAAAAATTAGGGTTTGTGGACAATAGATTGGAGAGATAATCTCACCTAAATGCCATGTTCGAAATGACACAGAACCACTAGCGCCACCGTCCTGCAAAATCACGTCCGCGAGAGGTCGCTCGTAAATGGAGCTTTCAACATAGGTGAAAATGTGAAAGAAATATACCTACATTTCATACATCTTTTCCCTTTCCGTTTTTAAATCTTTACCCAAATCCAAACTCCAAACACCGTCTATGTATTGACTAATTATCCTTGAAATGACATCACTATGTGTTATTGGCAGTAATCAAGGGTGTTGGGAGGGGTGGTTGTGTACAGATTGTTGGAGTTATTTGCTCAAAGTGGTTGCCTTCATACTTAAACCCAAATTCTCATTCATGGTTGGCTTGATCATCGCTTTTCTTGTATTTTTAGAAACAAATAAATCAATCATACTTGCATAATCTAGTTTTTTTATAAAATCATTTTCAATGGATAACAATACTAATTATTTTAAATGGGCCTTTTAATTTTTTAATGGGTCAATTTATTTTAAGTTGGTTTGAGTCTTCCTTAACTTTTTTTTTTTTTGGATTTAAAATATACTTAATATATTACAATAAACTATAATAGGAGGGACTCCTTTTTTTTGGTCTATTTTCAATGGATAACAATGTTAATTTTTTTGGATAGGCCTTTCAATTTTTTAATGGGTCAATTTATTTTAAATTAGTTTGGGCCTTCTTTAATTTTTTTTTTAAGCTTAAAACATACCTAATATATTACACTAAACCATAATAGAATGGGACATTTTTTTTTAGTCTATTTTGAAGGGCCTTAGGCCATGGCCTTGTTGGTCCATGCCCAGGGCTGGCACTGGGATGAAGGGCATGTTCTATGGTGAAAATGGAGAACAGTGCGGAGTTGAGCAGCTTCCTATGCAATATTATGCCGGAGAAGGAGGCGGGTGGCAGGGTGTACATACAGAGAGTGGCATTTGGTTGACTATTTTTGGGCTTCTTCTGTGGGACATTATTTTTTCCCATGTACCAGATGTCTTTTGTACTAGATTTCAGGTACTTCTTAGTGAGAAAATTATCATAGCTCTGGTTGTTGCTTCGCTTTTTTCATGAAGTTGATGCTTATCGTCTTTGTGGTCAGATGACTCACTCAGATGGTTCGTAGGTCCCGTTTGGGAACAGGCTAATTTAGTAATTTTTTGGTTATTTGGCTAAAATATGAGTTAAAAAAAACTAGTATGTTTGGGATGACTTTTTGGCTTTTTACGAATGTGCAAAAAGTAGAGAGAAAAGAGAATCTTTGACTTTTTGATATGGGTTGTTGCCTTTTTGACTAATTTAATAACTTTTTGACTTTTTGACTAAAAAGGAGGGTTCCCAAACGAGGCCTTAGTTGTGGTATGTTACCTTTCTCTGATGCACTTCATACTATATTCATCTATCCAGTCATGGTATTCCCTTTTAGATTTGGAGATAATCTGAAAAATGGAGCTGTCAGGCCTCATTTATTTTTTCTAGATGGGTCACCTAGCTTCTTTTACTTAACAAAAATGAGGTAACTTTTTAATAGTAAAGCACTTTAGTAGGTGTGAAGCTGACATGTTTGGTTTTTCTTTTTCAAGTATGTTTCAACTCCCAAAATTTAATAAATGGACTTTTTTAACGTTGAGGTAGCTGATTTCTTTTATAGAAGAGAATAAAAGAAAGCTTAGAGATGGTTAAAGTAAAGAGTGAGGAATTAAATATTTTATCTAAATTCTCATGTCTAATTTTATCATTGGTCTTAAGATTACAAATGTCTTTTACGCTTATTCTCATGACACTCTCCTTCAATGTTGGCGCCAATACAACTTGTATGCCTTATTAACCCCCTCTAGGGATATTTTAGTGATAGGTTCTATAGGAAATGGACGATCCTATTTGGTTAAATATCTAGTGACAAACTCCTATGTTATTTTCATCAAAATTGTGTACGTAGTGTGATCTATAATTTATTACCATTCATGTACTAGATGAACTATGTGATATTCCCTCTCATTTGCATTTTTCTAGTGGTAAATCATTGAAATTTAAGTTCGTGGAATACATTTTTTAAAATTACTTATCAGCTTAGTTTTAATATTGATTTGTTGATTTTAGTCATCTAAATTGGACTTGATCCGACCGCTTAGACTTTCTTGTACCTTACTTTTGGTCCCCCCAAATATTGTAATCCTGGTTCCACCCATGGGTGCATGATATTTAAAGAACAATATTTGTAAACCATGTCTCAAAAATTCATCTAAGAATGTTTAATTAATTTAACTCTAAGTAGTTAAGTATGAAATGAAAATATGCATGTCATTCAATAACACCTAGGGCGTTACAGCATTCTCCCATTTAAAAGTTGACAAGTAATATATTCTGTGTCTTTTTTTTTCTCCCTCCTCTCTCTATACATATATCCAATTTACGTACTCCTTGTCAAAAGATTCTTCTATTGCTTCATTTTCAAATTGAGGCCATTCATTTTGCAGACCGCCCCTTTAGATTTGGATACTGATGGGTTTTATGAAGCAAGAAAGAGTATCCGAGAACCATTACATGAAAAACTCTATGATGGAATGGCTGAAGAGATCCTTATTACATCATGGGAATCACATTTAGCAAACAGCTTGTCGCAGAGTTAACTGGGACCAACATTCACTATCTGAGCTTCGGGCAGTCGTGACATGCATTGGTGGCCCTTGTTTGGCCTCAATCTACTGACACTTGGCTCAAGGTTACTAGAGCTGGTCTAGTGGAATGCCTGATTTATTGCTATGGCGCTTCCATGGTGATTATAGTGGTGAAGCCAAGCTTGTTGGAGTTAAAGGCCCCAGGGATCGACTCTCTGAACAGCAGAGAGCTTGGCTGCTATTTTTAATGGATTGTGGCTTTAATACCGAGGTTTGCAAAGTGAGTCCTGCCTCAGTAGCTAGATGAAATCATGTTTTGCTATAAGATTGTTTGTATGAAACTTTATCAAAGAATGGCTGCTAACGATAATTAAAGAGGGCATTCTATTTTGAGAATAAGTGAAGAGTTTACCCTATAAATTCTGAACATGGTTGGAAATTCTTGCAGAAAGGTATGTGCTTTCTTTTCCAGAGAAACTTGAAGATGAGATGTGGAAAAATTCTCAGGTGGCAACTCATGGGCACAACTCTATGTTTTCATGACTTTTTATCTTCTAGAAGGCAATTCTCCTTAGGCATGTTGCCATCGTCGTAATCATTACCATTGCCATTGCCATTGTATTTTATTTTTTAGAAATGTTTTTCATTGTACCAAATGGCCTAAATGGCTTGTAGATTGATAATGCAATGCTAGGATTTATCAAGAATGAGGTGATTACAGTTGACATTCTAGTTATTGTTTCAGAGAGCGAGAGCGAGAGCAATTACATTGACGGGTTGCCAATTCCTGTGAGAAATGGGAAGTCAGATATTTGTAAATACTGAAAGTACTTACCAAAAAATACATATAGATTTAGAGTTTTGTATTTAAATTGAATGGTCAATTTAGTAATTCATGCCTGAAGTTTGCAGAAATGACCTGTTAATTTATTGAATTATGTTAAATGTTAAAGATCTATTTTTATTTTATTAGTGCTATACAAGTTGAGGGTTTTTTTATTACAATGTATCTCAATATAATGAAATAGTGAGTTAATAAGTTATACGAGCAGAAAATTTATACAACATTCTTGTACAAAATGATATTGTTGAATTAGGGGCATTCATTTCTATACAAAATACTTGTTAAGATAGCTTTTAATTTTAAAAATGTCATTGAATACTTCAGACATTTTCTTTTATTTTCAATTAGTTAATGACTCCATCTAAAAGAGCCATATCAATAGAATATTTTTGGGTGATTTAGAAACCTAATCAATATAAATGGTTATTTTACCGAGTCAGGAAAAAACAAAAACAAAATGTCCAATTTTTTTTTTAAAAAAAAAATAAAATTCAACCTATGCTATTTATAAAATAAGAATTATCGATTTTTTTTTTTTTTTTTTTTTTACTAGCTATGTTTTTAAACAAGTTGATTTGATTATGTCCCGAAAGAAATTGAGTTAAAATTAAAAAGATCCACAAATGATGTCTCTTTGCTACACTACAAGAAAATACACTTTTGGCGACTAAATTTTTAGTCGCCAAAAGTCCTTTTTTAGTCGCCAAATGTCGAATTTTCACTTTTCCCGACTAAATATTTTAGTCGCCGGTTTTGTCGCCAATACGTGGTCGCGAATACCTTTGGCGACTAAAAAACTGTTAGTCGCCAATAGACAGGTCTTCAGCGACTAAAGAATTTGTCGCCAATAGTCAATTCCATTTTTGGAAATTATACCTTTGGCGACTAACTGTTAGTCGCCAATAGTTAATTTTTTTTTTTATTATTTATACATTTCCCGACTAAACCTTTCGTCGCCAATAGCCCAGCTTTCGGCGACCACTGACTTTAGTCGCTGAAAGCATTTTCAGAAATTTTTTTTTTTTGCCTCCGTTGCTACCAAGTTTCGAACCTATGACCACCAACTTCCCAACATTCTCAACCTTTACCAACACTCTCTCCCTATTACGCCACTACAACCTCACGCGAATATTAATGCAACATATATTATTTATATACTATATTCGCCGGTATTAATACAAAACTATATATATATAAATAATTATTTTTATTTAATGTATTTTATGTAAAAAATAAAGTATTTACTAAAAAAAATATGAGAGCACTTTTGGCGACTAAATCTGAATTTTAGTCGCCAATTCTATACTTTTTGGCTACTAAATGTTGCGTTCTCGCTAAAAACATTAATTTCCGCCCCAAAAAACTACTTCTGGCGACTAAACTTACTTTTCGTCGCCAAAACCTGCACTTTTGCCGACTAAACTCAATTTTAGTCGCCAAATTATCCAATTTTAGCTACTAAATGTTTTTTAGTAGCCAAAAACCTTTACTTTTGGCTACAAAAATTTGTTTGTCGGTAAAACACCTATATTCGGCGACTAAAGTATTTTTTAGTCGCCAAAACCTATAGTTTTGGCTACTAAATGCTTTTAGTCGCCAAAAACCGTGCCTTTTAGCTACTAAAATTTTTGTAGTCACTAAAACCCCTATATTCGGCGACTAAACTGACTTTTAGTCGCTAAAGCCCCTATATTCGGCGACTAAACTCCTTTAGTCGGCAAAAGTCATCAATTTTGGCGACTAAATCCATTTTAGTCGCCATTTGTGCAACTTTCAGCGACGAAAATCATTTTTTTGGTCGCCATTGGTGCTTTTTGTTGTAGTGCTATAATATAAATATATAGATTGGAATGTCGATACATATAACACTATTAAACATCAAGATAAAAAATTTATGAAAGATGTGAATTGATTCTTATATTTTAATGGTACAAAATTTAAATTTTAAAACTGATTAGTTAATTTTTCTTTTCAAATTTCTAAATTTTAATTTTTAAATAGATTAATTAGTTTTTCTTTTGAAATGTGTAAATATTTTTATTTAATTACTAAAATTTAAAATTTTCAGATGAAACTTTGGAGGTTTCATTGCCTTTATTAATGGAATGTCTCTTTGCTATAATATAGATACATAGATTGGAACGTCGATGCATATAAAACTATTAAACATCCAGATAAAAAAAATCTATAGAAAATGTGAATTGATTTCTATATTTTCATAGTAAAAAAAATTTAAATTTTAAAATTAATAAGTTAACTTTCCTTTTCAAATTTCTAAATTTAAATTTTTAAACAGATTAATTAGCTTTCTTTTGAAATGTATATATCAAGGCATAATAATAATTTTTTTTTAAATGATTCAAATAAAAGCTAGCCAATAGAAGATTTTTTAATTATTTAAAAAATAAAAAATCTATAAAAATAGTATGAGGGTTTTGAGGTTCACAAGACTCCTCTCATTAGAAATCTCATTTTTCTTAATATGTGCTAGCATAATGCCCATGCTGTGCATGGTCGTAAATAAATAAATAAAAATTAATTTTGAAATTAAAATGTGAAAGAAAAAACTATTTACAATTATATAAATTTCAATTATTTTCACCTCTATTACATTTAAAAAGTTTTTTGGTCTTTTTTCTTTTTTTGTTTTTGGTCTTGCACAGTCATTGATGGTGTGTTCTCCATGTTAAATATATAAGGGTTTGGATTATCTCAATATGACTATCCAACTTGATAGAGTGTTTGAGTTTGATGGGTTTCATTTTAGAACTGACATTGATGATCCGAATCATTCACATTATAAAAATGTTTTATAATGCAATTGGTAAAATTAAAGACATATAATAATGCAAATTATAGAAATTGCACTTATGTTAAAATATGAACACATTCTGCCTTTGGAGTTTCATAATTATAATTAGTCTTATGTTAGAATTCATTAAATAATATAACAAATCACATTTCTCAATTGCCAAATACTCTGTGCTTTATTTTACCTAATAAAAAAATTGAAAAAATAAAATAGAAAAGATAATGAAAAGTGTAACCCTCTTCCTCGAGGTACTCCTCAAATCAACCTTTAGACAGTGCCCAACACATCTTTTAAGCTTTCCACGTCATTTTTTTTTTTTTTTGTGCATACATGAGCATATTTTTCTAGTCATTCTCTTTATTTACCTCACAATTATTGACTAATAAATCTCACTTACAAAATTTATGTATGATAGTAATAAATTTAATAATGCAAGTTTTTCTTAATAAATTAAAATTTTCGAGAATTGTATATGATTTCTATGTCTCAATCTATGTATTAGATTAAAAACATATTAATACTACACTCATATAATATAAAAACATTACATACAATGTTAAATGTTTTAAGCATTCGATTATGTACTACACTCATATCGCAATTTAATTGCCCACACACACACACACACACACACACACACACAAACTCTTCTTACATATTACGGTGACTCATTTATAACTTTTTGTTTTTTTTTTGTTTTTTTTTTTTTTTTGTCTTTTTTAATGATTGTTACAATTTATTTGTTTAACCTTTATTTTGCTATTAAATTTCTTTATATGCGTATATTTTTTATTTTTTGCTCAAATAGAATAGGACTTTTAAGTTGGGGGAATTTTTTTTAAGGTCTCTAATAATAGTAATTTAGAGGATAAAGGACATCAAAAAAAAAGAGTAATGCATCAGGTCCCTAAGCAATATGGTGCGCATTTTTAATTATTTCATGGACCAAAATATCCTTCACAAATCAACACAGAAACGAAATTGATTCTGACGACTGAGTTCCATTCCAAGCATCCAACCATCTTCACGAGCAAAAGAACAGCAAAATTAGGGTTTCAATATCATCTTCACCATCGACATTAGAGCTTCATTATCTTCTGCAAAAATCATTCACATTCCTTCCTCACAAATTTCTTTGACCCCGTTTTTCACTGTTCATTGTCATCTCAGTTCATCTTTGTCACATCGTATTTTCATCTCAGGGCATATCAGTTCGTAATTAAAGTTTCATCCTAACTCTGGTAAGTTTTTCTACAATTCAACTAGATTTTCTCTAGAAACACAGTTAATTGCATTTTATATTAACCTTTCATAAATTAGGGTTTCAATTTCATAATAAAAAGCTACATGATTTTGAAAAAAGTTATTTCTCTGTGCTTTGAACTTATTCTTAAACATGTTTGTGTGATTTTATCTGTAAATTTCTCTAGCATTTGAATTTCTTTGGTTTTTACTTAATGTATGTTTCTTCTTTGAATTTTCTCTAGCATGTTTATTTTGAAAAAACTTATTTCTGTGTTTTGATCTTATTCTTGAACATGTTTCTATAATTTTGTCTATAAATTTCTCTACTCTGTAAATTTCTATGTAATATGTATTTTTCATTGGAATGCCTATCTTTCTCTGGAATGTCTATTACTCTCTTATCTGTGTCTAAGTTTCTTTGGCATTTATAATTTTCTCTGGCCACATCACTTTTCTCTCTTGTGTGTCTTTATCATGTTTAATTTTCTCTGGTTGTATATGTAAATTTCTCTGGCATTTTAATATTATGGACTGTAATATATGTTTCTTCTTTGAATTTTCTTTGGCATGTTTATTTTGAAAAAAGTTATTTCTCTGTGTTTTGATTTTATTCTTGAACATGTTTCTGTGATTTTATCTATAAATTTCTCTGGAATATGTATTTTTCTCTAGAATGTCTATTACTCTTTTGTCTGTGTCTAAGTTTCTTTGGCATTTATAATTTTCTTTGGCCACATCACTTTTCTCATTTGTGTGTCTCTACCATGTTTAATTTTCTCTGGTTATGTATGTAAATTTCTCTGGCATTTTAATATTATGGACTTGAAATTTTCTCTGGAATGGAAATTTTCTCAAGAATGTATAATTTTCTCTTGTATGTTTATTTTGTTCAATTATTGGTTTCAATGTTATGTAATTTTCAGTGGCATGTTTACGTTACTTTGTTTATTTTATCTTGCTAATTGTGAAATGGAAATTTTCTTTGGCTTGCCATGTTTACTTTACTCTGTCATTCATTTTCCGTGCTTGCTAGATATATGTTTCTTTTTTGAATTTTCTCTGACTATATTTTACTTCTATATGTAATTTTAACAATTATTGAAATTTTTTTTGCCATGTTTATGTTGCTTTGTTGATTTTCTCTGTGAATGGAAATTTTCTGTGGCTAGATATATTCCACAGGAAAACAATTAGTACTCTGACATTTAATATTTAGTGTCTAATTTTCTCTGACATTTATAATTTTCCCTGGCCACCTTAGTTTTTTTCCCTCATGTGTAATTTTCTCTGGCATGTTCAATTTTCTCTGGGATTTAATGTTGACATCTTTATGTTTTCATCATTGCCTAGAAATGACAAAATGTGAAAGCAGCAAAACACCGAAAACACCGAGTAAGAAACAGAAACTCTCTCAGTCTTCTTATGATTTAAGATCAAAAACCAGCAAAACACCACAAACTCCTTGCCAAAACACACAAGTCCAAGGTGATGAAACAACTAGCATCAAGATGAATACCCCAACTTCAAAAGACTCAAGCTCAAGGGGGAAAAAACATGTTAAACTCCAAAGAAAGAGAGCTCATTACAGCATTCAATACCGATCCAACCTCTCATCTGTTGTCTCTTTTTTTCAAACACTTAAATTCAATTCAATTCAAACCAACTTATAGAGCTTCAAAAGACCCCATTCTGGTATTTGATCCAAGCTTTAACCACTGGAAGGATGGATCCAAGGAAATCTAGGAAATCTGATGATGATGTAGTTGCAATAATCCAATGTTACAATGAAAAAACAAAAGCATTCACAGTTGGTAAAAAGAACTTGACGTTTACAACCAATGACGTGACCTTGATTTTTGGTTTGCAAGGAGGTAAAGGAGTCATGTCATTAAGATACTCTAAAAAGTCAAAGTCTGCATTCCTAAGGAGAATATTCCCAAAGGACACAAGGCTCACTAGTCCTGTTCTTAAAAATGCCTTGGTCAAAGCAATGAAAAGCAAGCAACCAACTGACTTCAAAGATGTAGCAATCATTGTTACATTGTACTTGTGTCTCACTCTATTTTTTTGCAACAAGTAGGAATTCAATAGGGTGGGTTTTTATAAAGTATGTGGAACCTCTTGAATCAATGAAACAATATGATTGGCCAGAAGCAATCACATCAACATTGATTGATTCTATCATAGCATTGCACAAAACTCTAGAAAAAGTTACGGGGTTGCAGTGCTGGTAAGTATAATATTTCCATTTAAATTTGCAATTATCATACTTACAAATTTGTGTGTTTAGCAAAATTTAATTACTTTAATTTCCATCACAGTATTGGCTATGTGAACATACAAATATCATTGACTCGGAAGACAGTAACACAACTGGCTTCCCAAGATATGCCAAATAGAACCTACAAAGCTTGACCAAACAGCTGCAGAAGACACCAGTCCACTCTCTTGCACCTTGACAGGTTAGATTCCTATCGCCACTGAAATCTCAGTGAAATTTCAAAATTTCTCTGACCACTGGTTTGTTTCCCTCCTTGTGCCTTGATTGATTGAGATCAATTTTCTTTGAACTATCAATTTATGTTTCTTTTTTGATTAACACTGGTTTATTTCTGCCATTGTAATCAATTTTCTCTGCAATCCAAATTTCTCTGACCACAATTATAACACATTAACTTATATGCCTTGATTGATTTTCTCCGATATCTGAATTATGTTGGTTGTTTTATAATTTTCTCTAACCCATAAAATTGGTTCTCCTTGTGTGCAATTTTCTCTAGCCCATAACTAATGTGCCTTGTTTCTTTGATTAACACTATTTATTTCTACCATTGTAATGAATTTTCTCTGGAATCCAAATTTCTCTGACACAATTATAGTAACATTAACTTATATGCCCTGATTCATTTTCTCTAATATCTAAATTATGTTGCTTGTTTCATAATTTTCTCTGGCCCATGCAATTTTCTCTGAAGTTTGTTTCCCATTAGTATCATTTACATGAATTTTGTTTGCCTTATTTGAATTTTTACCCTCAGTGAATTTGTAATATTTCTCTAATAAAAGAGCCTCTTATTACAGATAGATAACAAGGAGCTAGTTAAAAACTCATTAGAGGAGTTTTGTCTCGGTTAAAAGAAGAAGAAAGAACCAAAAAAGGCAATTGTAAAATTCAAGAAGACATTAGAAGATTCATCTGAAGAAGCAGGGAATGAAGAAGGAGAAGGCAACATAAAAGAACAAGAAGCCAGTAATGGGCAAGAAGATCAAGCAAGCAGTGGAGAAGCGGAAGCCAGAGAAGAAAGTGAAGAAATAGAAGTAGAAGACAAAGAAGCAAATGAACAGAAAGAAGAAGACAATGAAGAAGAAGATGAAGGCACTCAATCTAAAGAGCAAGAAGAAAACATTAAGGAAAGTGATGAAAAAGAACATGATGAGCCGATGGACCAACATCATGATAGCATTTGTGGCTCAACAATGCATCAGCCTCAAGAATCTAAGGAATCAAAGGATGCTTAAATTGCTGATCTACATCAAAGACTAAAGGCACTTTCTAAATCCAAAATAGAAGAAGAGAGAAATTGGAATGAATTACTTGCAGAAAAGAAGATTGCAATAAGAACCTTGACATCACATAACTCAAAACTTCAAGAAAGAGACATCACAAACCAAATGAAACTAAAAATGTTGGAGGCTCAAAAAGAAGATGATACAAAAACAATTCAACAGTTGAGGTATTCAATTTCAGAGCTTGAAACTGAAAATTCTAGATTGCATGAACAAATTCAAGAACTATCCGTCCAACTAGCAACACAACCTTACAGAACACCAACACAAGTTCAACCACAAGGTCAGTGAAAATCTTGAGCCACAAAAAGTTATGTCCTTGTGTCAACATAACTCAGAGAAATTTCTATTTATTATAATTTTCTTTAGAAGTTAAATTTCTCTGACCACATTAGTTTCTACTGCTTATTTCTATTGATTTATGTTGCTTATTTCTATTGATTTCTACTGTTTATTTGATTTTCTCTATCTATTTGCTTATTTGATTTTTGGGGCTTGTTTGATTTTCACTGTGTATAGTTGGAATAGAAGTGGAACAACAACCAACAACCCAATAAGAACAAGTGGCACACAAAGAACAACCAAAACAAAAGACAAAAGTCTATGGTAACTGGAAAATATTGAATCAAATAAATTTACATATTGAAATATCATCTCTTACTTCAGAGAAATTTCACTTTTACTGATATTTTCACTGTTTACAGTGAAAAAAGATCCTACATCAATGATAAAGAATTTAAAGGCAAAAGAAAGGAAAGAAAAACAGCAAGATCCAGAATTTCAATATCTCAGAGTTGCGAAGGTGACTAGAGCTTCAAAGCAAGCTGCAAAGCAAACAGAGTAAACCACCAAAGACAAAGAAGTACTTGATGTCGATGCGTATGTCTTGCCTCAACCAACAAACATCAGAAAATCTTAGATTTTTCCACAAACTCCACCGGTTTCAAGATTGATAAAAGAACATGTAAAAGACATCTTGCAGCACATATCAAATGTGGCTGGACTCGAGTAAGTACAACAAATAAAATAGAAGATAACAAACAACAATTTACTAACTTATATTGCATTAACAACTATTAAATCCCTTCTTTGTCATCTTGTAGGGCTTTAATCTGGACAAGTGAGTTGAATCTCATTACTTTTGAAGATATTGGAAACCTAATAAAGTAAAAAGAAATTGCCAACAATTTAAGTCTTTCATCAAAATTTCTTTGCAATGTTCCATCAGCCTTTATAAACCAATGTTACAATTATAAATGATATTTTTCAGGTCATTGATGGTTATGGAGAGATCCTATTTGTTGACCAAAGGAGAAAACGACAACAACCAACTTCATTCTTTTTTTTCACATGCATGAGCTTAGTATGTAACTACTCTTTTATTTGATTTTCTCTGGAATTTACTTACTACTTTCTCTTGTTAAGATACTTCTTGAAGCCAGTTGTGTCACTAGTCTAATTTTCTATGGCTAGTTGTGTGCATTTAAAATTTCTCGTGTGTATATTTCTTAAATTCCTGTCATTTCAACTTTCTCATAACATAACCATTTTTTAATTTTCTCTAACCGCAGAACTTCATCAAGATAACGGAAAATCAAACTTTCCGAGTCTCATTATTTGACAAGCATCTTGAAACAGCATGGAGGAACTACATGTTCCTCCATTTCCCAATAAATACTGGGGGTAATGAGAAGTCAGTAGATGGAAATCACTGGACCTTGCTAGTCTTGGACAAACAAGACAATTTATGGAGGTTCTACAACTCACTAAGGCCAAGAAGGGATGATGCACAAGACAAATATATTAAAGATGCAAAATAATTGGTAACAAGTGCAAATTTCTTTAATCCATGATAATATTTATGTCATGATAATTTTCATAGAATCCTATTAATTTGTCTGTTATTTAAAAATTATTTTTTTGCAGCATGATTATATGGAGAATTTTTTGAAAGCTTGCCTTGAAAGAGAGGCATAATCACAACCCTCTTTTAAATTGATGGACTCACAAAACACAAATTACGACTTTGAATATGTCAACAACGCTCCACAACAAGACAGTGATTCGTAAGTTTCATACAACATCTATAAATAAGATAATCTAATTTGAATGTTTCTTAAAACTAACTATACCTATAACTTGTATACAGTCTGGATTATGGCGTCTTTGTATGCTACATAATGAGACAATATAGCAACCATGAACCTATCAGCTCAAAATTGTCCACACAAGACGTAAGGTTGATGAAGGTAGAAATCATAGAGAGATTTGTGATCGAAGTTGGCCGGTCATGGACAGAACCAATTCAAATACCACCAAAAGAAGAACCAAAAGTATAATAGTGAAAGCACACTAGTAAAAGGAAGACAATGTACACAATATACTTAGGATTAACCATTCAATTTGTTTTCTCATACATTGAAGGAATGATGATGTTTGACATATATGTATATATCGTTTTTTGACTAATGTAAATTTCATAGTTATCAATGGTTAAATATATATTTTTTTATTGTGATTGTCAACACAATCCATACAGAGAAAATTGTCTGCAGAAATTCCTCTAGTATGATATTACCAGAAATTCACAGAGAAATTTAACTTGTATTTTGCCAAGGGGATGCCTATATGATCATGTAATCTATAATGCTATGTGTTGGTACAAAACAATCATCAAATTCGGAAAACACAAAGCGCACAGTAATTTTCTCTGCTATTGGCAAATTTCACTGGATGAATTTGAAGTTTCAAAACACAATGCACAGATAATTTTCTCTGCTAGTGGCAAATTTCTTTGGATGAAATTGACTGGTATTATAAACACACTGCCCATAGTATATTTCAACAAACACAATGCACATTGTAATTTTTAATGCTATTAGCAAATTTCTCTAGATGAATTGGACCTCACAAAACACAATGCACATTTCAACAAACACAATACCCATAGTAAATTTCTCTTCTATTGGCAAATTTCTATGGATGAATTTGATTGGTATGAAGTTACCAGAAATTCACAGAGAAATTTAACTCGTATTGTCCCAAAGAGGGTGCCTATATGATCATGCAATCTGTAATGCACTGTGTTGTTACAAAACAATCATCAAATTCAAAAAACACAATGAACACAGTAATTTTCTCTGCTATTGGCAAATTTCTCTAGATGAATTTGAAGTTTCAAAACAAAATGCATAAAGAATTTTCTCTGCTATAGGCAAATTTCTCTGGATGAATTTGATTGGAATTATAAACACACTGCCTATAGTACGTATCAACAAACACAATGCACACTTTCACTGTTGTTGGAAAATTTCTCTGGATGAATTTGATAGGTATTATTATATACACTGTCCAAAAAATACATTTCACAAAACAAAATACACAAAAGTAATTATCAAATGTATTATTCAATCAATAAAATGAATTATCCTCAACTATTTAACAAAGGTTTCTTGCATGTCCTCTTATTATGGCGACCAATACTCTCATAATGACTATACTTAATCACCCTTTTAAACTCTCCAGTAGAAGCAATTTTGTTCTTTTTTGGCCTCCCAACTGGTCACTTACTTAATGAGGTAAAATCATAGCATCATCAATGCTACACACAGGTTTTTCAACAGTTGGAACTGGGCTAATCGAAAACGAGTATGCTTGACGATACATATCAGCATGAAAAAATGGTTCAACAAATGAATTCAAATTCTTTTTACTCCTAAAAATTGCAGCAACAACATCTAGACATGGACAAGTTCTCAACCTAAGATCAACCATAACCGAAGGAAAACAATGCACTTCAAAAACATTATCAGATGATAAGATTATATTCTATGTCCTCCCGTCCAAGAAAGTCTTCTCCAATACACTATCCATACGAGGATAGAGAACTTTATTCCATTTACTAGAAAGTAGCCTCCTATCAGACCTCATGTTTATGATTTGCAACCATATTATGTCCACCAAATTTGTTATTGGCAAGTGCCGAGCGTCTTGTATCCATGAATTGAATGGCTCAGCAACATTTGAATATATCTCACCATAACGTTTCCCTTCAAAATATGCATCACTCTAATTTTCATATGGTAAACTTCTCAAGAAAACACTCACAATGTCTCCTCCCTCACTTTTTAACTCATTTAACTTGAAATGACATGATGCCTTTGTTGGCGCATATGCACATTCTGAAAACCTGGACACAATCGTCTCCCTAACCAAATTTGTGTTTCCACATGACAACTTATCCCTCAAATTTCTCTTTAGATGTTCAAGACAAAATCCATGAAAGCAATTAGGGAAAAACCTAGCAATTCCTTCCACAATACCACAATGTCGATCTGATATGAAACTATCACCCTCTCCGATCCCAATACTTCACATAAATGTTCAAGGAACTAACACCAATTATCTTTATTCTCAGCATCGACAACAGCAAAAGCTATAAGAAAAAAACCTACAAAACAAATAGGAACAAGCATATTAGATATACACATGCAGAGAAAATTAGAACAATAAACAACTAGAGAAATTTGACACTGCCAACATCCAGAGAAAATTCAAACAATGGCAACCTCCAGAGAAAATTCACTTAGTGACCAACTCCAGAGAAAATTCAATAGTGACCAACTACAAATAAAATTCACACATTGGCAACATCCAGAGAAAATTCACTTAGTGACCAACTACAGATAAAATTCACACAATGACAACATCCAGAGAAAATTCACACACTGACCAAAATCTAGAGAAAATTCATACTGGCCACAACAAGAGAAAATTCACAGTGGCCAAAACCAGAGAAAATTTAAAGTGTCAGAGAAAAATCACATTCACTCAATTCCTACATGTATAGATGTAGACGTCCCCGAACGCATCCTGGGGAGGGTGCGACTCCCCCTCGTTTCTGGTTCGATATTGGGTCTACTACAGTTCGAAGGACTCAAATGTCACGGTTCTTAATCTTGAACCAAAGAGTCCAAATCTGGCAAATTGTTTTGAGAAACAGATTTTTTGAAAAGAAGTGCCAAACATGGACTGCTTTGCCAGATACAGAGTCGCCACCTAAATATTTTTTAATGGGGAAATTTATGAAACCCTGACTCGGTGCCAAAGGCCACGTGTCCGTCATCACCAAAGTTGCCTCGGCTCGGGAACTTGGGTACGATTGGGGAAGGTCACTTCGTGAGCACCCCCGCTCGCCCGGTCAAAGACCGGCCTCTACTAACCATGATATCTGTTTTTGAAAACATTGTGTGTTCTTATTCCGGTTTTTAGCCTAGGTTACTATGTGATGCGCACAGCATACAAGTATAGACTGAGTCGCCTAAATTGGAACAAAACATTTCATGTTCGTTTGTTTGGAAATGGTTTGATGGTGCTACCTGCAGGTAGGCTTAAAATGCAGATTTTGCCACCCTCAGGTGGGCTTAGAAAACATGGTTTTGCCACTATCTAGTGGGCTTAAGACTCACAGTCAATGCATTGTCCCAATTCAGATAACCCAACCTTCACCCACAGGCATTCAGGCAGTTATATCACATAAGCAATTAGCCTTATGGTAAGCATGCTATTCATGGCAGTCACTCATACGCATGCAAGGATGCTAAAGCATAAAAACTCACCGAGTACTCCAAGCCAAAACAGAAACTACATTAGAAATCATGCATGATCCTAAGTATACTGAAATGCCTAATGCAACACATGCAGAATGCAACTATAGCAGGCTCGGCTATTCTAAGCATGGCATATGGAATGCTACAGCTAACATGTATTCAACTTGGAATTGAAATACAAATGCAGTTTGTATGATGCGCCGAGCCCGGTGCGTGCAAAACAGATGAATGATGCAAACATGCTGTCATACTGTATGCTAATTGAAATATGCCCTAATCTAACCATCATAAGCTGGTAAATAAAAGGGAAGAAAGACGTGGGGTTGGAAGACATACATCACACTCACGCACACTTATTACAATTATGCCCTCGCGCAGAGGGTCCGAAAGAATATACAGTCCCCAAATGAAAGAATAGTACAGTCCAAAATATACAGTCCAAATAATGTACAAATTCCTAATTAATTTACAAATTAACTAAGAAAATTGTAAACTGGCATGCAAGCCAGGGACTGCCTTGATTCTGATGAACGACGTATGTTTGGGCTGCCTTGCGCGGAAATCCACGGCGATGCCCCGATTAGCCTCTGTTTTGCAATGTTTCTTGAAAAGCGCGCCAAGCCTCGGAAGATTGCTGATTCTTGATTTTACTACAACAGAGAGCAGGAAAGGGGCATAGCAATGTATTTTCACAGATATATGCATGCCTCGATCCTCGTGCCACCAATCACGCATCTCGATGCATGATGGCTGAGGAACCGAATTGCACAACTCAATATAGAATGAATGCGTATGAACACTATAACAAAACCTAACTCCATCATGGATAATCCGGAGTGTCGGTGACTTGGGAATTGAGACACGTTCTGTCACTCGGAGTACGGAACGTACCTCGTTTCCCGTGCCCGGGCTAACTCCTATCCCGAACACGATGCAATATGCATGATATGCATGAAATGCAGCTAATATACAATCCTAACATACACAATGCTATGGAATGGCATACACGCTATACGAGGTAATACACAACCGAGCATACACAATGCTATGGATGAAATGGCATACGCAATGCAATATGGGCTTACACACCAACATGAGAGAGCCTCAGCCACACTCACATAAGAGGCCATCAGATAAAAACAAGACACCTCGAAATGCGTGCACGCGTGCACGCAAACCGAGAACGGACCCTCAGGCACCGAAATGCCACTCTAATGAGACATGGCAAAGACACGGAATATGACATGAAAACATGCAAAAATCAGTAGCAAAATGAGGGGCAAAACAGCCCCGAAACCCGGCGAAATGAAACCCGATGTAAGGAATCTCTCCCGAAATGCAAAACTAGGCATCCGAAATGACTTGTAGCTATACAATACATGCATAATTTGAACATGAAATGAAAAAGCAGAAGCAAGGCAGCCCCAAAACTCACATTTTTTCAGTTCAAATCAAGGCAAAAACAGCAATCACAAGTAGGACAAAAATGGCATACAAAAATGGCTCCGCAAGGGAAGCAATGAAGCAAGTGATAGATGTAAAGCCCAAATGGCAAAAGACCCTTCTACAACACTGAAGAGGGCCTAAAAACATGATGTTTTTCAGTAGGTGACAACCCCTAAAACAATATACAAACATACTAAAAATGCCATGCAAGAAATAGGCCAACAAGAGGCTATAACATGAAGTATACAAATCATTCACCAAACAGCCCAAGGCCCTTAATGAGATATTCCAAGAAGGTCAAAATATGGCCACTTTCAGTTCTGATCATGGCCTAAAAACAGAAGAAAAATAGGCTAACAAAGCATGCAAAAATAGGGACCCAAAAGAGGTTCAATGGCAAGTCATGCATGGAGGTCCCAAACAAGGTTGAGCCCTTCTACAATGTTGTATAGGGGCTAAAAATAAGCCTAACCACAGTTTATATCATGCCCCAAAACAGATCACAAATAGGCCAGAAATATTATGCAAAATAATGACATACAAGAGGGTATTGAAGCAAGTACCAAATGGGGGGCTCAAACAGGGTTGAGCCCTTAAACAAACATGAAGAATGGCTCAAAAAAAAGCCTAGTTTCAGTTAGGGTCGGATCCCAAAACAGTAAGAAAATAGGCTAAGAAATTGTTACAAAAATGAGCTACAAAAGGGGGAAAATGGACTTACCCTTGAAGACTACCCCTTAGCTTCCTTTTGGCTTGAGAAATGTTGCTTCCTAGCTGCTGGAAATCCTCTCCTTGCTGCTGGAATAGAGTGGTGGTGGTGGTGCTTGGTGGTAGTGAAGAAATGGAGTTGGAACTTGAGAAAATGAGAGAGATAGAGAGGGATGTGTGTCTCTATGCTTGAGAGCAATTTTTCAACCTTTGAGGGAGAGCTAGAGCTGTTGTATGTATGCAAGAATGGTGGGGCAATGGAGGGAAAAATGTGTAGAGAAATCGGATTAAGTTCCCTCTTTCTACAAAAGTCCCCCGAAATCAGATATTTTGGGGGAAAAAAGCTATACAGCTGTAAAGCACACATCCCAAGGAACATGGCCGGCCACCTATTTTTGTTGCAGGTGGCCAGCCGGCCACCCCCCTATGGCCGGCCGGCCAAGGGTCAAAAGGCTCAAGAAGATTTTCTGGCCGGCCACCAGAGAAAGGTGTCCTCCCAGGTCTCCTCATCACAAACCCTGTGGTTCAAAATTGGCAACTCTAAAACAGGAGAGAGAATAGGCCACTTTTAGGAGGGGTTCAAAAGGTTCAATTTGAATTACTGGCCGGCCATAGACTTTTAGGGTCCTCCCATGTGTGTACAACACAAATATGTGGTTTGGGGTTGAAGAAAATGGCCCTAGGGTGGTCAACATTGGCTCGGAAGTGGGAAAAACGGGCGTCGGAGGGCGCCGGAGGAATATAACTGGTTACTATGACAATTGCTGGCCTCCCACCCTTCAGTGACCTTCCTGGTGATAAAACAGAGGTACCTGCCAAAAATGAACGAAAACCGATGTAAAACGAATGCTCGGGGGCCAAAACACGCAGTTCGGGGTCCCAAAAATAGGCTGTTAAGCACCGAAAATGGCATTCGACCACGAAGTGGGTCTCTCAGGCCCCAGTGTCCCTCGAAAGGGAGTAAATAAGATGTATGCCAAAAACCTTAGGAATCGGAGATGGTTAGACGGTCCCGAACCGAGGCACACGGCCTGATGGCTCTAAAAATCGGGAACCGGGCTCCGAAATGGGCAAAATGGCCTACGGCCACGAAATGTAGCCCGCGGCCACTGAGAGATGGTCTACGGGACCTCTCCCTCCCCTCAGGAAAAGAAACAGAGAAAACAGAGTCTGGTTCGCAAACCGAGACAAGGTACAGAAGAGGGTTCGGAAGTCCGGAGGCAGGGCTCACGGCCGCGACTCTGAGACTTCTGAACGAGCACAATATGCAACATCACCAAGCGCTCAACTGGTGACGTCTGAGTCTTAAGGTCGGTCAAAAATGGGGTGTCTACAGTTGCCCCTCTTTGACAGAACTCGGAAGTCAAAGAATGACGGGAGTGAATGTCAAAGCCCAGAGACGACCCATTTTTGACAAGGCCGAAGACTTAGACAATCATACAAGATAAACAGAGATGTGCCCACAGGCGTGCCCGCAGGCAAAGGGCAAAATGCAAAGCGGTATGCACAGGGCCAGATGTAACTTAATGATCATGCAAATACAGCAAGCTGTAATGAAGCAAGTATTCGCAAATAGATGCAACAGTTTTAAGCAAGGATGCAAAGCAACAACTACATTTCATGCAGTTAGAAATGCGGAGAATTATTCAATTCTCGTCGCGTCTCACACGGAGAAGATACGATACCTGCGCGATTCGTCTGGTCGCACCAGCCTTAAATGAACCGTACATACAATATCGTGCCTGCAAAAGAGAGAAATTCAACAAGAACAATATGCTAACAACATATATTCAATGTGATTCTAAAAGTTTGACACACACAGTGCCGGTGAGTGAATGCATCGCAATGCGAAAAGGGAACGTGCGTGGGGATGCATGCTCAAGCACAGAGGTACGATAATATCAAGAAATGTGCATAACAATGCAAGTATGCTCACGAGAATGCAAGTTATGTACATGAGAATGGAAAACGAGCATAAATCAGGGTGCACGTTTGTTACGAAACAACGAGCAAGGAAACGCGCGTTTCGGCGAAGGCGACTCGATCGCAGCCTCCGGTTCGCTCCCCGGAGAGGTTACAACATGCTTAAAAAGGATACACTCTGATTTTGATGAGTAATGATGAGACACATGTCAGAAATTGCAGCTGAAGTTCCGGCGGAGCAATTTCGCGCCAGAAAGTGCACTTTTCTTAAACTTTTTCAGGTCTCGGGAACTCCGATCTTCCTTAAAATTTGCAGAGAGCTAGGTGAGCATGTGGGGGACATGGCCGGCCAGCTGGTTGCCCAAGGGGAGGCCACCGGCCAGATTTCATAAAGCAAATGGCCGGCCAGCTAGAAAAGGTGGCCGGCCGGCTACCTGCCCAAAACAGGGGGCAGTTTGGCCTTTTCGCCTCATTTTCTTTATATTCTCTCATCCATTCACTTCGAGCTCACACCCACAGCTGCGAAAACTTCTCCTCTTGCCTCCCAAACCATTTTCTCCTTCAGATCTGCACTTTATACGCGCTTTTCAGCCTCCCACGCAAGTTGTTTTCGCAAAAACATTCGATTTTAAGCACTTTGGGACCGATTAAATTTTGATTTCGGGGCTTCTTTTCTCATTTTCACCACTTGAGGTAAGTTTGTCTCAATATTTGGAAGATTTTCTCGGGGGTTGACTTTTGTTGACTTTTCATTTCCCGAGAGTTGACTTTTGTTGACTTTTTCCAATTTTGGCTCATTTTGCTCATTTTTTGCTCTTTTTGCAGATTTTTCGAAATGGCGGGTAATTTCCCTCATGGTGGAGGTCCTCCAGGTGCCGGGGATGATTTCGATATCATGACGCTGCCCCCGAGGATCCACCCCTTTATTCCCGAGAGATACGCCTCGTCGGTACACATTCTTCCGCGGGCCATTTTTCGTCATTTTACTGACTTCAATGATCGGGCACCCGGAGATCTACTTCTGCGAGAGCCAGAGCATCACCTCTCTTACGAGGCACGAGAGGTATTTTACTTTATTTTCTGCATTTTTCGTGCATTTCGTACCTTTGCCATGCTTGAACACACAGTGTAGCTTATGACATAGTACTTTGCTTGCATTCTGAACATGTGGCTTAAACACTTGAACTCCTGAACACTCGGCTCATTGATTGATTGTGAACGCACGGCACACATTAGTTAAGAATTGAACCACACGGCTCAAACACTGATTTGTGGAACACACAGCCCGAATTTGAAGGTGAACACACGGCCACCACTGACTAAGAGTAGAACACACAGTCCCAAACTCTGATTTTCTGAACACACAGTCCAAGTTGATGGTGAATACACAGCCCACACTGACTGAGAGTAGAACACACAGCCCTAACTCTGATTTTCTGAACACACAGTCCAAGTTGATGGTGAACACACAGCCCACACTGACTAAGAGTAGAACACGCAGTCCAAACTCTGATTTCCTGAACACAATGATGGTGAACACACAGCCCACACTGATTGAGAGTAGAACACACAGCCCTAACTCTGATTTTCTGAACACACAGTCCAAGTTGATGGTGAACACACAGCCCACACTGATTGAGAGTAGAACACACAGTCCCAAACTCTGATTTTCTGAACACACAGTCCAAGTTGATGGTGAACACACAGCCCACACTGACTAAGAGTAGAACACGCAGTCCAAACTCTGATTTCCTGAACACACAGTCCAAGTTGATGGTGAACACACAGCCCACACTGATTGAGAGTAGAACACGCAGCCCTAACTCTAATTTTCTGAACACACAGTCCAAGTTGATGGTGAACACACAGCCCACACTGATTGAGAGTAGAACACGCAGCCCTAACTCTGATTTTCTGAACACACAGTCCAAGTTGATGGTGAACACATAGCCCACACTGATTGAGAGTAGAACACGCAGTGCCAAACTCTGATTTTCTGAACACACAGTCCAAGTTGATAGTGAACACACAGCCCACACTGACTGAGATTAGAACACGCAGTCCCAAACTCTGATTTCCTGAACACACAGTCCAAGTTGATGGTGAACACACAGCCCACACTGATTGAGAGTAGAACACGCAGTCCCAAACTCTGATTTTCTGAACACACAGTCCAAGTTGATGGTGAACACACAGCCCACACTGATTGAGAGTAGAACACACAGTCCCAAACTCTGATTTTCTGAACACACAGTCCAAGTTGATAGTGAACACACAGCCCACACTGATTGAGAGTAGAACACGCAGCCCTAACTCTGATTTTCTGAACACACAGTCCAAGTTGATGGTGAACACACAGCCCACACTGATTGAGAGTAGAACACGCAGTCCCAAACTCTGATTTCCTAAACACACAGTCCAAGTTGATGGTGAACACACAGCCCACACTGACTAAGAGTAGAACACGCAGTCCCAAACTCTGATTTCCTGAACACACAGTCCAAGTTGATGGTGAACACACAGCCCACACTGATTGAGAGTAGAACACGCAATCCCAAACTCTGATTTTCTGAACACACAGTCCAAGTTGATGGTGAACACACAGCCCACACTGATTGAGAGTAGAACACCCAGTCCCAAACTCTGATTTTCTGAACACACAGTCCATTTACTTGCGTTTGCACACGGCTCATTCATTTCATTTGTACACAGCTTGTTCATTTGATTTGCACACGGCTTGTTCATTTCATTCTGACACATGCATTCATTCTGACACATGCAGGTTGGCTCTCGTACCGTGCGAGGATATGGCTCCACTGCTGCGAGAGAGTGGTACACTGAGCTTCCGGAGGCTGTCCGGGATTTAGTTGATTTAGCAGGGTTTGGGGCCTTCTGCGTAGGGTTATCACATTGTTCCTGCCAGTAGGACACTATTGGCAGCTCTGGTAGAGAGATGGTGGGACACCACCAACTCCTTCCATTTCTCCGCCACCGGGGATTTGACCATGACCCCGTTGGATTTTGTGTACTGACCGGCCTGGATATAGGAGGCTGGCCATTCCTTACGACGAGGATATGGGCGAATGGGAGGCCGCTTGGTTACATCTATTGGGGGCCCGCCCACCTGTGGACAGAGCTTCTGGGAGAGGTCCGATACACCTGGTTCTCTTCCCATTTTCGGAGGGTGGAGATGGAGCCCGAGTCTCCTGAGGAGGTTGAGCAGTACGCCCGCGGTTTCCTTATGTTCCTCTTCGGGATGACTCTGTTTGCCGATAGAGGGAACACGGTCGGGTTGTATCTTTTGAGTGCCCTAGTGGGACCTATCACAGGTCAGTCGGTACGACTGGGGTGGCGCCGGCCTGGCTACTCTCTACTGCTACATGAGCGCTACCTCCCGCGGGCAGGGAGACTTACTCGGCGGCTATTGGAGAGCCTGGGAGGTACTTTCTGTCCTCTTGATTGACATTTCTGCCCCCCATTACTTGTACATTGCACACACGGCGCACTTTACATCCTGTATTTTGCTCTCAGCATTTTGTATTCACATTCTGCACTGTTTTCCACAGTTATGGGTCTATGTATATTTTCCGACGTTAGCCCCGGAGATGGAGGTGGCAGGGCCCCTTATGACACCGTATTCCTTGGTATTTGAGGGCCAGCACCAGCCGAGACCCCGAGAGACTCTCTTCTACCTGCGACAGTATTTTGACACTGTGCGGACGACAGAGGTATTTCAAAACTCTCAGTTCCTTTTCGTTTTCATCTTTGATCTGCCTTGTATATTCCCGATTTCTGATTGATTCATGCACTGGTTATCCGCAGATTACGTGGCAGCCCTGGGAGATCTTGGGTGATGGTCTCCGATTTCAGTATGCCAGAGGGTCAGGCACCTCCCAGTACAGGATCCTGCTCGATGGGACCGATTGGTAGAGCATGGTTTCTGGTGGGAACGCTTTCTGCGTCAGGTATGGGGGTACACTTCTCAGGACCCTCCCGCAGCACCTCCAGCCAATATGCGGACTACTGATAGGCTCTCTACCCAGGATGTTGTTAGTGCTATGCTAGGCACTGATGCTTTGCTACATCTTACGGAGGGGGACTACACCACTTATCGCCACACATATCTGATGCCTCCCTTGACGGGAGTGCGTACTCCATCACTGAGGCCCACTGGTGCGCGATCTTCGGGTCAGGCTCGTGCTACAGATATCCCTTCCTCCAGCAGGGCTGGTACGTCCAGAGGTGGGCGCAGATTCATTCCCCCGATCCCTCCGACTCTTCATCATCCTGGATGGCCAGACATGCCGACCGAGTTGACGAGGTTGGCGATTTGGGACTCCTTTACCAGGTCTCGCTGGAGCCTCCTCTTCCTGACCATAGATATATCAGAGACCCTGATTCACCACTGGTATGTTTTATAGCTTTGATTTATCAGTCGGATATTTGGACCTCCATTCCTTTATTGATGTTTTGCATTTGTATCTGTAGCCTCCAGTTGAGTACATGGATGAGATGCTTGGGATGCTGGCCACAATTCGAGGGCATGATCCTGCGGAGGGAGGCACAGCTGGCCATTATGGGTGTACAGGGTACTATTCATCTTTCCTGCATTTATCATATTTCTGATGACACGCTGGTTTTGAACATTCTACTACATTGATAGGCTGTTTGTGTAGAGCACATCTGACACACACCCCACTCTCATACTGTACTTGCATCTGATTTTCATATTTGAACTGATGTATTGAACTCTTCACTTTCAGATGCCTCCGGTATATGCTCCACCGCAGGCCGGGCCACCCGGGCCTTCTCAGAGAGGTCGATCGTCTGGATCCTTTCGAGGTGCTGGGCCATATGGGCCCTCCCGAGGAGTTGGGCCATCTAGGCCTTTTCAGGGAGCTGGGCCATCTAGGCCTTTTCGAGGAGCTCGAGGAGCGGGGTCATCTTGCAGACGTAGGGCACATGTTGTGGAGGCGGAGCCCGATGAAGATGAGGAGGAGGAGGAGGCCACAGACCGTCAGTCGGAGACATCCGCTGAGGAGGGGAATTCTAGTCTTGGTTCTGGGAGTGGAGGCGAGGCTGAGGGGGATTGTGAGGATGACAGCTCCGACCCCGATGGTGATGATGGTGCAGAGGTTATCCCGCAGAAGAGGATGAGGGGGGCTCCTCATTCCCGCTCCCGAGGGCATTGATGCTGTTTCCTGCTTTATTTTACTTTTTGCTAGTAGTTTGTAGCACTTTGCATATTATCAGGCAGTTTTATTTTCTGTAAAACTTGTACCTTTGTAAAAACATGACGGAATGAAACAGCTTTTTGAAAATGTGTTTGTATTTGAAATTCTTAGCATCGCATCGCATCATTTTGCACAAAGATGGAATTGAATGGAAATGTGCCTTGTGTATTTACCGGGTCAGGTAATGAACCGACGCAATAAACTAAAACAAATCGACTCACTAAGAAATAACAGAATCTCAGCAAGTTTACAACTCGATAAGCAAAGTACAACAATGTTAATGACTCGATAAACAAGACTTAACAAAATTGTGCAAACAAAGAGTAACGACTCAAAACACAAAATGCGACAGCTCGGCAAAACTTACAACTCGATAAACAAAACGACAACTCGATAAGCAAAAATACAACACAGCGTACTTCGGACGATCTAGGTGCTGGGACGCATCCGAAACTGAGAGAAATGAAGGCTTTCAACATTCCCGATGTGTGAAAGTGCCTCAAACTTCCTTCCGAAGGCAAGACAGGACCAATGAGCGTGGCGGCCATATTTTACATTTGGGATTGAAAGGTGGCCGGCCGGCCAGTTTTTTTGAGTCAAAGGTGGCCGGCCTGCTAGAATAGGTGGCCGGCCGGCCACCTTTCCCTGCAGCCCACAGAATTCTGACACTTGTCCTCCTTCGAATAGGTGTTTCGCCTCCTATAAAAGCTCCAACTTTGGAACTCATTCATTTCATCACTACTTTGCACAAAAATGGAGGCATTTTCTCGTAGAAAATCTCACATCTTGGATCTCTTCTTTAGATGGCTCGGAAAAGTTGAACTTCCGGGGTTTCGGCTTGAATGCACTATTCACGCTGGGCCAGACTCCACTGCACCTTCCTTTCCTCCATGCAGCGACGAGATTTTGGAACCCGGGTGACGCACGTCTTCAGCTTCGGAGGACAAGAGGTATGTCCCACTTTTGAAGATTTTTCAAGTCTTGATGGAGTCTGAACGCCTCAGAAGAGATCTTGCCTCAGTCTCATTTTGTGCCACGCCCAAGCTTTGGGGGACGGATGTGTGGTCCTCAACGCGCATGATGCTCGATCCCTGATTTGTAACGGGATGTTGGATATCCCGAGCCTGATTTACCGATTCTCCGATGCTGGTGACCGCGGTGACCATTATCGGCAAGGTTTTCGACAACATGCCCTCTGCTTGTGCATGCTATCTCATTTTCTGTTTGTCTCGGGTTCCGGGGGAGCTAACATCCGTTTGATTGAAGTTGCTCAAGGCTTGAGGGAAGAAAGAGTTGCATCGCCATGACATTGCTGAGACACTGCTGGGTTTGGATGCCTTCTACCGCCAGGAGACAACCAGGTTTGCAGGGAGTCCACTACTGCTGCAGGTAATATTTCCCACCCAAGCTCACATATGTATTTGCTCACATCGCTCGGCCCTCAGGCTCGGTTTTTCTCACAAAACCCTCATCTTACTTTTCTCTCATCGCACCATCTCTCTATTCTTTATTCTCTCATTTTTCATCCCTCCCCAGATATGACTGATGGATAAATTGCAAGTTGTGGACTCTTGCCCTACTTACTCAGCTCGCGGCTACTTCTTTCGACAACGCCTGTTCGACGCCCTTGATGAGGGATGTGGTTGGAATGGATGTGCAATTTGTCAGCTGAACGCAATGCTTGGCGTTGTCCTTGGCTTAACCTTCCGGCGATGAGCTATAGCATGTTCCAGGATACTGGATTCGGTTGATTGGCCTGACCCATTGTGTATTCTATTTCCCATTCCGCATTCTGCGCCAGTTCGGCCATGATCAGACTTGCCCTCCCGGAGGGGATAGAGTATCCAGTCGCCTTCCCGGTCCGAGGTGCACACCTTGCCCGACATACTACGGCTTAGAGGACTAGAGAGCTCCTGCCCCCCCGCCCCTATTTTCAGTTGCACTTTGTCTGATGAGTGCTGGGATTGGCTCAACGAGGAGGCACAGATTGGGCCTAGGTCGGCATCAGAGGCTTCGACTAGCTCTGGGAGGGGGCGCAGGGACACCTGACTTGACTATGCCCCAGATTTATTGCTTCATTAGTACCTTCAAGTTTTCTTTATGAGTGTAATAAAAGCAACTTCAATTGTATGCAAGAGCAAGAGAACTCTGTTTTGAAATCAATGAAATTGAAGGTTGTGGTACTGAGAATTTTCCGCTTTGGTCCAAAATGGTCTTTGTTGTAAAAAGATTAATTTGAACAAAGTCAACTTTTATTAAAACTTTTCAAAAACTATTTTCGATATGGATCAGAACTGGACACGCCTGAGATCTGTCACTGAGATGCACAACCCCAGATCCTAGCAACTGGAAAGTTGCCCCTAGTCTGAATGGTACCACAGCACCTCCTGGCAACGGGAAAGTTGCCCCTAGTCTGAATAGCACTGCACCGGAGATTATGATGAATGCTGATGGACAAGGATGACTGAGATGATCAAAATGGACAAAGTTGATCGGGGAAAAATGTTTATGGCTGAACTTCAGGGATGAAGCTGCCTACGTATCCCAAAGATGGGAATCAAGCCTTACGTAGTTCAGGCTTAGGTTCGCTCGGGTATTTTTACTCTCCTTTTGCGCTCTAACTTTTGCCAAGGCCGCCCTTTGCGGGTTTTCAACCTTGCGAGCTCAGTTTTTATATTTTCCAATTTTTTGTGCTCTTGAGTTTTGCCTAGGTCGCCCTTTCGGGTTTTCGGCCTAGCGAGCCTCTCAAGGATAGTATTTCTTACAACTTGTCCATGTTGATCGGTTGTGAAAACTCTAAGCCATCCAGATCCATCAGAACCACAGCTCCACCTAACCAGATAGACTTAATGATGTAGGGACCAGTCCAATTAGGTCTGAACTTGCCTCTAGCGGTCCTGGATGGGAGCTCGGTATGTCCTTGAGTACCAAATCTCCTTCTTTCAAATTCCTGGACTTAACCTTCTTGTTAAAAGCCCGGGCGATTCTGCGTTGATAGCCTTGAATGTGGTACAGTGCTTTCAGTCTTCTCTCATCAAAGAGCATGAGTTCCTCGAATCTGCTCTGTTTGCCAATCTGCCTCGGCTATCTGGCACTCAGCCAATACTCGTAATGACGGAACCTCAATCTCGATAGGCAGAACGGCCTCCATCCCATAAACCAATGAGTACGGAGTCGCCCCAGTAGAAGTTCTGATTGAAGTCCTGTAACCCACAGAGCAAACGGCAGCTTATCTGGCCAGTCCTGGTAGGTTTCCACCATCTTCTGCAGTATACGCTTGACATTCTTGTTGGCGGCCTCGACCGCTCCATTGGTCTGCGGCCGGTAGGTAGACGACTTATGAAGAGCCACATTGTATTTCTCCAACAAGTCTATCACTTCCTTCTTGAAGTGGGAACCGTTATCTGAAATTATCTCATTTGGGACCCCGGAGCGACAGATGATGTTGTTTCTGATAAACTTTGCAACATGTGAAGCCTTCAACACCGCGTAAGATTGGGCACTCAACCCCACTTTGTAAAATAATCTATTGCAAACCAGGATGAACTCATGCCCATTCGACCCCTTTGGCGTAACAGCCCCGGTCACATTCAATTCCCCCATACTGAAAATGGCCATGGTGAAGTCATATTGTACAGCTTCGTCGGTGGGATGTTCATGCGATTTGCATGGATCTGACATTTGTGGCATCGCCGAACCGAAACTGATACAATCCTCCTCCATGGTAGACTAGTAATAACCCTGTCTGAGGATTTTCCGTGCCAGCATTACCCCCATTCATATGTGCTCCACACTCTCCTCCATGGATGGCTTCCATTAGCGCTTCGACTCTTCGGCATCAACACACAGTTTATGTATTCCCAGATGACCTCTTCTGTACAGCTTACCCCCACAGATGATGACACTGAACGGCCAATCTTCTTATTGCCCTTTTGTCTTTGGCATTTACCCCTGGCGGGTATGCTTCTTTCTCCAAGAAATTCCAAATGTCGTAATACCAGGGGCGTTCGTCCTGAACTTCATCTATAGCAGCGATCGACTCATAGGCTGTGCAAACTTCCTGGTCAATGATGACTGACGCATCCGGACTCCACACAGGATGTCTATCATAGAAGATAGAGTTGCTAAAGAATCTGCGAACCTGTTGTTTTCTCTTAGTAGATGAGTAAAACTTAACTTCTCAAACCGAGGAATCAGCAAATCCAAGGTCTGGTGATACATCATCATCTTTTCCTCTTTTACTGTCCAGTCTCCTTTTGCTTGAGACACAACAAGGTTCGAGTCCCCAATGACGTCTAGCCGTCTTGCCCTAGTTCCAGGGCTGCTTCCTAGGCCAGCAATGCACGCCTCATATTCTGCTTCATTGTTCGAGGACTTTGAATCAGAGTTGAAGGCTAGAGGGATACGGGAATTATCGGGTGCTATCAGCAACACTCCTATCCCATACCCATGTTGATTTGACGCTTCGTCAAAGTACATCGTCCAAGTTTCGTCGTCAATATGCAAAATGGCTTCATCTGGGAACAAGTATTCAACTGCTTCATCCCTTCAACCGGATGGTCGGCAAGGAACTCTGCTACTGCTCTTCCTTTGACTGGACTTGCGTGTGACATACTTTAAATCAAATTCGGAGAGCAACAGCAACCAACGAGCTAGCCTACCCGTAAGTGCTGGTTTCTCGAAAAGATATTTGATGGGATCGAGACGTGAAACCAACATTACGGAGTGAGCTAACAAGTAGTGCCGCAGCTTCCTGGTAGCCCATACCAAAGCTAAGCAAGCCTTCTCCAGCGGTGTGTACCGAGTCTCATACTCTAGCATCTTCTTGTTCAGATAGTAGATGGCTCTCTCCACCCTGTCTTCAGGACTCTTGTGCGAGCATACGAGCCCATTGTGGTCTCAGTCACTGATAGGTACAAAATCAACGGTTTCCCTGGTTCTGGTGGTGATAAAACGAGCGGGTTCTGTAGATATTCTTTGATCTGTTCAAACGCTGCTTGACATCGGCCGTCCCATTGAAATTTCTTGCCTTTCTTCAGGAGACCAAAAAGTGGTTCACAAGTCAAGGTTAATTTTGAGATAAACCGTCTTATGAATTGCACTTTACCCAGAAAGCCTCGCACCTCCTTTTCAGTCCTTGGTGGGGGCATTTCTAGGATGGCCTTGATTTTGGAAGGGTCGACTTCGATGCCCCTTTGTGTAATCAGAAACCCCAGCATTTTTCCCGCTGTAACACCAAATGTACACTTTTGAGGGTTCAGCCGCAACCGGAATTCCCTGATCCTTTGAAAAAACTTATGCAAGGCGGTGTAGTGGCCCTTTCTTTCTTTGGACTTGACAATCATGTCGTCCACGTACACCTCAACCTCCTTGTGGATCATATCAGTAATATTGTGGTCGCGGCCCGTTGATAAGTAGCTCCAGCTCATTCTTCAACCCACACGGCATGACTCTATAGCAGTATGTCCCCTACGGGGTGGTGAATGCAGTCTTTTCCCTGTCTTCTGGTGCCATTACTATCTGGTTGTAGCCTGAGAAGCCATCCATGAATGAGAGCAATGCATGCCCGCTGTGAAATCCACCAACTCATCGATGTGCGGCAAGGGGGAAGTCGTCCTTCGGACTAGCTCTGTTCAAATCCTGAAGTCCACGCATACTCGGATCCTGCCATCTTCTTCGGCACCGGAACGATGTTGGCCAACAAGTCGGATATTCAGACACCAGTAGGAAGCCTGCATCGATTTGCTTGGTGACCTCTTCCTTGATCTTGAGAGCCCAGTCCGGGCGGATCCTCCTGAGTTTCTGTTTGACAGGTCGGGCCTCGGGGTCAAGGGGATCCGGATGCTGTACAATCGTCAGGATCGATTCCAGGCATGTCTTCGTAGGACCACGCGAAAACATCTTTGAAATCTTTTAATAAAGCGACTAAGCGCTCGCGTTCCTCCGAAGACAACGTGGACCCGATCTGGACCAGCCGCGGGTCCTCCTCAGTACCAATGTTCACGGTAGTGATTTCATCCACTAGGGGTTTAACAAATCTTTCCTGCTCTTGCTCAATTAATCGTTGCAAAACCGGAGGAACTTCGTCCTCTGTCGTTTTCAAAATTTTGAAAG